>JARQOC010000004.1:477587123-478094623 GCA_033576535.1 Allobates femoralis
GTGTGTTGTTGGTGTGTTGTGTGTTGACTGTGTGTGTGTTGTGTTGTGTTGTTGTGTTGTGTGTTGACTGTGTGGTGTGTTGACTGTGGTGTGTGTTGGTTGTGTGTGTGTGTGTTGACTGTGTGTGTGTGTTGACTGTGTGTGTGTGGTTTTGTGTTGTGGTGTGTGTGTGTGTGTGTTTGTGTGTGTGTGTGTGTTGTGTTGATGTGTGTGTGTGTGTTGGTTGTGTGTTGTGTTGTGTGTGTTGTGTGTGTGTTGACTGTGTGTGTTGTGTTTGTGTGTGTTGACTGGTGTGTTGTGTGTTGGTGTGTTGTGTTTGTTGGTGTGTTGACTTGTGTGTGTGTGTGTGTGTTGCTGTGTTGTGTTGTGTGTGGTGTTGCTGTGTTTGTGTTGTGTGTGTTGTGTGTGTGTGTTTGTTGTGTGTGTGTGTGTTGTTGTGTGTGTGTGTGTGTGTGTGTGTGTGTTGTGTTGTGTGTTGTGTGTGTGTTGTTGTGTGTGTGTTGTTGTGTTGTGTGTGTTTGTTGTGTGTTGTGGTGTTGTGTTGTGTGTGTGTGTTGACGTGTGTTGTGTTGTGTGTGTTGTGTGTGTGTTGTTTGGGGTGTGTGTGTTGTGTGTGTGTGTGTGTGTGTTTGTGTGTGTGTGTGTTGATGTGGGTTGGTGTTGTGTGTGTGTTGTGTTGTGTGTGTGTGTGTGTTGACTGTTGTGTGTGTGTGTTGTGTGTGTGTGTGTGTGTTGCTGTGTTGTGACTGTGTGTGGTGGTTGTGTGTTGACTGTGTGTGTGTGTGTGTGTTGTTGTGTGTGTTGTGTGTGTTGTGTGTGTGTTGTTGTGTGTGTGTGTTGTTTTGTGTGTTGTGTGTGTGTGTGGTTGACTGTGTGTGTGTGTGTTGACTGTGTGTGGTGTTGACTGTGTGTGTGTGTTGTGTGTGTGTGTGTGTTGACTGTGTGTGTGTGTGTTGTGTGTGTTGTGTTTGTTGTTTGATGTGTGTGTGTGTGACTGTGTGTGTGTGTGTTGTGGTTGTGTGTGTGTGTTGACTGTGTGTGTGTGTTGACTGTGTGTGACTGTGTTGTGTTATGTGGTGTTGTGTGTGTGTTTGTTGTGGTTGTTGAGGTGTGGTGTTGATGGTGTGTGTTGTGTTGACTGTGTGTGTGTTGTGTGTGGTGTTGTGTTGTGTGTTGGTGTGTGTTGGTGTGGTTTTGGTGTGTTGATGTGTTTGTGTTGTGTTGGTGTGTGTGTTGTGTGTTGTGTGTGGTGTGTGTGTGTGTGTTGTGTGGTGTGTGTTTGTGTTGTGGTGTGTTTGCTGTGTGTGTGTTGTGTTGTGTGTTGTGTTTGTGGTGTTGGTTGTGTTGTGGTTGTGTTGTGTGGTGGTTGTTGTTGTGTGTGTGTGTGTGTGTGTGTTGTGTGTGTGTGTGTTGCTGTTGTGTTGTTGATGTGTGTGTGTTGTTGTTTGGTGTGTTT
The DNA here is from genome assembly GCA_033576535.1 of Allobates femoralis. Lineage (NCBI taxonomy): Eukaryota > Metazoa > Chordata > Amphibia > Anura > Aromobatidae > Allobates > Allobates femoralis. Next base: position 477,588,580 of record JARQOC010000004.1, read on the forward strand.
GTGTGTGTGGTTGTTGTGTGTGTTTGTTGTTGTGTTGTGGTGTTGTGTTGTTGTGTGTGTGTGTTGATGTTGTGTGTGTTGTTGTTGTGTTGTGTGGTGTGTTGTGTGTGTTGTGTGTGTGTGTTGATGTTGTGTGTTGTTGTGGTTGTGGTGTGTGTTGTGTTGTGTGTTGTGTGTGTGTTTGTGTGTTGTGTTGGTGTTGATGTGTGGGGTGTTGTGTGTTTGTTGATGTGTGGTGTGTTGATGTTGTTGTGTGTGTGTTGATGTGTGTTGGGTTTGTGTGTTGTGTGTTTCTTGTGTGTGTGTTGTGTGTGTGTTGTGTGTTGTGTTGTGTGGTTGCTGTGTGTTGTGTGTGTTGGTGTTTGTGTGTTGTTGTGTTGGTGTGTGTTGTTTATGTGTGTGTTTTGTGTGTTGTGGTGTGTTGTGTTGTGTGTGTTGTTTGTGTGTTGTGTGTGTGTTTTGTGTGTGTGTGTGTTAGGTTGTGTGGGCGGTGTGTTGTGTGTGGTTTGGTGTGTTGTGTGTTGTGTTGTGTTGTTGTGTGTGTGTTGATTGGTGTGTGTTGTGTGTTGTTGTGTTGTGGTGTGTTGTGTGCTGTGTGTTGTTGTGTGTGTGTGTGTGTTATGTTGGTGGTGAGGTGGTGGTGTGGTGTTGTTTTTGTGTGTGTGTTTTTGTTTGTTGTTGGTTTGTTTTGTGTGTTGTGTGGTGTTTGTGTGTGTGTGTTTGTGTTGTGGTGTGTGTTGTTTTTGTTTTGTGGTGTGTTGTGTTGTTTTGTGTGTTTGGTGTGTTGTTGTTTGTGTGTTTGTGGTGTTGTTGTATGTGTGTGTGTGTTGCTGTTGGTTGTGTTGTGTTGTTGTTTTTGGTGTGTGTGTTGTTGTGTGTGTTGTGTGTTTGTGTGTGTTGTGTGTTTGTGTTTGTGGTTGTGTGTGTGTGTTGGTTTGTTGTGTTGTGTGTTTTGGTGTTGTTTTGTGTGTTGGGTGTTTGGTGTTGTGTGGATGTGTGTGTTGGTGTTGGTGTGTTGTGTATGTGTTGTGTGTGTGTGTTTGTTGTGTGTGTGTGTTTTGTTGTTTTGTGTGTGTGTTTGTGTTTGTGTTTGTTGTTGTGTGGTTGTGTGTTGTGTTTTGTGGTTTGTGTTGTTGTGTTTGGTGTGTGTTTTGTTTGTTGTGTGGTGTGTTTTTGTGTGTGTGTTGTTGTGTGTGTGTTTTTGTTGTGTTTGTTGTGTGTGTTTGTGTTGTGTTGTTTGTTTGTGTGTGTTGTGTGTGTTGGTTGTGTGTGTGTTTGTTGATGTGTGGTGTTTTGTTTTGTGTGTGTGTGTTGTGTTGTGTGTTGTGTGTGTGGTTGTTGGTGTGGTGTGTTGTGTGTTTGTGTTGTTGTTGTTGATGTGTGTTGTGTGTGTGTGTGTGTGTGTGTTGACTGGGGTTGTGTGTGTTTGTTTGTGTTGTTGTGTGTTGATGTTTGTGTGTTGTTTGATGTTGTGTTGTGTTGTTGTGTTTTGGTGTGTGTTGTGTTTGAGTTTGTGTTATGTTGTGTTTGTTGTGTGTGTTTGTGTGTTGTGTGGTTGATGTTGTGGTTTGTGTGTGTTTTGTGTGTTGTTGTGTTGTTGTTGTTGATGTGTGTGTGTGTTGTGTGTGGTGTGTTTGTGTTGTGTGTTGTGTTGTGTGTGTGTTTTGACTGTGTGTTTTTGACTGTTTTGACTGTGTGTGTTGACTGTGTGTGTGTTGACTGTGTGTGTGTTGACTGTGTGTGTGTTGACTGTGTGTTTTGTTGACTGTGTGTGTGTTGACTGTGTGTGTGTTGACTGTGTGTGTGTTGACTGTGTGTGTGTTGACTGTGTGTGTGTTGACTGTGTGTGGGGTTGACTGTGTGTGTGTTGACTGTTGTGTGTGTGTTTTGACTGTGTGTGTGTGTGGCTAGGGGAATGTTGAGGATGATGGGGCTCAGAGGGCGTGGCGGATGATGGGGTCTAGGATGTGGGGATGATGGGGGACTACAGGGACAGTGGCAGATGAGAGGGCAACAGGGGGACAGTGGGGGGATGAGGGGCTACAGAGGGACAGTGAAGGATGAGGGGGCTACAGAGGGATAGTGGAGGATGAGGGGGCTACGGGGGATATGGAGATGTTTAATATAAGCCCCCCCTGAAAATAAGACTGATCCATCTTTGGGACCAAAAAAAAATAAAGATTTGTCTTTTTTTTGGGGAAAAACCACGTGACGAAATTTTCCCACACTGGGGATCCCCGGCGCCTGCACGCCTTCATACAGCGCTTCTCCAGGTGTTATGCCTGTGCAAAACCCCAGAGGTGAGCGCTTTACCCCAGCTTGCTCCTGTATCTGTCGGGTTTTTTCACTAGGAGCGCCCCTCCGCTTTTTTTTTAGGGGAGGATGGGGGGAAACAGAGGGATAGTGAGATGAGGGGGCTACATAGGGATAGTGGAGGAGGGGGCTACAGAGGGATAGTGGAGGAGAAGGGGCTACAGGGGGATAGTGGAAGATGCTTAATATAAGGCACCCTCCTGAAATAAGACAGGGTTTACATCTTTGGGACCAAAAAAAAAAAAAATATAAGACGGTTCTTATTTTCGGGGAACCACGGTAGGTTGATTTCAAATAATTGAATATGAGTAAATGGATGGTTCTAACTGTTGACCTCGTTTATAGACAAGTCATAACACCAACTCCAAGCCTTCTGTTTCTAACAACTTAATCGGAATGGCTACAAGGGGGCATCGTAATTCATCCTACAATGTTTGCTACATTTTCAGTTGTTTTGAATGAAAAACTGTAGAAAACAGAGTATGTTGCAGTAAAAAACAGATTTTATTTTTTTTCATTTTTTTAAAATGTGTGATAAAAAGTGATACAAGTAGGGTCTGGAGATGCAACTCACCCTATGGTTGAGCCAAATCATAGATAAGAGCAACAATAATTAATATGACAAATGTGGATCAATACAATCCTGAAATATACCAGAGTACTAAATGCAAAGAATGGTGAACAAATTTCATACAACTGAGCAGTATGGACCGCAGCCTACAGGGGGACACCAAGATACAGAGCATTAGACCAAATAAATTTCAAAGCATGTACACAATGTGAAAAGGTACAAATTTTTGCTCAAATCCCAATTATATTACAGGCATCAAAACCTATGGGAAAACCACAGAGGGAGAGGGAGAGCCAAATTTAGAGATGGTCCTATAGGGGAGTTTCTAGGGGGAACAGGGAAAAACACCTACACTTCTTATAACCTTTCACTTTTATCTGCATTGAATAACGGCTTTAAGGGCCCCCTTCCCAAGATTATGTTCATCACTCTTCACCAATAGAAAAATAATCACAAAGATCTTGAAACTTGTTAAAGCGAGGAATTACTTACAGCAACAACACAGTCAACTACAGGTTTCTTTAAGGCGCTCTCTGCTGTTTCTTTAAGTTTGGTCAGCAGCATCCCCGTCACCTGCTCCGTGGTGAAGTTTTTTTCTTCTTCCAAATACATTACCTAGAAGACAGAGCACTCATTACAAACTTATTGGTTCTACAGATTTTCACCCCAATAAACGGAAATAGAAAAGTAGACAACTAGAACTTTTATAAAAGGTATTTACATATTTCAGTGCCCTTATACAGATAATTAGAAGCAGATAAGTGGAGGTCTGGGTCCTGCAATCTACACAGATGAAATTATTCCAGCTCACCAATTTAGTCCATATTTCTTCAATTGGAGCTTGGATTTGCTTTGTCACAGCATGCTGAAGTGAGAAAAATCTTGAAACCATCTCTACAAATTTTCAACTTCTTTATTTTATCAAACGTGAAACAAACAGCACATGTCAATTTCTCTGCTAGCCCAAACACGATTCAGATATCAAGCATCCTTAGTCATGACATAACATGATTAAGGATGCTCGGTATTTGGGCCAAAAGAGAAAATCATAATTACTTACTGGTAACTGGGTTTTCCTGACTCAGAACAGCACCCAGGAGAGTAAGCAGCTCCACTCCAAAGGCCAGTAAACCTACAGCTTTAAAAGGTGGAGTCTCTCTATATGCTTTAGAGCACGAAAGGTACTATGATTAGTTCGTATGACACCTTTATAAATATTTTGCAATATAGCTACTACTCCTACCTATGAATAACTTTCATATACACTGTTCTTTCATTTTGATCGCCAATGTATGATCACTTGATTTTTTCAGACAGACATTGCTCAACATTTGGAGGTTTTTGTGTAAGGGGTACACCATGCCACTAGAACAGTGTGTTAGGACTTTTGAGCTTCTATTGCAATTCTGTGCATCTTGCCCCTTTTCAAGATGGTGTCTGCTGCTTCAGGTTATCCTTCTCGCCGACTTTAATAAACCTCAGCCTACCGTCTAGGCATGCTCGAGTATTCAGTGAGAATTTCCGTCTACCTGCTGCTTTGCCAGTCTGCTCCACTCTGTGCTGATCTGCTTCAGCTTTTCCAGAAACTTCAGTTGGATTCCTGCAACCTCACCTGTCTCCAGCTTCTTGTCTGCTCCTAGCTGCCTGTGCAGTGTTTCTTGACACTGCTACGTTTCTCCAGTTCTGTAACACGCAAAGCCCAGTGTACCCTGCTAGCATTTACAGTAGTCTAAATTGTTCAGATGCAATGATCTGGACATTTGGGACATTCTTAAGCTGCTCTGTACTATTGGGTTCTGGACTTGTATTTCTGTGGACTTTCATTCCCAGCTCTCTGGGTGTATAAGGCCATAAGGCTACATTCAGACTGTGCGGTTTCTCTTCTGTTCAGCTGCATTTCTAGCTGCAAAACAGGATCAATTTTTGGGTGGTGCATTTTTTTTTTACCCATAGACAATGGCTCCTATAGGACAAGTGGATCAGAAAAATGCCAGACAAATTGACAGACCCTTTTCTAGAACAGAGCACTCCAAAAGAGAAAAAAGATGCATCACTTGTGTGCCCTGTGTGAATGGCAAAAATGAAAACCCATACTTTGCAGGGATGTCATTTGAATGATCTGTTTTCTGCAGTGCACTGCACAGTCTGAATGTAGCCTAAGGCTACATAATAAAAACGTTTTATTAAACTGTCACAGATCACCATTTAGGGCACAGAGGAATAGTTAGAGTAGTAATAGGAAAGTGCAGGGACAGGTAGTGATAGCCTGGGGGCTTAATGTAGGTGAGAGGTTCACTTTAAGCACTGAACATTCTCAGAATGCTCCTTCAGCACCATGGACAGTGGCTCCACCCATTATAGCCTATGGAGAAGTAATTCAAAAATGCTTTTCAATGGACAAATGAAAGAAACAAATCCTGCAAAAAATAGGAGTAGGGTGCTTATTTACCACCCGGTTCAACCCATCAGGTTCTGTCTGGCCCTGGCAGGGTGGATCCTGCAAAATACAGGATTCCCCTGACAGACAAAAACTGTGGTGTGAAGCCGGCCTAAGACTGCTTTCTCTATCAATTTCTCCCTGTGAGGATTATTTTTAGAGCCTTCCTTATTTAAGTAAAGGATAGTCCGAGTACTCCCGCTTCAAACTCCAAGATTAACACTCGCATTTGAATACCTCTGTTGCGGGACAAGACGCTATACCTGGGTGCACGCTCCACAGCTCAGAAGCCAAAATCAAATAATCCAAGAGATAAAAAGAAAAATGAGCTGCAACTCACCGGTCTGTATAGTCCTCTTTATTGTGCAAATAACAGGTACATAAGTGCAGGGAAGGGGTTATGGATTGACAGACTACAGTGCCATTTCGCGCCTTAGCACTTCTACAGGTCCACAAAGGCGCCCTGGCGTCAGTTTTTAAGGAACATGCAGATGAGACCTGCTTTACATCACTGCCTCCAATCAATGTGCTATTTAAATACATTGTGTAAACGACACAGAAACATAGTAATTTATATTAGGAACTTAATAATGAAAAAGGAAATAATTACATTATGCTAGAGAGAATATTAGCAAAAAGACAAAGACAAATTATTACAAAAAGGACGAAAAATCGTTCCAGTAGTTTAATCCTCCCGCTCCCATAGAATCCAAATTTATTATCCACTGTGCTTCTTTTCCAAGTAAGGTTTTATATGTATTACCACCATTAGGGGAGACAAATAATCTTTATAAAACCATCAATTTTAGTACTTCTGGATTTGATACGCAAGACTCTCTGACATGTTGGATTAGTGTCTGTGAGCCTTTTCCAGAAATGATTGAATTGAAATGTTCGCGAAACCGCAGATATAATGGCCTTATGGTTTTTCCAATATAAAAACGATGACACGGACAAACTATGGTATATACCACCCACTTCGTTTTACAAGAGATTAATTCAGTTACATTGTGACACTTATCGCCTAGCCTTAGGCTTTTGATCTTATGAAAATTACAGAATGGGCAGTTTTTACATATGAAATTGCCTTTTAACCCATCTTTTCTAACCAAGTTTTACATTGGTCTACTTTGTCCATTATGTATTACGATGTCTCTCAAATTCCTAGACTGGCGATATGTTACCAGGGTTGACCCCAAACCTGCTGCTTGTAAAATTTTTATCTTTTTAGAAAATGTGTCAATGTTTATGGATAGGTTTATTTATTATTTCTTGTAGAAATGAAAGCACTTTTTAGTGTCTTCTTTTTGCACCATTTTTTCTTTTAAATATAGCTTTCATAAAATGCTTATTGGCATAGTTTTACAACAGACAGCTGGGAATGCCTTGCAGGAATAGGAGGGGGAGTTTACAGAGGGGGTCTCAACCTCAGGCCACAGTGGGTGGAGGAGGTGTTCAATGGGCGTGGCTAAACGACCAAAATTGATATTGGTGTATTCTAAATAGCTAGAGGGCGTGACTGAGCTGCTGCCCCTGGACAGGGGGGGGGGGGTTGAGGGGGTGAGGTGGACCTAGTCCCATACAGTGGGAATGTTTATTAAGGAAGCAACAATTACTTTTACAAGCCACGTCAGCCTGCAGTTCAGTATAATAGAAGCAGGGGGTGGAGGGGCCAAAACCCCCGTTTTGCATAACTTACTTTTCTGAAGGGCTGCATAGTGTAATATTGTAAGAGTACATAATGCAAGGGGCCCATGTGCCCACCCTACACTTCTCCCTGCTTCTATTATAACCAACTCTAAGCCCATGTGGATTGTAAAAGTAATGGTTATTTCTTTAATAAACATTACCACTTCATGGACCAGTTACGCCCCCTGCCCAGGGTAAGCAGCTCAGTCACGACTTCTAAACCTCTAACAATTGAGAATACACCCATCAATTTGGGGCATTTAGCCATGCCCATTGAACACCTCCTCCACCCACTGTGGTCTGAGGATGATGCCCCCTCTGTAAGCTCCGCCCTTCATTGCTTCAAAGCACTCCCAGGCCTTTGTTGTAAAACTATGCCATGCTTTCTTTCTTTCTCATTCTACCATGTTATTTGAGTAGCCCCGTTCCAAAATTTTTTTTTCAATTTCATTGGCTTGAAATAAGGGTCTCTCCATTATTATTTATATGTTTTAACCTAAGAAATTGACTAAAAGACATCAATTGTTTGGTATGAAAAGGGCGCGTACTTTAATAATGGAGGTAAGAATTACCAACAGAAGGATTTTTTAAAAACTGATCTTTGAATTTTTCCATTAACAACCTCGAGCTTGACATCTAGAGCGCTGCAAATGTAGAGGTGAAATACATGTTAAATCTGTTATTTGAGTAAGTATTCTACAAACTCATAGGTTTCCCTAGTTTCTCCCACACCGTAAAGACATCGTCCATGTAACGAACGTATGATTTTATATGCTTCAAGTATAGATTAAATGCCGCTAAAAAAAATTTGCAAAAATGCAAGCTGCAGGTACGCATTGAGGTACCCCCGCATTGCAAATACCAGGTATCTAGAAACTTGAAAGCACTGTTTTTCAAGAAAAAGGAAAGTCACTTACAAAATCTGCAAAAGACTCATCTTTACCTCAATTCCAAAAAGCCTGTCTCAATCCCTAAACATTGGGGAATACGTGTATACAGACTTTCAATGACTATGGATACGAGATTGTAATTTTATTGCCAAGTGATACAGTCAACTGAATTTACAAAGTCAGTATCTTTTCTAAAGACAGAATTTATTTTTAGAAGAAGTCTTGACGCTGGGAAGGTCGATTCTTGTGACCTAACCACTAACATTTTTCTTACCTCTCTACGGACGTTCCCCCCAAACTTCCCCCAAGAATAAAAGCTCAGACAACAATCCAATTTTCTTGGATAAAAATGGCCACAGCAGCCAATTTATTTATAAGAAAAACATATAAATACCACAATTGGTGAGGTCCTCGAAGCTACCAAAATCTGGTGATTTTCCCCATGACATTGCCCCTCCCCTCCCTTACCCCTAGCCGTGTTCACTGGCTCAGGAGCACCGTGAAACTGAGGGAAGAGGTTGTCCTCCAATACCGTTATGATGAACCCGACGTTCCATCGCCGGGTATCACCCAAAATTTTCACCAAGATGAACCCGACGTTCCATCGCCGGGTATCACCCAAATCTCACCAGACCATTCTCAAATATCCATCCAATAAGGGGGATCCCCGTATTTAATGAATCCCCAATCCCGACTTTATAACCAACTTCGAGGACTCACCAACGCCACACCGAGAGCACCTTGACCACCTCAAGTGCTCGAGACCCCACCATCCAGCCTGCTGTGGCCCTTTCTATCTCCTCCTGTACCTCAGCGTCCATAAATCTGTTCTCCCCCTTAAAATGCACTTGGTTTGCTAACCACATTCCTCATCCGTACCATCTAGATCTGAGTGTCGTACTGCCGCACCCAATTCCCAATTACAAATTTGGATACCACCTTGTTCACCTTAATCCGTGCCTTGTTACTTTGTATTTATTATCCCCAAGTGCAAAACTAAAATATCTGGGGCTCTCTCCAGATTTACAGCCCTGTGAACCTCTTGTAATACTCGACTCCAGGCCATAACCCTAAAACCAGTTATCAGATTAGCACTGTGTCTCCTGAGAAACCCAGCAGTATCCCGTCCGTCCATCCATCCGTCTGCAATGCTCCCCAATTGACATAGGAATGGCCTAGAATCCAGACTAAAAGTGGGACCCGTCCTGTAATGAAACAAACAAACGTTAGTGCATAAAGAATAATCATATTCTCTGAAGCCCTGAGGTCTGATAAAAGACCGTTACCGCCAGGACTCCCACCGGCCAATCCTTTGCACAATGTTTGGACCCACCACAGCTGCCTCTCTTGCAGCCTCAATACGAATTGGATGCCTCATATAAACTTGTGTGGATCCAAGCCAGCCACTTCTAGGAATTTTTGAAACACTGTGATAACTTGGTACTTTGTCAAAATGACCCGTCCTTGTGACATAATAACGGCCCCTCCTACCAAGGCCTAGGATTCATAACCTCCCAAAAGTCGCAACGGGCACATAACTGAGTCACTCCCAACAGTACTCTTTTTTTTTTTTTTCCCATATGGTTTGTTTCTGACTCCTATATCCAAAATCCCCCTCTTTCTGGGTGATCATGATGTATTTTACCAAAAATGCCCCAACTTGAACCTACACAACCCCGTGTCGAACTGCAACCTGCATACAGCTCCTACTGTAAACCCAGCTGCTCCATCCCCCGAATCACACCGGCCTGTTATCTTCCTTTTTTTTTTTTTTTTTTTTTTTTTTTATTAATAATTACCCCAATGCCCCCCTCTTATAATAATGCAACAGGAGTTAGTCACAATCAGACTCTGTACCTCTGTCCTTGATGCTACTGATGGTGTTGATCACATACCTACCTCTCCTCTCCCGTCTGCCGCTGTGTCCAGCTCTGAGGAGAGAATCTATTGTCTAGGTGAGCCGACCTCTCCACAATGTCACCGCCACTAAGATAGGGAGAAATCTCTGACAATGCTGAATTCTTGATCCATTCTTCACGCCACTAGGCTGCCCACCATTGACCTTTACAGTAAGCCCCAAACTGGAACCACCCACTGCATCCGTGTATAAGTCCATATCCCGCAAAGTACAGCCTCCCTTACCAAAGATCGCTTGTTATACTCTCTAGACTTAGTCCAGGCCTGCTAGATCCACTTTGCTTTTTTTTTTGCCGCCAACACGGACGCAATGAGGTAATTTCCCACCGACCGTTCAAATAGTGCTCTATACAGGGGATGCAGTACCTGCCATATAGTGCAACTGAAATACCACCCCCTACCGGACACTTAATACCGCCATATAATGTAAATCCAAAACTGCTTCATACATGAAGCCTAATACTGCCATGTAGTGCAGCACCCATACTGTTTGACAGAACCCTAGTACTATTCAAATACTGCTATGATCAGGACACACAATACAATCATATAGCACAACACATCCTGCTTCATCCGGACATCATAATGCCATGTAGTGCCAATCATATACTGCTTTATACAAGGCACACAATATAGCCATATAGCACAACACATATTGCTTCATCCCGGACATCATAATGCCATGTAGTGCCCATCACATACTGCTTTATACAAGGCACACAATATAGCCATATAGCACAACACCTACTGCTTCATCCTGGACATCATAATGCCATGTAGTGCCAATCATATACTGCTTTATACAAGGCACACAATATAGCCATATAGCACAACACATACTGCTTCATCCTGGACATCATAATGCCATTTAGTGCCAATCATATACTGCTTTATACAAGGCACACAATATAGCCATATAGCACAACACCTACTGCTTCATCCTGGACATCATAATGCCATGTAGTGCCAATCATATACTGCTTTATACAAGGCACACAATATAGCCATATAGCACAACACATACTGCTTCATGCTGGACATCATAATGCCATTTAGTGCCAATCATATACTGCTTTATACAAGGCACACAATATAGCCATATAGCACAACACATACTGCTTCATCCCGGACATCATAATGCCATGTAGTGCCAATCATATACTGCTTTATACAAGGCACACAATATAGCCATCTAGCATAACACCTACTGCTTCATCCTGGACATCATAATGCCATGTAGTGCCAATCCCATACTGCTTTATACAAGGCACACAATATAGCACAACACATACTGCTTCATCCTGGACATCATAATGCCATGTAGTGCCGATCACATACTGCTTTATACAAGGCACACAATATAGCCATATAGCACAACACATACTGCTTCATCCCGGACATCATAATGCCATGTATAGCCCTCTAGCATAACAACATCCTACTCCATCAAGGAAACCATGATGCCATATAGTGCCACTGACATAATGCTTATACCGAGCACACGATACAGTGCAACTCAACTACCGCTTCCTCCAGGATATATACTGAGTACTGCTCACATGTCTTATATACTGATATATACCATTCTGTATACACATCACTGCCCGATATCTACTGTATGCTGCTCACACGTCCTATATACTGAGATATGCCGCCCTGCATACCTATCACTGCCCAATATACGGTATACCATATACTGCTCACATCTCCTATATACTGATATATATACACCTCATTGGCTATGTATACTGAATACTAGTCACATATCCTATATACCGTTATATCCTATCCTCCATTCACATGGCCCATATACCATAACTTGGTCACTTGTCAGATATACCGATATATACCATCCTGTGTACACATCCCTGGCCGACATATACTGTGTCATGGTCTCGTGCCATATATACACATCACTCCCCTGTATATACTGTATACTGGGCACATGTCCTCCACATTAACACATACAGTCCTGTATACACATCGCTGCCCTTTATATATTGTATACTGCCCACCTGTCCGCCACACTGACATGTACCTTCCCGCATACAAGTCACTGAACAATATATACCGTATACTGCTCACATGTCCGGCCTACTGATATATACCATCCCACATACAAGTTATTGCCCTATATATGCTGTATCCCAAACACCAGTCCGTGGTAGATATATCTACCCTCCTGTATACACATCACTGCCCCTTATATCCTGTATCCTGCTCACATGTCCGCTACAGTGATATATACAATCCTGTAAACACATCACTGCCCTATATATACTGTATACCATACTGCTCACATGTCCACCATACTAATATATATCATTCTGCCTACAGATCACTGTTCTATATGTACTGTATACTGCTCACATGCTGTATATGCTGACATACACCACCTGTACACATCACTGCCATGTATGTACTACACATTGCTCCCATATCCTATATACTGATATATACCGTCCTGTCTACACATCACTGCCCCATATACCCTGTAAACTGTTTACATGCTTTATATACCGATATATAACGCCCCGAATACACATTCCTGCCCTACATATATTGTATACTGTTCACATGTCCTATATACCGATGTATACAGTCATGAATACACATCTCTGCCCTATATATACCACAACAAGAAAAAACTGCACAGCACTCAAAGACAAATGTGAACTGGTGCTAGCAAAGCTGCAGGGTTATATAATATGAAAAAGATCCTTGCAGCACACAGCTACTACCAATGATGTACATAAGCTACTAGCTATATATATTTGAGGAAAAAGTTTAAAAACTTACGTTTTTTTCAAAAAACTCAAAAATCTCCAATTTTTTATTTAATTCTGAAGTTCTTGGTACATACATTGGCCAATGTCTGTTTGCTCATCAACTGCGACAAAGTGACTTCAGGTCTGATGAGTCCTACGCTGATATCCCTATCCTCCTTGTCCGCTTCCCCACTACTAAGTGGGCAGACACCATCTAGACCCTCCATCACCTGTAGGTAATGAGGGTGCACATTGCAGCATGGATCCTGCAACTCCATATGATAAATAACAAGAAAAAACTGCACAGCACTCAAAGACAAATGTGAACTGGTGCTAGCAAAGCTGCAGGGTTATATAATATGAAAAAGATCCTTGCAGCACACAGCTACTACCAATGATGTACATAAGCTACTAGCTATATATATTTGAGGAAAAAGTTTAAAAACTTACGTTTTTTTCAAAAAACTCAAAAATCTCCAATTTTTTATTTAATTCTGAAGTTCTTGGTACATACATTGGCCAATGTCTGTTTGCTCATCAACTGCGACAAAGTGACTTCAGGTCTGATGAGTCCTACGCTGATATCCCTATCCTCCTTGTCCGCTTCCCCACTACTAAGTGGGCAGACACCATCTAGACCCTCCATCACCTGTAGGTAATGAGGGTGCACATTGCAGCATGGATCCTGCAACTCCATATGATAAATAACAAGAAAAAACTGCACAGCACTCAAAGACAAATGTGAACTGGTGCTAGCAAAGCTGCAGGGTTATATAATATGAAAAAGATCCTTGCAGCACACAGCTACTACCAATGATGTACATAAGCTACTAGCTATATATATTTGAGGAAAAAGTTTAAAAACTTACGTTTTTTTTCAAAAAACTCAAAAATCTCCAATTTTTTATTTAATTCTGAAGTTCTTGGTACATACATTGGCCAATGTCTGTTTGCTCATCAACTGCGACAAAGTGACTTCAGGTCTGATGAGTCCTACGCTGATATCCCTATCCTCCTTGTCCGCTTCCCCACTACTAAGTGGGCAGACACCATCTAGACCCTCCATCACCTGTAGGTAATGAGGGTGCACATTGCAGCATGGATCCTGCAACTCCATATGATAAATAACAAGAAAAAACTGCACAGCACTCAAAGACAAATGTGAACTGGTGCTAGCAAAGCTGCAGGGTTATATAATATGAAAAAGATCCTTGCAGCACACAGCTACTACCAATGATGTACATAAGCTACTAGCTAGTAGCTTATGTACATCATTGGTAGTAGCTGTGTGCTGCAAGGATCTTTTTCATGAGGGTGCACATTGCAGCATGGATCCTGCAACTCCATATGATAAATAACAAGAAAAAACTGCACAGCACTCAAAGACAAATGTGAACTGGTGCTAGCAAAGCTGCAGGGTTATATAATATGAAAAAGATCCTTGCAGCACACAGCTACTACCAATGATGTACATAAGCTACTAGCTAGTAGCTTATGTACATCATTGGTAGTAGCTGTGTGCTGCAAGGATCTTTTTCATATTATATAACCCTGCAGCTTTGCTAGCACCAGTTCACATTTGTCTTTGAGTGCTGTGCAGTTTTTTCTTGTTATTTATCATATGGAGTTGCAGGATCCATGCTGCAATGTGCACCCTCATTACCTACAGGTGATGGAGGGTCTAGATGGTGTCTGCCCACTTAGTAGTGGGGAAGCGGACAAGGAGGATAGGGATATCAGCGTAGGACTCATCAGACCTGAAGTCACTTTGTCGCAGTTGATGAGCAAACAGACATTGGCCAATGTATGTACCAAGAACTTCAGAATTAAATAAAAAATTGGAGATTTTTGAGTTTTTTGAAAAAAACGTAAGTTTTTAAACTTTTTCCTCAAATATATATAGCTAGTAGCTTATGTACATCATTGGTAGTAGCTGTGTGCTGCAAGGATCTTTTTCATATTATATAACCCTGCAGCTTTGCTAGCACCAGTTCACATTTGTCTTTGAGTGCTGTGCAGTTTTTTCTTGTTATTTATCATATGGAGTTGCAGGATCCATGCTGCAATGTGCACCCTCATTACCTACAGGTGATGGAGGGTCTAGATGGTGTCTGCCCACTTAGTAGTGGGGAAGCGGACAAGGAGGATAGGGATATCAGCGTAGGACTCATCAGACCTGAAGTCACTTTGTCGCAGTTGATGAGCAAACAGACATTGGCCAATGTATGTACCAAGAACTTCAGAATTAAATAAAAAATTGGAGATTTTTGAGTTTTTTGAAAAAAACGTAAGTTTTTAAACTTTTTCCTCAAATATATATAGCTAGTAGCTTATGTACATCATTGGTAGTAGCTGTGTGCTGCAAGGATCTTTTTCATATTATATAACCCTGCAGCTTTGCTAGCACCAGTTCACATTTGTCTTTGAGTGCTGTGCAGTTTTTTCTTGTTATTTATCATATGGAGTTGCAGGATCCATGCTGCAATGTGCACCCTCATTACCTACAGGTGATGGAGGGTCTAGATGGTGTCTGCCCACTTAGTAGTGGGGAAGCGGACAAGGAGGATAGGGATATCAGCGTAGGACTCATCAGACCTGAAGTCACTTTGTCGCAGTTGATGAGCAAACAGACATTGGCCAATGTATGTACCAAGAACTTCAGAATTAAATAAAAAATTGGAGATTTTTGAGTTTTTTGAAAAAAACGTAAGTTTTTAAACTTTTTCCTCAAATATATATAGCTAGTAGCTTATGTACATCATTGGTAGTAGCTGTGTGCTGCAAGGATCTTTTTCATATTATTGCCCTATATATACTGTATACGGATCACCTGCTCTATATTCAGTTATATACAGTCCTGAATACCCATCTACATATACTAGCAACAAAATCTAACCCAAGTTCTCTTTTGATTAACCCACACCACCTTTTGGGATACCCCTACCTGTGCCAATGTAAAGGGAACAAAATGTCACCCCAGGCATCCCTGTACTACTGCCCCAAGTGATCTAGAGTTAGAAAGGAAGGTGGGGTGGAATAACAAAGCATACTCATACTCACTAGGCCGCACATGGGCCATTATCCCGTCGTCCACCGCTGCTCTGGATCCTGCACATCGGCCTGTCCTTCAGAACTGTGGAGCACTCGCTGATGGAAGGGGGTCCCTTCTCTGCTGATCCCTGGGCCCCTTGGTGCCGTCCTCCTGAAGATGTCTCCTGTTCTGGGATCTGCGGCTCCCCAAGACCGCTGTTCTCAATGAACAGTCTCTCTGGCCGGGTCCTGAGTCATTCTTGAAGACCCATGATGGCACATGTGCTGCGCAGGGCACTGCTTTCAGTGGGCAAGGGGATTACTGAACTATAGCTTAGATCTCCCAGCTAAACTTAGAGCCTCTTTGTAGTTGTCCTCATGGTGGATCATGTTACTGGAGGAGACATCCTGCTACTAAAAGGGGTCCTACATGAGACCTTATCTATTGCCTTTTACTGCCAGCCTGAGGGGGAGAGCTGGCTGCTGCATTGAAGAATCTCATACCATTAAGAGAAGCTGTAAAGGGGGCTGGGTGGCCAGGCCTAAGGTCACTTTTCTGTCCATTGATCCGAGGACAAAGAGGACCCTCAAGCTTGGTCATTCCTATTTATGCTTCCCCCCCACCCCATGAATCCCCACCTATATCTATGTCATTTCCTCCCTACCTTCAGACCACTACCCTTTGTATCACCTTTCATCCCACTCCCTACTGTCCCCTCTATCTTCCCCCCACGGTCACTCCTCCCTCCCAACGTCATGTCAGGCTCCCACCACCACTCTGTGGGTTGTCCACCTGAGACTTAACAGCCAGTCCACATATTTAGAGAGGCTCAGTAATTCATCCCACTCCAGATACAGTGTTGGCCAAAAGTATTGACACCCCTGCAATTCTGTCAGATAATACTCAGTTTCTTCCTGAAAATGACTGCAATCACAAATTCTTTGGTATTATTATCTTCATTTAGTATTTCTTCAATAAAACAAAAAACGCAAAAAGAATTGTCCTAAAGCCAAATTGAACATAATTCCACACCAAACATAAAAAGGGGGTGGACAAAAGTATTGGCACTGTTAGAAAATCATGTGATGCTTCTCTAATTTGTGTAATTAACAGCACCTGTAATTTACCTATGGCACCTAACAGGTGTTGGCAATAACTAAAATCACACTTGCAGCCAGTTGACATGGATTAAAGTTGACACTTTACATCATCTTTTCCTCCCTTTAGAGCAGACATTTCTCCAAAGAAACCTAGTTTGCGGATTTTAACAGGAATTTTACCTAGTTCTTTAGGAGCTTCCTTTTCTAATAAATGACACAGGACTATTACAATGCTTGAACAGGTGTATTTTACGAATATAGCTTTGAACATATCAATTTTGAAACCGGTGAAGTCAAATTTTTGGTCACACGATAATTAAATCCCTTCTTCAAAACGTCTACCATATCCTCAGATATAGCTATGAAAAAAGGGGCTAAGAGAGCTGAAACCCATATACCGTAGTTTAAATTGTAAAGAACCATGTAAATTGCAGTGCAAAGTATTTTTATTTGAAAAAAACACACTAAGGCCCCTTTCACATCAGCAGTTTTTGCCGATCGCGGCAGATGCGGTGAAAAAACTGCATCTGCCGCGATTACCGCATAACCGCTGCACTTGCGGCAAGCCCCATGCAATGTCTATGGGGCTTGCTGTAAGTGTGCGGCAGGTGCGGCAAGTGCGGTTTCAGCACTTGCGGAAGGTGCGGCCCGAAAAAAAAACTGCGGTCAGCCGCGGTTTTTTTTCGGTCGCACCTGCCCCAAGTGCCGATACCGCACTTGCCGCAAGCCCGCATAGACATTGTATGGGGCTTGCCGCAACTGTGCCACAAGTGCAGCGGTTATGCGATAATCGCGGCAGATGCGTTTTTTTCACCGCATCTGCCGCGATCGGCAAAAATCGCTGATGTGAAAGCACCCTTAGGCCCCTTTCACATCAGCGGTTTTCGCTGATCGCAGCAGTTGTGGTGAAAAAACCTCAACTGCCGCGATTACCGCATAACGGCCGCACTTGCGGCAAGCCCAATACAAAGTCTATGGGGCTTGCGGGAAGTGTGCGGCAGGTGCTGTTTCGGCACTTGCCGCAGGTGCGGGCGCGAAAAAAACCGCCGTATGTCGCTTGCCGCAAGTGAACCGCAAGTGCGGCCGCTATGTGGTAATCGCGGCAGTTGAGGTTTTTTCACCGCAACTGCTGCGATCAGCGTAAACCGCTGATGTGAAAGCACCCTTACTTGGCATCCAAACTTTACAGAGATATAAAAAAAAATAGATACATGAATCGGTCAAGGAGTTCACAAGAGGTTGATTCCCTACATGTCAGTGATTATACAGCTGTTACTTTCAAAGGTGTGTAAAAAGGAGGTGGGCTGGTATTTCATGTATTTGGGTTATACTGAGGAATTGTTAGTACATACTAGTCACAAAGAATCTCAAACCTCCAGGTCACCCAGATTTCATCCACCATAACTGCCCAGCATGTGTTAATATCATTACAGGTCTTGCTTACCCATACTCAGCTGTCTTTGTCACTGGGAGGGTGCAAAAAGCCATTACGCATTTCACTGCTAAGAGCTTCCTCTGGGGGCCCTGAATGGCGATTCCTGTATACCACTCTTGAAAGTAACACCTGTATAATCACATGTAGGGAAACAACCTCTTGTGAACTCCTTGACCAATTCATGTATCGATCTATATTATTTTTTTATATCTTTGTAAAGTTTTGATGCAGGGCCGGCTTCAGCACCCGGCATACCCGGGCAAGTGCCAGGTCCCTGAACAGCTGGGGGGGCCCCACTGGCCATCAGGGACAGGCAGCCCTGTCAGCCAGGGGCCCATTAGGGACAGACAGCCCTGTTAACAAGGGGCACATCAGGCACACTCCGCAAGGAGCTGAGTGCTCCGCTGAGCTCCCAGTGCACATGGGTAATTTGCATGTGATGCAGATTAGCCATGTGCTGTCTCCCAGGAGCAGTGGAGCTTCCTCCTTTGCCTACTGTAGCAGAGTGAAGAGTGATCACCCTGCGAGCTCATCCACAGTGCAGGAAGAAGGAAGCTCCACAGTCCCGGGAGCCTGCTGCTATAAGGATGTGGTGGGGAAGCATCTGAGGAGGACACAGCCCCAGGGAGCAGATGGAAGTATGATCAGTTTTTTTTTTTCTTTACTGTGAGCAGCAGGATGGGGAATTATATGTACCATGGAAGCTGTGCACACTGTATATACAGTCTGTGCTGGACTGCATATAGAGTCTGTGCTGGACTGCATATAGAGTCTGTGCTGGACTGCATATAGAGTCTGTGCTGGACTGCATATAGAGTCTGTGCTGGACTGCATATAGAGTCTGTGCTGGACTGCATATAGAGTCTGTGCTGGACTGCATATAGAGTCTGTGCTGGACTGCATATAGAGTCTGTGCTGGACTGCATATAGAGTCTGTGCTGGACTGCATATAGAGTCTGTGCTGGACTGCATATAGAGTCTGTGCTGGACTGCATATAAAGTCTGTGCTGGACTGCATATAGAGTCTGTGCTGGACTGCATATAGAGTCTGTGCTGGACTGCATATAGAGTCTGTGCTGGACTGCATATAGAGTCTGTGCTGGACTGCATATAGAGTCTGTGCTGGACTGCATATAGAGTCTGTGCTGGACTGCATATAGAGTCTGTGCTGACTGCATATAGAGTCTGTGCTGGCGGCATACAGAGGTTGTGCTGAGATATACAGAGGACACTGCTGAGGTATATGGAGACTGCTGTTGTGCTGTATATATATAATATGGAAGCTGTGCTGGGCTATATATACTATTTGGAGGCTGTGCTGGGCTATATATACTATTTGGAAGCTGTGCTGGGCTGTATATATAATATGGAAGCTGCGCTGGACTGCCACAGCTTCCAAATAATATATACAGCCCGGCACAGCCTCCAAATAATATATATAGTCCAGCACAGCTTCCATATTATAAATACACCCCAGCCCAGCTTCCAAATAGTATATACTGCCCGCAGTCTTTATATTATATACTGTATATAGCCAGTCAGTCTCCATATTATATATGCAACCCTGAACTACCTCTATATTATATATACAGCCCACCCAGGAGCCTCTATATTACATATACACTGCCTGCAGCTTCTATATTATATTCATGAATCACAGTATGGGTTAAAGGGGCCCACTGAGACTTTCGCCTGGGGCCCACAAAAACCTGGAGCCGGCCCTATTTTGATGTCATGTAAGATAGTGTGTTTTTTCAAATAAAAATACTTTGAACTGCAATTGGCATGGTTCTTTACAATTTAAGCTATAAGGGTTTGAACTCTCCTACCCCCATTTTTCGTAGCTATAGATGTTTAAGGAGAGACCCAATTACGTCTCATTACTTTCCAAGTTGTTCCCAACTAATTGTATTGACATATCCTCAGATATCAGATGGGTAGTGAAATTTATGGGGAAGTCCACTATAAGTCCCTCAAGGAGACTTGTTCTCTTTCCTGCTTTTGGGTCTTCCTTTTTCTTCTCCCTCCTCTTCTTGTTATTTTTCTAAAGGGCCACTAATATTTTCGGTGTCAGAAAGACTGGATTACTTACCGGTAATCTGGTTTTATGGAGCCACGACAGCACCCACTGGAGAGAGGGATGCGCCCCCAGGGACAGGAAACCTACAGATAAAAAGGGGGCGGTCCCCTCGCCTCATCAGTTGGGTTACAGAGCACGAGAGGAACCGCCAAATTAATAAACATTCCAAAAAACATTCCAAAAAACATGTAGTCAACCACCAAAGTGACCAGGAAGAAGTGCAAACAGCAAACAGGGGGGGAAACGAGTGGGTGCTGTCGTGGCTCCATAAAACCAGATTACCGGTAAGTAATCTTCACGCCACGACAGCACCCACTGGAGAGACTTGCAGAGAACAACCCAGGGAGGGACCACCGTGCAGAGAACAGACCCCCCGAACACCACGGCAGAAGCAGAGGAGAGGCCAGCCCACAATGGTAGAAAAAAGCGGAAGGCAAAGACCAGGTGCCAGCCTTACACATGAACTCAGGTGGCACAGCAGCCCGAGCAGTCCAGGAGGAAGCCGGAGCGGAATGGCACGAACTCCAGTCGGAGGACGGACGCCTGCAGCAGCATAGGCAACACATATGGCATCACTAAACCACCGGGAGAATGCGCTCTGCGGAACACCAGACCTTCTGCGAAGACCCTGAAATGATAGAAACAGAACCCTGCACTGCCACCAAGCCTGAGGCCACCCAGTAGGGAAGGACACTCCGACTAACGAATAAAGCGTGGAAACGCACCACCCCAGGAATACTGGGAGTGGGAATCAAAAAGAAAAGGATGGAGAACCACCACAAGACCTCAATGGAAGGCAGAACTACCCTCGGAAGGGACGAGGGGCCCGGCCACAAAAAACAGGCTAACTGGGAATTCAGAGAGGACAGGTGAGTCCACGAAAAGGGCCCGAACCCCTAACTCGCAGAACAGAAAAAAAGCACCACTAGCAGGGCCTTCCAGAGGGAAGGCATTCACTGAAGCAGACTCCAATGGCCCCAAAGGAGTAGCTGGAGAGCAGCCAATACCAGATACAATCCCAAGAGGGCACACTAGCAACCTGCACCGGAGCACTACGGACACACGCAGAGAGGAACCTAGAGACCTACATAGCACCAGCAACATGAACCCCCAAGACAGAAACCAGAACCGTAAGAGTATAAACGGACAACCGAAGAAGGCACCCAACCGTAGAAAAACCAAAATGTCCATGCAGGGGATCACCTGCGAACGGGATGGCGAAAAACCCCAAGAATTACCAACATACCAAGCCAGAAAGCGCGAAGCGGAGCCCGTAGAATCCTGCAATTAGGGCGGAAATAAA
Organism: Allobates femoralis; assembly: GCA_033576535.1. Classification (NCBI taxonomy): domain Eukaryota; kingdom Metazoa; phylum Chordata; class Amphibia; order Anura; family Aromobatidae; genus Allobates; species Allobates femoralis. Next base: position 477,610,114 of record JARQOC010000004.1, read on the forward strand.
GAACAACCCTACCCGCCATTCAGGAACCAAGCCGCCAGATGCGGACCCCTCACCGGAGGACGACTGAATGGCTCCCGAGACAACAGGACCGGACAGAAGACAGCGGCATGGTTCCGCCACTGACACAGGTCTGAACCACCAACCCACGGCCCTGTGGCCAGAAGGAAGCGACGAGGAACACAAGGCTACCACGTCCCTGAAGACACTCAGCACCATCGGCAGGAGGGCCAGAGGGGAAACGCCTAGGCCAGAATGAAGCCCCAGGGAGCAGGTAGGGAGACTACATGTCAGTAAGGACCGAGAACAGCAGGGAGGCAACCATGCAGACCCGGCTGGACGCCCTAGAGGAGACCAAGGCTATCTCCAGGACCCCATAATGCCCCGATGCGCAGAAAAACAATATAGAGCCCAGGTCCATAAACAGAAGAGCACTGACCCCGAAGGGCCCATTGACAATGTCCACTCCCCGATCTGCAGGGCCGACAAGGAAGAGACTATATGGTAACGTGAGGAAGTCGTCGGCAAGACTCCTAAGCCACCGCCCTCTCCAGGCCCCATACAAGAGCCCAGGGGCTGACAGCCACCTGAAGGGGGAAAACTGAGAAAACAGTCCAGGGACAACAGGAGCCCTACAAATAGGCCTCCACCGGGACAAGCTAACTACTGAGCTACCCAAGCAACCAATCAATAGACATCGGAGGCCAGGACCGAGGCCCCCCTGAAGAATCAAACAATGTGACTGATGACGAAAGGACTCCATAGGAGTCCCCACCAACTACGGAAGAAAAATAGAGGAAGACATGGGGAAACCCGGACAACTCCCCCATGGGAGAGGAACTTTTAGAATCAGCCATGGACCCCCGACACTGAGCATATGGATATACTAAAAGGGCACACCAACCCCAGGGCCAGCATGCGTGACCAGAACAGACACTGGAGAAACCACCCAGGGCATCCCCTTGGAATGACATTCAGGGCCGACCACCAGGACAGGGACCGCACAGCCCCAGGAGCCAACAGAAAGACCGTGAAGCCGCCCCAGAAGAGCAGAAGCAGCTTGAAGATGATCATGTAGGAGACCCCGGAAAAGGCCCACAGTACCGCTGGGAACATGACAACAGGAACCCCAACGGGGAGAAGGCCTCCCGCGGGGACGTATAAGGGGGGAAGCATTCCCAACTCTCCCCGAATCAGCAACCTGTCAGCTTCCGGGAGGAGGTAAGCAGTCTGACAGAGGCGAGGAGAAAACCAAGGAAAGACCGGCGAACATGAAGAAGGAACCTGGACGTGGCCCAGTTGACCACAATGGCACTACCAAGGCCACGAGGCCCAGGAGCCAACACTCCAACCAAGCATGGACCCCGCGAATACACCAGCCAGCCAAGCGCCAATAGAGAGGAAATCGAAGTACGGAGGCGAGGTCCACAAGAGCCGCAGAGGTCCCCACGAACTCATTCAAAAGTGGGAACACCAGGGTAACCAGGAGACACAATACGCCCAACCCCGCAAGCAAGGGGGCGAACCCTGAGGGCCCACGGAAAGACCAATGGAAGGGTGACAACAGGAAACGACAAGAACAGCCTACGAAAGCGACCACTACAGTGAAAGCGTTTGGCAGGCAGGATGCATGGCCAGAAGGGAAAAGGACTCCAACAAATCCCGTACGGCCCTGAAGCAGCTAAGAAAAACGGAAAACTGCACAGATTATAGCATACCTTCCTGTTTGGAGAACCAGGGAACTACCTCACTGGGTAGCCCGGGACAGGTGCCCGCGTGGCGACCGAATATCCGGCAGAACCAGGAGATGCCATGTGAACCAGCGATAGCGGAAAAAAGGTATTCAACCGCTTCAAGCAATAATGGGCCATGAGAACCAACTGGGTTGGGAATCAGGAAGAAAGGAGAATAAACACCCCCACCTACAGGCCTCCCAGGACCGCAAGGAGGACCAATGTCTCCAACAGACCCCGGATTTCAGACACAAGGAGGTGAAGACTATACACGGAGCAGGAAGAAAACGCACAAACTCCAGTGTCAGGCCCGACAAACACTGAAAGGCCCTACAGTGAATCGTCAAGTTGAAAGGGCCGACCCAGAAAGCCCATCCACCAGACGGAAGAGGAGTAGGGTCCCATATTCCCGACAGCCGCCTCAGAGAGGAAATCATCTAGAGCCCCGTCAACAAGGACTTACCCAGGCAAAGGAACGCGCCGGACTGGGCCATGGCCCACGCGTCCCCCTTCCAACAGGCAGTCCAAAGAGCCCATCTATCAGAATTGGATAAGCCTGCCGACCTTGCTGCCAGAAGCAGGAAATATGCCGACACGTCAGCCCCGAAGGCAGCACCCCCACGAAGCACGGTGACCAACAGGTGTCTCGTGACACTCCTGTCCAGAACTGGGTCTCCCCAGTGGACAATCCACACCCATGTAGCTGAAACAACCGGCACAAAGGCCCCAAGCAGGTATTTCGGCACAGGAGCATATCCGCCAGACAAGCGGATCAGACAGGACCTGTACCCCCCACTGGTAAGGCGGCCTGCATTGAAGTGGAGGCCACAGCCGAACCACCTAAAGCACTCTAGACCACCCTACCAGAGTGCCCACACTGTAAAAGGGAAGCATGACCTCCCCTGAGGAGGACAAATGGGATATGAGCAAGCGAGACTCCTGAATACCATCCGCTGAAGCCACCAATGAGAAGTAGGCACATGCTCTAAGTTTCGGAATGGGCACCTGCTCCTGAGGGAGTGCAAGACCCCATGAATCAGCAGGCTGAGTTCCGCGAAACCGAACAGAGGAGTCCCCTTGCAAACACATAGAAATGCATAACAGACCGACTGCGTAGTACAGGAGTCTGGCAGAGGCTGGCCACAAGAGCACATTGCGGGTGGCACCAATTTCCAGTTTACTTAACCGAAGAGGGGTGACAGAGAGAAGGGGGGCAGCTTACTAGGCAGAGCCCATTACACTCACCCATGAAGCTCCAGGCCGGCACCGGTATGAAGAGGTAGAGACTCAGACTGTGATGGACCAGGCAGGACACCCTGCTCCTTCCCGTAGAAACGGCTACAGCCTCCTTCCTGCAGGAACCGGACATCCTTTGGCTGCGAAGGCCCCACCGATGCCCCTGGCGAGGACAGCACGATCGACACCCTCCAGGATCTCGCACCGAAGGCAGTGAGTCTTCCCGCCCTCCAGGCGGCACACCTCCACCGGCCTCGCGGAAGCGGAATGACGTCACTTCCGGGGAACGTGGCGGCGCATGCGCACCAGCCCCGACCGGAAGAGAACGCCGGTAGTCCACCGGCGGGCAAAGAGAGGCCCTGGCCGCGCCCGCACCAAAAATGCCCCGCATACCCGGAGACACCCGGCTGAGCGAACCAGTCCTCCCAGCCCCCGGCCCACCGGCGCATCCCCCGGCCAGGAGCCGCCATCTCCAAGCGGCAAGCGCTTCAGCCCCACGCTCCAGCGTCAGCCAGGGGGTACATACCGGCACTGACAGGACGCCCATCCATCAGACGAGGGGAGAGCCTGCAAGCAGGACTTCCCGACGCTGCCGTTCCCAAGGACACCGCACAGAGGGCTGATTGGACCTAGGTAAGAAGTACTGTAGGTTCCCCATCAGGGACAGGAAACCAACTGATGAGGCGAGGGGACCGCCCCCTTTTTATCTGTAGGTTTCCTGTCCCTGGGGGCGGATCCCTCTCTCCAGTGGGTGCTGTCGTGGCGTGAAGAAAATAAATGATTTTTTACTTCGTAGCTCCTCATCACTTGAAACCAAATAGTTTGACAAGGTTTTTGTTTTTTCCCTCCATTTTTTTGGGGGGGTTTGATGGTGTTTGTGGACTTTTCGGCGTTTATGGGATGCCGTCTTTATATGGTCTCCGTCTTTTCTTTGGGGTTATTCCACCATCCTGGTTTTTATTCCATTTAAACACCTGTCCCAATTCGTAATAGAGTTTGTCTTGATTAAACTTTTCTTTTTCCCGCTTTTTAATTTCAGTTTGGATAGGAATCAGTTTTTGGTCTAGCTTTTCAAGGAAGGCTTTCCACTGCTCATTAGAAATTTTAGTCTCTAGTCTCTTTTAGTCTTTTAGTTCATGGAGTTTAATTAGCTCTCCTGTAATTAAACTATGTCCTTTTTCATTTTGTTGCATAGTAAGATGTAACAACTATAATGAACAATTAGTTTGGATATCTTCCCATTTTTTTTTAACAAATTTGGGATCTTTTTGTGAGTGCGCCATACTTTTTAACATCCTTAGTCTTCTCGGGACCCTCTTGCATTCCAAATAGCTTTTTAACCTGCCTAGCGGTATTCCCGAGCCTGACTCGGGGTTAAAAGTTACTGCTAGAAGCGGTAACCCGAGTCCAGCTCGGGCTTACCCGTGGTCGCGGCAGATGCGGTGAAAAAACCGCATCTGCCGCACTTGCCGCATAGCCGCCGCACTTGCTGCGCGGTTGCGGTAATCGCCATAGCAAGTATAGGGGGACTTGCGGCAGATGCGGCAAGTGCGGTTTTGCACTTGCGGCAGGTGTGGCGGCTATGCGGCAAGTGCGGCAGATGCGGTTTTTTCACCGCATCTGCGGGTAAGCCCGCTTTTAGCACAAAATTCCTGACCTATTGATAACGCCAGGGAGGTTAAGGACTAAACCGTCCAAAAAAGGTTTTATTTCCTTCTCTGAAAGATATCTTTTGTTCCAACCTTCTACCACTGAGCGTTATGGACACTTCCTCTGTCACAGTCGTTGAAAAAAGAATCTGTGTCCTCCCTCCCTGCTACTAACCCTATGCATGGGCTTTTCAGCATCTTGGCAGCAGCTGCCACAATGTTAGTCAAATCTTCGGCAGAGTGAACTCAATGTCTCAGTGTGTGCTACCAAGTCCAAGGCAGAGACAAATCACAGATATATACAGTGCCTACAAGTAGTATTCAACCTCCTGCAGATTTAGCTGGTTGACACATGCGGAATTAACTTGGCATTGTGACATTTGGACTGTAGATCAGCCTGGAAGTGGGAAATGCAGTGCCACAAAAAGATTTTTTTTTTTAAAGCGTTAATTCAGAGGGTCATTTATTATTCAACCCCTCAAACCACCAGCATTCTGTTTGGTCCCCCTAAAGCAGTGATGGCGAACCTATGACACGCGTGTCAGCACTGACACGCGTAGCCATTTTCAGTGACACGCGGCCGGCCGGAGAAACTAGACTCGCTATTTGGATAAAAACCACAGACACGGACACAGCAGCAAAAAACTGTTGCGAGTCGGGTTTCCAAAACGGCAATGCGAGCTATTACGCTTGACTCGTCTAGTCTACTCATTGCGAGTCTAGCGAGTCCAATGTTAATGAATGGGGAATCGAGTCTAATTACTCGATTCCCCATTCATTAACATTGGACTCGCTAGACTCGCAACGAGTAGACTAGAGTCAAGCGATTCCGAGTTAGGACTCGCCCATCACTAACTACAGATGAGGAAAAAAAAATGTGCTGGAGGACTGTAGGCCAGGACAGCAGAGCTCCGGCACAGAGCGTCTAGTCCTGGGACTTCCGGTAAGCGGAACTTCTGGCTGGCGCAGCAGGGAGCAGCGGAGCGCTGTGGGGGATGCATATCTGAGGCCCTGTGATCGCTGTCTGGAGGTCCAGTGATTACTACAGCAACCATCCTCGAGTCCAGTGAAAGGTTCTGGGCAGAATCTGGGCTGGGTGTCATGAATGTGTGATTGGCCATTACTGAGATAAGTGAGGGGGAGGCTGGAAGAGGCCTGTGCTATGGGTGCCGTTTCCCGCCATTAATTTACATAAGGAACACCATCTTGCAGCATACAGACTCCATTTCATCCTATTAATCTCTATTTCTGCTTATTAACTCTGCCCTTTCCTAAAAGACAGTTAACCCCTAATTGCCTGCAGGGCTATCTATAAATCTTCTGTCACTGCCCCTCTGATGGAGAAGCCAAAAAAACCAAGGTTAAGTAAAGGAAGTGGTAGTAGTAGCAGTAGCCGACCCTTTCAAGAGACATGGACTGAGATGTATGGCATTATAGAAAAAAATGGCAGATCATTTTGCGTTCTATGTAGTGAAACGGTAGTAAGCAGAACGTGGAATATAAATAGACATTTTGAAACTAATCATTCCCAGCTCTTGAAAAAAAGTGAGGATGAAAGGAAGGAATACATTTCCAGGCAGCTACAACTTCATAAGAGCCAATCTAATTCCATCCTTAAATTTGTAAAAAGCTCTACAAATTTAACATCTGCAAGTCTGAGCATTGCTCACTCCATAGCTCAGCATGGAAAAGCCCTCAGTGAGGGAGAATTTATTAAAGAAACTCTCTTAAGATGTGCACCAGTTCTATTTCACGATATGCAGAATAAAGATGCAATTAGTAAGAGAATAGCTGAGTTACCACTCAGTAGAAATATCATAAAAGACCGAATAATGAGACTCAACACAAAAACGTACAACATCAATTAAAGGAAGACATAAGTAATTGTAAATATTTTTCGATCTCTCTTGATGAAACTACTGATGTCACATCACATGCACAGTTGGCCATTATTGGTCGATATTCTGATGGTCTCACAATGAGAGAAGAGTTGATAAAGTTAGTATCAGTGCCAACAAGTACATCAGGAAGCGAAATATGTAAGGTTGTTAAACAAACATTCTGTGACCTAAGCATTGATATCTCTAAAGTTGTGTCAGTGACGACAGACGGGGCACCAAACATGGTGGGGAAAAAAGTTGGATTTGTTACATTGTTTACAGAAGCTATTGGACACCCGATTGTGCCTTTTCATTGTATTATCCATCAGGAGGCTTTATGTGCCAAGGCAGGATTCACTGACTTAAACGACTTAATGTCAGTTGTTACAAAAATAGTTAATTTAATAGCTGCTCGCCCCCTTCACAAGAGAGAATTTTCTGCACTTTTACTGGAGGTTGATTCCACCTACAGTGGACTGCTGATGTACAATAATGTAAGATGGCTGAGCCGAGGCAAAGTTCTTGAGCGCTTTGTGGAGTGCTTTGAAGAAATTAAGGTATTTCTTGAGGATAAGGATCTGGGAAACTTTCCTCAGCTCTATGATTATCAGTGGGTCAACACCCTGATGTTTTTTACAGATCTCTCTGTTCATATTAATGAACTGAACTTAAAGCTACAAGGTTTTGGCAAAAGTATTGACGTTATGTTTGGATACATAAAAGCTTTTGAAAGTAAACTTAAAATTTTCAAGCGAGATGTAGAAACTAAAACTTATAAGTATTTTCCTCGAGTAACAAAGTATTTTGAGAAGGCCAGTGCAGCTGTACAAAATGAAATGGAGCCCTTGCATCTAAAGTACCAGCATGTTTTAGACTCCTTACTTGACCAGTTCAGTGATAGATTTAATCAATTTAGAAGCCTAGAACAGACCATGAAAATAATTACCGTATATACTCGTGTATAAGCCGACCCGTGTATAAGCCGACCCCCCTACTTTTGCCCCAAAAATCTGGAAAAACCTATTGACTCGTGTATAAGCCGAGGGTGGACCCCAGCACAGGTATACAGCCCTCAACAGTGTGGCATACAGCAGCCCCAGAGGTATATACAGCCCCAGTGGTAGTATACAGCAGCCCCACAGGTATTATACAGCCCCAGTGGTAGTATACAGCAGCCCCACAGGTATATACAGCCCCAGTGTAGTATACAGCAGCCCCACAGGTATATACAGCCCCAGTGGTAGTATACAGCAGCCCCACAGGTATTATACAGCCCCAGTGGTAGTATACAGCAGCCCCACAGGTATATACAGCCCCAGTGTAGTATACAGCAGCCCCACAGGTATATACAGCCCCAGTGGTAGTATACAGCAGCCCCACAGGTATATACAGCCCCAGTGGTAGTATACAGCAGCCCCACAGGTATTATACAGCCCCAGTGGTAGTATACAGCAGCCCCACAGGTATATACAGCCCCAGTGTAGTATACAGCAGCCCCACAGGTATATACAGCCCCAGTGGTAGTATACAGCAGCCCCACAGGTAAATACAGCCCCAGTGGTACTATACAGCAGCCCCACAGGTATATACAGCCCCAGTGGTAGTATACAGCAGCCCCACAGGTAAATACAGCCCCAGTGGTAGTATACAGCAGCCCCACAGGTAAATACAGCCCCAGTGGTACTATACAGCAGCCCCACAGGTATATACAGCCCCAGTGGTAGTATACAGCAGCCCCACAGGTAAATACAGCCCCAGTGGTAGTATACAGCAGCCCCACATGTAAATACAGCCCCAGTGGTAGTATACAGCAGCCCCACAGGTAAATACAGCCCCAGTGGTAGTATACAGCAGCCCCACAGGTAAATATAGCCCCAGTGGTAGTATACAGCAGCCCCACAGGTAAATATAGCCCCAGTTGTAGTATACAGCAGCCCCACAGGTAAATATAGCCCCAGTTGTAGTATACAGCAGCCCCACAGGTAAATATAGCCCCAGTGGTAGTATACAGCAGCCCCACATATACCGTATATGCCCCAGAGGTATATACAGTGCCCCGTCATCTATATACAGCCCCCCGCCGCAATCCTGTAAAGGAATAGGTTAGTATACTTATCCATCCGCTGCAGCTGTCCCGCCGCCATCGCGATTCAGCATCTTCCGACTTCAGCGTCTCGCGTCTTCTTCCGGTTTCCTCCCCGGTCGCACAGGCAATGACGTCATTGCCTGCGACCATCGGAAGGAGACGCGAGACGCTGAAGTCGGAAGATGCTGAATCGCGATGGCGGCGGGACAGCTGCAGCGGATGGATAAGTATACTAACCTATTCCTTTACAGGATTGCGGCGGGGGGCTGTATATAGATGGGGCACTGTATACTGTATACATTGTATACAGTATACAGTGACTCGCGTATAAGCCGAGGGGGGGACTTTTCAGCCCAATTTTTGGGCTGAAAAACTCGGCTTATACGCGAGTATATACGGTAAGTATCCTGATGTAGTAGTCTACAGTAGTTTGGAATTAAATGGTTTCCAATGGATACAAATTGATGATTTGGAGATGCAACTTGCAGAATTTCAGGACAGCATCTGGGGTCAGGTGTTTGTTGATTTGAGGTCAAAGCTTGAGAATCTAGAAAGGTGCCGTTTGGAGAATCAAGAGGAGTGCCACTATGAACAGGAAATTTGGAGTGCCTGGAATCGGTTACCAGACACTTTTAGCACCCTGAAAAATATAGCAATGGCTTTACTTACTATTTTTCCCTCTACGTACTTTTGTGAGACCTTATTCTCAGCATTAAATAATATCAAAACCAACAAAAGAAACAGATTGACAGATAACCTTAGTAGCGCTTGCTTGGCCTTGAAGTGTACAAAATACCAACCTTCAATTGAAGATTTAGCCAATGAAATTCAGCAACAAAAAAGTCACTAAATCAGTGATGGCGAACCTGTGGCAGTCCAGCTGTTGCTGGACTGCCACAGGTTCGCCATCACCGGAAGAATTCCCCCTCCCCCTCACTTATCTGACTTAGTTCATGACACCCCACACAAGTGAAATAACAGCAAGACCAACAAAAGAAACCAACTGACAGATTAACAAAGAAGTCACTAAGCAGGTAAGTTAAAGAATTATACATATTTGTTATTTACACTATAAATATCGTAAAATTAGGTTTTTTTTTCTCAAGGTGACACACCTGCCGAGTTATGCTCGGTTTTTTGGCGAATTTTGACACACCAAGCTCAAAAGGTTGCCCATCACTGCCCTAAAGTATTAAGAAGTAGTTCAGGCACAAAGAACAATGAGCTTCACATGTGTGGATTAATTATCTCTTTTGCCAGCCTTTTCTGACTATTTAAGACCCTTCTCAAACTTGTGAGCAGCACTCATACATGGTCAACATGGGAAAGGCAAAGGACCATTCCAAGGCCATCAGAGACAAGATCGTGGAGGGTCACAAGGCTGGCAAGGGGTACATGACCTTTCCAAGGAGTTGGGCCTACCTGTCTCCACTGTTGGGAGCATCATCCGGAAGTGGAAGGCTTATGGAACTACTGTTAGCCTTCCACGGCCTGGACAGCCTTTGAAAGTTTCCTCCCGTGCCGAGGCCAGGCTTGTCTGAAGAGTCAAGGCTAACCCAAGGACAACAAGGAAGGAGCTCCGGGAAGATCTCATGGCAGTGGGGACATTGGTTTCAGTCAATACCATAAGTAACATACTCCACCGCAATGATCTCCGTTCCAGACGAGCCCGTAAGGTACCTTTACCTTTTAAGCGTCATGTCAAGGCTCGTCTACAGTTTGCTCATGATCACTTGGAGGACTCTGAGACAGACTGGTTCAAGGTTCTATGGTCTGATGAGACCAAGATCGAGATCTTTGGTGCCAACCACACACATGACGTTTGGAGACTGAATGGCACTGCATACGACCCCAAGAATACCATCCCTACAGTCAAGCATGGTGGTGGCAGCATCATGCTGTGGGGATGTTTCTCAGCCAAGGGGCCTGGCCATCTGATCCGCATCCATGGGAAGATGGATAGCACGGCCTACCTGGAGATTTTGGCCAAGAACCTCCGCTCCTCCATCAAGGATCTTAAGATGGGTTGTAATTTAATCTTCCAACAAGACAAGGACCCAAAGCACACAGCCAAGAAAACCAAGGCCTGGTTCAAGAGGGAAAAAATCAAGGTGTTGGAGTGGCCTAGTCAGTCTCCTGACCTTAACCCAATTGAAAACTTGTGGAAGGAGCTCAAGATTAAAGTCCACATGAGACACCCAAAGAACCTAGATAACGTGGAGAAGATCTGCATGGAGGAGTGGGCCAAGATAACTCCAGAGACCTGTGCCGGCCTAATCAGGTCTTATAAAAGACGATTATTAGCTGTAATTGCAAACAAGGGTTATTCCACAAAATATTAAACCTAGGGGTTAAATAATAATTGAACCACACTTCTATGTTTAAAATTTATTAAAATTCAACTGAGCAACATAACTTTTTGGTTTGTAAGATTTATGCTTCTGTTAATAAATCCTACTCTCGTTTGCAGTTTGAAGGCTCTAACTTATTTGCATCTTATCAAACCACCTAAATCTGCAGGGGGTTGAATACTACTTGTAGGCACTGTACGTAAAGGATAAACTGAGTACTCCCGCTTCAAACTCCAAGATTAACACTCTGCAACGGAATACGGCTGTTGTGGGACAAAGACGCTATACCGCGATGCATGCTCAACAGCTCAGAAGCTAACATCAAACAATCCTAGAGATAGAAAGAAAAATAAGCTGCAACTAACCGGTCTGTATAGTCCTCTTTATTGTGCAAATATACAGGTACATAAGTGTAGGGAGGGGTGATGGATCCACCGACTACGGTGCAGTTTCGTGCCTCAGCGCTTCTACAGGTCCTATAGAGGCCTCTGGTATCAGTTTCTTATTAAAGGCCCCTTTTACATGGCTCAACATCGTTCCCGACATTGCTCAAAAGAGACGTCTGTAACGATGTTGAAACGACATCGTTAGTGCGCCGTTCCGTGTAACCGAACGATTCAACGATAATTAGTGAAGTTGGAGTTGACAGGTTTTTCAACATGCTGAAAAACCTGATTTAAACTCAGCCAACCTGCTGCATCGTTCTGTGTGACACCGCGATAACGATGTCATGGACAACTTCACCCATTCACTGCAATGAGCAGGGATCGTTCGCTGGGTTGTGCAAACGATACCTGCTCACATCGTTGGCGAGTTGTCCACGATATCTAGACGTGTGACAGCTCACCTGCGATCTTGAAAAGCTGCCAAAAAAAGCTGCGTGCTCACGAGATCGTTGCCGACATTGCAACTAAGTCGTGCCGTGTAACGGTACCTTGAGGAACATGTATGTGAGACCTGCTTGACATCACTGCCTCCAATCCATGTGCTATTTCAAAGCATTGTATAAACGATGTAGAAAGAGTAATTTATACTAGAAACTCAATAATTAAAAGGCAGAAACAATTACATTATGCTAGAGGGAAAAATAGCAATAAGGCAAAAAGACAGACAAATTATTACAAAAAGGCTGACTAATAGATTCAGTCATTTAACCTTCCCGCTCCCATAGAATCCAAATTTATTATCCACCGTGCATCTTTTCTAAGTAAGGTGTTGTGTATTACCACCAATTGGGTCAAATCCAGAAGTGCTAAAATATATGGGTTTAGAAAAAATATATATATTTGCCTCCCCTAATGGCAGTAACGTATAAAAATGGTTGTATCGTATTAGTCAGTAGATAGAAAGATATTGGAATCAGAGTCCTCAGAGAGCAGAACTTGGGAATACAACTGATAACGACCTTTGACACATTCAATGCAGGAATGAACGTTTCACAAGGATTCATTTCTTTTTACATCAATTGAAAGTCATTTGGGGATATCATATATTTGAACAGACCTCAGAGGACAATAAAACTTTGACACTTTTTACGTGAACTGTTACCACAACCATTTGGTCTCATTCCTGTTCTTGGACCAACCACTAATCAATGGACAATAAAACTGTATGTGCCTCTTATCTCTAAACTCTGATTTTACTGCCCAGCTGCTCCTTCCCCCCTCCCAACTGACCACCATATGCTTGACATCATCTGTGTTATGTATTGAATTATCCCACCCTGCATTTGTATATATATAATATGTGTATCTCCAGAAGTTGTATCATTATTAAGCCTGATGAAGAGGCCATAGTGTCTTGAAAACTTGCTTTGCTTATTCTTACCATCTTTTTAGTTAGCCATTAAAAGGTATCAACTACTGGGGACTCTCAGATTCTAATAGTGGTAATACACATAATACCTTACTTAGAGAAAAAAAAACTAATGAGCCATGCACACAGTCAACGTGTCAGTAGGACAGCGTTCACGCCACCAAAAGACTGAAACACAAAAAACAGTTACACAAACGTAAAATACTCTGTCGTAAAGAAAATCAGTAAAAAGCAAGTGCTGCTAAAAAAGTAGTAAAAACAGAAGAATATATTGCAATCTGAGAGTTCTCAGTGGTTGATACCTTTAAAAGGCTAACTGAAAAGATGGTAAACATAGCAAGCTTAAGGTACACTGTGGCCCTTTCTATCCACTGGCTAAGGCTGCTTTCACATTACGGATTTTTAAAATCCGATGCTGTCCAATAAAAATCGGACAGCATCGGACCGATTTTGGGCCCCATGCAGGCCTATGGGCATCGGACCGAATCGGATGTGCACTAAATGACATCCGATTTGGTCCGAGCCGATTCTGTCCGATTTTTTTTTATCGGTGCAAAAATCGGAGCCTGCTCCGATTTTTGCACCGAAAATAAAATCTGACAGAAGCGGATCGGACCGAATCGGATGGCATTTAGTGCACATCCAATCCGACCCGATCAATTTAACATGGGGCCCTATGGAGAAGGGGCCGAGGAAACATCTGATGTCTCCTCGGACCCGATTTTACTGTACTGAGCATGCTCAGTACAGTAAAAATGCTCCAAACTGGGAGCGCAAGGGCTATAAAAAAAAAAAAAAAAAAAAAAAAAAAAAAAAAAGTTTATGCTCACCTTCCCCCGAGCCCCCGCCGTCTTCCTGCAGGCTCCCGGTGGCGTCCGCAGACTCCCGGTGTCTGCAGGGGTCTTCTTCTGCAGTATAGGACCTGCGGTGATGTCACAGTCATGTGACCGCGGGTTACCAAGGTGGAACCTGCTGTCACGTGACTGCGACATCACCGCAGGTCCTATACTGCAGAAGAAGACCTCTGCAGACACCGGGAGCCTGCGGGAGCCTGCAGTAAGACGGCAGGTGCTCGGGGGGAGGTGAGCATAAACTTTTTTTTTTTTTTTGCCCGGAGGCTACGATTTAATGCCGGAATCGGATGCTTATTTGGTATCTGATTCCAGGCATCAGAAGGGAGCCGATGCTGTCCGAATTTATCGGACAGCATCGGCTCCCTTTAAAATCGTAGTCTGAAAGTAGCCCAACACGGTATAAATATTCTTTACCTTAGTAAAAACAGGGTATGTAGTTGACACGTTTTTTGCAAAAAGCAAAAAACTTCCTCCATGAGCCCTGCACATAAAAAGCCATCTTCTGCATTCAGTCCATGTCAGACCTTGGACCTGTCTGGATCCTGCTCATATAGGTACCAATACACATGGTCAGGTTTTTGAATAGAACAGATAGGGATTGCTCTGACAAGTGTTACCGTGAAGAGGTAAAGCAGCTTAGCGTACATTTTTTGTAAAAAACTATCAACTATAAATACCCTATTTTTACTACTTTTTTAGCAGCACTTGCTTTTTACAACAGAGTATTTTACATGTTTGTTTTTTTGTGTTTCTTAGGCCGGTTTCACACTGGCGTTTGTGTCTGCATGTGTACAGCATGCAGACGCAAACGCAGTGCAAACGAAGCCATACTGATGTGAACGGAGCGGAGAATCTCTGCATGCATTCACATTAGTATGCAGTCCAGCCACCCAATCGGCTCTCTCTGGGGGCGACCGGGAGGCGGAGATCAGTGGTGATGATCTCCTCCTCCTGGCCACAGCTGATCTCCCGCTGGTATTTAAATCCCCCGCGCCGACACCGATGAGGTGATATCGGTGCAGGAGATGAGAAACAGCTGATGGCTGTTACAAATCTCCCGCGCCGACATCACCTATTTGGTGTCGGCGCAAGAGATTTTAGCAGCTGTCAGAGCAGCTGTTTCTTCAAATCTCCTGCGCCGACACTGGCAGGAGATCAGTGGCGGCTGTAGCTGATCACCGGTAGCCACCAGGAGAGATTTCAGTGTAATCCACAGCGTTCTCCTGCGCTGTCATGTGGAGGACACTGCGGACGCATTGACTTCAATGTGTGGTTTGTGCGCTTGCGGACGCTTGCAGATAAAACAAGCTCCCTCAAACACACCAAAAATGCAACAGGCTGCATTCGGAGGGCGCACAAATTATGCGCATCCGAATGCAACGCAACCAAACGCAGGCACATGCGTTCCCATGTTAAACCTAGGAACGCAGTGCGCAAGCGTTTGGCTGCATTCGGTGCACTGCGTTAGCATACGCCAGAGTGAAACCACCCTAAGAAAAGAAGCAGAGTGGATAATAAATTTGGATGCTATAGGAGTGGGAAGGTTAAACGATCGAAACGATTTGTCGGCCTTTTTGTAATAATTTGTCTTTTCGCCTTAGGGTGGAAACACACTGGTGTTTTTAAAATCTGTCCATTTCTCATCCAGGAGAGTCAGACGAGTGTCATCCGTTTTTTATCCGTGTGCCATGCAACAGCTACGCGAGTGTCCGACATTCACATATCACATCCAAGTGGTATCCGAATGTAATTTGTGTGTTGTCTGTGTGCAATCCGCTGAACTCATGCAATATTTCTGATTCATTTGTCTGTAAATTGCCTGCAAAGAGTGCCAAGTGTGATTTAAATGTTGTGTGCCAATCAGGGCTCTTTGGAGGCTATATCCCATGGACACGTGTTCAGTGAGCTGACCATCTATTCCCTCGGTAAGCAGTGTTTTGTACGTGTCCAGCTGATTAGAGAATGGAAAATAACATGACCCTAAACACCACAGAGCAGGTGTTATTCCATTGGGTCTTTTCCAGACGATATGGGGCACCATACCCAATCGTTTCAGCTCCGAGGCAGTGTCGAAGAATGTGGGTCCATCAGCTCCTCCTTCAGCGTGGCCATTTTCAGAGGCTGTATGGTCAGTTACGCTGTCATTCGGATAAATTATACGCATATACCAAGATGACTATATCCACATTTGTCCCTACTCTTGGACATTCTGCGGCCTGGAATCACATTTCAAAATACCCAAATGCGGACAAGTATTACTGCGGAACAATGGCTTCTCTTGACACTAAGGTATTTTTTTTTTTATGGGGGGTCATTTCTTTAGAATTTTGAGACATGCCTGCATACAAGTGCCATAGACCTTAATCATGTCCAGATTTAGTGACCATGTCTCTTATGTGGGCTACTATGGTTTCTGTTTTTTGTTGTTTTTTTTTTAGTTTGGCCTGTTATATTGATTTTAGTTTTAATTCCTGCATGTAGGTCTTCAGGTTCTTGTTAGGGTGCTTTCACATCTGCGTTTTTCGTAATTCGCGGCAGATGCGGTGAAAAAACCGCATCTGCCGCGATTGCCGCATAACCGTTAAACTTGCGGCGCGGTTGCGGTTTTTTCTATGCAAAGTATAGGCATACTTGCGGCAGGTGCGGCAAGTGCGGTTTTGCACTTGCGGCAGGTGCGGCCGCGAAAAAAACCGCGGCTTACTGCGGTTTTTTTCGCGGCAGCACCTGCCGCAAGTGCAAAACCGCACTTGCCGCACCTGCCGCAAGTATGCCTATACTTTGCATAGAAAAAACCGCAACCGCGCCGCAAGTGGAACGGTTATGCGGTAAACGCGGCAGATGCGGTTTTTTCACCGCATCTGCCGCGAATTACGAAAAACGCAGACGTGAAAGCACCCTTAACTGGCGTTTCCTTTGCGGGCTTACATGTAGGAATTTCTACTGGGCAAGTCCACGATTAGACAATTTGTGCACAAAACCTGTAGGAAACACGTAGCTTCGTGTGCAGCAACTTGCCCTTCCTGAACCCACAGAAGCCGATTGGTACGGGATTCAGAATGGATTCCATCAAAACTGTAATTTCCCTAACTGCATTAGTGTGTTTGATGGAAACATACCTGGATCAAGAAGCCACCCAATTTCGGAACCCTTCTTTTAATTATAAACATTATTTTTCTATTATCCTACTGACTTTAGTTGGCAGCACCTATCAGTTTATTGCGGTGGATGTTGGTTCGTATGGGCGAACAGAGGACTCCAACATCTTCAGGAACTCCGTATTGGGTAGACATTCAAAAAAGGAGATCGAGCCAAGTATCAAATACGGTAAATTCAGCAATTTTTATTAGTGACAGATAAACACCAGTGTAAAAAAACTCTTTTTAAAACCAATTAAAAAGCAGGAAACTGCATAGTAGAAGGAATGGAATCATAACTAAACTTGCGAGAAAAATTGACACAGCTGTATATGTGAATCAGCCTACACAAAGACTCATGTGCAACAAGCAAAGTGCATTCAATGCAGAAACAACTGTGCAATCAAGTTTTAGAGGTTTATACAAATCCACCACAACAACTTCAATTCCCCATATAGCAGAAAGTTAAGAGGTGGAATAAACCTCCTATCTATACTGGGTTGTGGGCAGTATGAAATAGCCTGTATGGAAAAAGCACAAAACCAGTATATACGAGAGCACATAAGTCAATAGCATGAAAAACTAGAGAACGGTGTCCATAGTTACCAAGTATAATGCCAGGTTGGCATGAAGAGGCAAGTAGTGAAAGGTCCCCCACCCTACGCGTATCGCCCCTCAAAGGGGGCTTCCTCAGGGTCAGAGGGGTATAAGCTATGAGCTGGTTGCAGCTTAAGTATGCTTGATGAGGGAAAGGGAATGGAAATGGTTGCTGCACTGAAGCACCTGTGCCGGTTGTTGCAGAGAGCAGGACGTCTGATGTCCAAGCAAATTCAATAGTAAAGGAACCTCCAGATTCCAGATCGTCGTCTAAATAAATTAATATTTTTCGTGCAAAAAGTGCATAAAAAATTACATAGCTCGCAAGGGGAATGCTGAATGCGTTTCGGATGTAAATCCTTTGTCAACAGCATGGTGTATCCACCACCAACTTCTTTTTATGTGATAAAAACAAGCTACTTAGTGCACACAGCTGAAAATTCATTACATATGCGAGCTGAAGACAAGCTCTTAAGGTACCGTCACACAGGGAGATATCTCCGGCGATGTTGCCGGCAACTGAGGGGCGTGGCCAGGTTGCGGCGACATCGCCGGAGAGTTGCCTCGTGTGACAGGGCGATTATCAGGGGAAAAAAAGCCTGAGTAACATCGCCAGGTTTCCCAACAATGTTGGGAAACCTGGCGATGTTGGTCAGGCGATCATGCCTGATCGCCCTGTGTAACGCGGCAACCTGCAATGTCGCGGGCGATTCCGCCTATCTACAACATTGCGAGTTAGCCGCGGCAACTAGCCGGCGACATCGCCGGTAAGTTGCTCCATGTGACATCTCCCCGGCGATGTTGTAAGGGATGCGCGCTCCCGCGATCGCCGGCAACATCGCCGGCGATATCTCCCTGTGTGACGGTACCTTTAAAACACATGCATTTATAAGCAAGGATAACCATCTGAATGCAAGATGAAGACATTTTTTACAAAAATCCCTGATGGCATGACAAATACACATGATATGAGTACAGTATAATCAAACTTCCTAAGTTCTAATACATATTATTAGGTACATAAGATTTATATGATGGCATTTAAAAGGTTTTATATATATATGTATGTAAGCTCATGAATTCATATATCCATACTCAAACATAAAACAAATCTGACCTAAAGTTCATTCCTGCAGGTTGTCTGCTATTTAAGCTCAGTATCCATTGAGCTTCATGTTCCTGAACTTCTCTCCCTATCTCCGCCCCGTTCCACTCCTTGAACAAACTCTATGCCCTTCACTTTAAGGGAGTTTGTGTAGAGATAGAGATATATAGATATAGAGATATATAGATATATATATATAGATATATATAGAGATAGGGATATATAGATATATAGAGATATATAGATATATAGATATATAGAGATATATAGATATATGAGAATAAGATATATAGAAGAGATATATAGATATATAGAGATAGAGATATATAGAGAGATATATAGAGATAGAGATATATAGAGAGAGATATATAGAGATAGAGATATATAGAGATAGAGATATATAGAGATAGATATATACCGTATATACTCATGTATAAGCCGACCCCCCTACTTTTGCCCCCAAACCCTGGGAAAACCTATTGACTCGTGTATAAGCCGATGGTGGACCCCAACACAGGTATACAGCCCCCAGCAGTGTGGTATACAGCAGCCCCAGAGGTATATACAGCAGCCCCAGTGGTAGTATACAGCAGCAGCCCCAGTGGTATATACAGCAGCAGCTCCAGTAGTTAGTATACAGCAGCCCCAGAGGTAGTATACAGCAGCCCCAGAGGTAGTATACAGCAGCCCCAGAGGTAGTATACAGCAGCCCCAGAGGTAGTATACAGCAGCCCCAGAGGTAGTATACAGCAGCCCCAGAGGTATATACAGCCCCAGTGGTAGTATACAGCAGCCCCAGAGGTATATACAGCCCCAGTGGTAGTATCCAGCAGCCCCAGAGGTATTTACAGCCCCAGTGGTAGTATACAGCAGCCCCAGAGTTATATACAGCCCCAGTGGTAGTATACAGCAGCCCCAGAGTTATATACAGCCCCAGTGGTAGTATACAGCAGCCCCAGAGGTATATACAGCCCCAGTGGTAGTATACAGGCCCCCCTGTGGTGGTATACTGACCCCCACCAGTAACACACAGCCCCCCCTCCTTAGTATGTCCCCCCCCCCCCCCGAGGCTGCGGCACCTGTTAAAATAACAAACTTTAATACATCACCTCTCCGCCGCAGCTCCCCCGGTCCCGGCTTCTTCTTCCTTCTTGTGCCGGCTTCTGTGACCGCGCGCAGGAAATGACGTCATCTCCTGCGCCCGGTCACATGACACCGGAAGCAAGAAGAAGCAGCCGGGATACTAAGGAGGGGGGGACATACTAAGGAGGGGGGGCTGTGTGTTACTGGTGGGGGCCTGTGTAGTGTAATATGCACGGCATCCCCCCGCCGCTGATGGACGGGGGGATGCCGTGCATATTCATTGCACTAATGAGGCGGCCCCACGTGACCGCCTGCGGTCACCGCGGCCCCCTCCTGCCTCCTCCAGCCACCGGTGCAGCCCCCCCCCCACAGCATACCGAGTGACTCGTGTATAAGCCGAGGGGGGGACTTTTCAGCCCAATTTTTGGGCTGAAAAACTCGGCTTATACACGAGTATATACGGTAGATATTATATAAATAATATAGAGATATAGATATATAGAGATATATAGATATATAGAGATATATAGATATATAGATATATATAGATATATATATATAGATATATATATATAGATAGATATATAGATATATAGATATAAGATATATAGATATAGATATAGAGATATATAGATATAGAGATATATAGATATGATATAGAGATATATAGATATAGAGATTATATATATATATATATATATATATATATATATATATATATATATATATATATATAATATAGAGATAGAGATAGAGATAGAGATAGAGATATATATTTAATATATAAAGCTGAATGTGTGTATGTATATCCGGGATTGGCATCTACACCATCGCAACTATAGCCACAAAATTTTGCACAGTCACACGTCTCGACCCCGGGAGCGTCATAGGCTATGTTGTGAAGCGAAATTTTAACCCTGCGCGTTCCAGTTCACCAAACAATTTTGCCCCTATCTACATAATAGGGAAAAAGTGACAGTTACCAGTTGACAGTTGTGAATGAGAGGGGCTTAATGATAGCGCCAAAGACTAACAGCACATACCAGCATATAGTCACTAAGGTGGGGCCCCAACATGAGATATTCACCACGCACGGGGACATGTATACACAACACACGCACACAAAGAGTAACAGCAAGTGTATAGTCACTAAGGTGCAGCCCCAACATTGGATACTCACCATGCACCCGAACAAACACACACACACCACAAAGAGACACACACAACACAGAGACACACACCCCCAAGGGGACACACACACATACACACCCTATAGGGACACATGCACTCACCCCACAGGGACACACACACCACAAAGAGACACACACACACACACCACACAGACCCCCCCACAGGGACACACACACACATACACACCTTATAGGGACACATGCACTCACCCCACAGGGACACACACACACCACAAAGACGCACACAACAGAGACACACACCACACAGACCCCCCCCCCCCCACAGGGACACACACATACACACCCCAGGGACACACACACCACACAGACAGACACAGATGTGCACAAATCACCTCACACAACTCGCCTCATACGTGTGCTATCTTTATTTTCCAAACATAAACATCTGATTAAAAACAGCCAATGTGCAACACATGTGCCATATAGGGAATTAATGTTTTAATTTTTTTTTATTTTTATTTATTTATTTATTTTTTTTTTTTCTTTCACATTTTTTGTTTTATTATTATTATTATTATATTTATAATAGAATGAGTAAAAATGGGGGATTGAATGTGTTTTTTATATATACAATTTTATACAGATTAATTTTATATAGAATTTTTATGTTATTATGAGTTTTGGTATAGTATATGATGATTGAACATCTTAATTATTTAATGTAGAAGTAGTTTCATGGGAACATTTTATAGTACCCTCGGGTGTGAGACACAAAAGGTTAAAGAAGAGGGAGTTTTCTGAGATAATTGTTATCCAATGAAACACTTTTTTGCTCTATATATGGTTTTAATTGTCTTAGTACCTCCATTCCACTTGAGAAAGACGGTACTACACCGTTGAAACATGTCGTGGCGGATGGAGGCTTTTCAATAAAAGGACTATCCAGTCAGCAGAGTCCTCAGCTTTGTTTTGGAGCGCTCAGCACGAGACCGTGCAAATTGAATTCACAAATCCTATCTTATTGAAGTGCACGGCTGGAGCAGCTTGCAGAGACTTGAGGATCTGCAGACTTAGAACTTGAACCAGGAGAAAGGAGACCCTGACCACTTTCTAAATCTACACCATTGTTGTGCGGGGATTGCACAACAGGAATAGGTTAGTGATTACTTAAATTGAATCTTCCCACTTGGTAATAATGGTAATGCACTAGTGCGCCCCCTATATTTCTTTTGTCTTTCACATGTACTACGGTTTTCCGGAGGTTTAACACCTAGGGGAGCAGCAGGTGCTTATCTGATTACATAAAACACACGCAAAGGAAAAAGAAGGTTGAATAGAATCAACAAGAAGTCAGAAGATCCTTATTGGGAACTGAAAAGTGACTATTAAGTGATTTTTATCCCTTATTAGGGAATTTATATGCTATAATGGACTTTTATAGTGAAAAAAAGAGAATTTTGTTTACGTACCGTAAATTCTTTTTTCTTTAATCATCAATGGGAGACCCAGACAATGGGGTTTAGGGCACTGCCCTCCGGAGGTCACACTAGGTACTACAAGTTTGTAGGCACCGCCTCCTCCGCTTATAAACCCCTACCGCAGGGAACATCCTCAGTTTGGTCCATAAGCTGCGAGGAGACAAATAAACCACACCCGAAACGTCGGGAAGAAACCGTGTACAAACGGATCCAACAACCCGGATCACACTGTCCCAACAGGGAACAGAACCAATGCAAAACATGCAACGGAACAACTGGGTGGGTGCTGGGTCTCCCATTGATGATTAACCTTCCTAGCGTTATTCCCGAGCCTGACTCGGGGTTAACATTCACTACCAGAAGCGTTAACCCCGAGTCAGGCTCGGGCTTACCCGCGTTCGCGGCAGATGCGGTGAGAAAACCGCATCTGCCACATCTACCGCATCTGCCGCACTTGTGCCGCACTTGCGGCGCGGTTGCGGTAATCTGCATAGGAACCAACCACCTCTGATGACCCTCATACATTGTTAATATGTGCCCCTGCAGCCTAGTAAACCATTAGCAGCACTGTTGTTGTGTGCTAAGTGGCTGCAGTAGAAGTGCGATAATGATTTTAGACACTTACATGCCTGCGTACTTGAGGCCGTCTCCCTGTGTGTGATGGTACGTGTGGGCGGTGCTCATCATGTCTGCTCTCCCCCTCCCTTATGCACGCCCCCTCTCAGCCTGCTATAGTGATGTGAGGCTGATTGCGTCATAAAGGGGCGGGGCTAAATCGCGGCATCGCGGTAGCCCCGCCCCTTTATGACGCAATCAGCCTCACATCACTATAGCAGGCTGAGAGGGGGCGTGCATAAGGGAGGGGAGAGCAGACATGATGACCACAGCACAACAAGTCCCAGCACACACAGGGAGACGCCCTCAAGTACGCAGGCATGTAAGTGTCTAAAATCATTATCGCACTTCTACTGCAGCCACTTAGCACACAACAACAGTGCTGCTAATGGTTTACTAGGGTTCAGGGCACATATGTATGAGGGTCATCAGAGGTGGTTGGTTCCTATGCAGATTACCGCAACCGCGCCGCAACCGCGCCGCAAGTGCGGCACAAGTGCGGCAGCTATGCGGCAAGTGCGGCAGATGCGGTTTTTTAACCGCATCTACCGCGAACGCGGGTAGCCCGCTTTTAGCAACAATTTCCAGAACTAAACAGAACGCCAGGGAGGTTAAAGAAAAAAGAATTTACGGTACGTAAACAAAATTCTCTTTTTTCTGGTCATCACAATGGGAGACCCAGACAATGGGGATGTCCTAAAGCAATACCCCAGGGCGGGAAGAGTTCCTCAATAGACGGATAACACATGGTCCCCCTCAGAGGTGGGCGACCGCCGCCTGGAGGACCCGCCTGCCCAAACTAGCATCCGCAGAGGCATGGGCATGCACCATATAGTGCTTAGAGAATGTGTGCAGGCTGGACCAAGTGGCAGCCTGGCACACCTGTAGAGCAAAAGCTCGATGTCGCAGAGCCCAGGAGGCACCGACAGCTCTGGTAGAGTGAGCCTTCAATCCCACCGGGAGAGGCAAACCAGAAGACCGGTAGGCCTCTTGAATGGGAGCCTTGATCCATCTGGCCAAGGTTGACTTCGATGCCGCGGACCCCTTACAGCGACCTGTCGTAAGGACAAATAATGAATCCGAACTCCGGAAGGAGGCAGTCCTGGACACATAAATGCGTACAGCCCTCACGAGATCCAGAGTATGGAGGTCGCGCTCAACCTGATGAACGGGAGCGGGACAAAATGATGGGAGAACAATCTCCTGGTTCAAGTGGAAAGTGGAAACCACCTTTGGCAAAAATTCTGGCCGCGGGCGTAACACCACCTTATCTTGGTGAACCACCAGAAAGGGTGACTTGCACGATAGTGCAGCCAATTCGGAGACCCTTCTCAGAGATGTAATCGCCACCAGAAAGACCACCTTCTGGGACAAACGAGAGAGTGAAACGTCTCTCAGTGGCTCAAACGGCGGTTTCTGTAGTGCCGCCAGGACCATGTTAAGGTCCCAAGGGTCCAGCGGTCGCCTGTAAGGTGGGACCACCCTAGACACCCCTTGCAGAAACTGACGAACCTTCGGGAGGAGCGCCAAGCGCCTGTCAAACAGCACAGAAAGAGCTGATACTTGACCCTTCAGGGAGCTGAGGGATAAGCCCAACTCCAAACCCGACTGTAAGAAAGCCAACAACGTCGGAATGGACAGGGCCACGGGGACCTGTCACCCGAGGCACACCAGGTGAAAAAGATTTTCCACGTTCTGTGGTATATCTTCCTGGATACGGGCTTCCTGGCTCGATTCATAGTGGCAACTACCGTCGGAGAGAAGCCTCTGGGCGTCAGTAGCCAGGCCTCAAGAGCCATGCAGTCAATCTGAGGGCCCTGGAATTGAGGTGGAAGAATGGGCCTTGCGCGAGAAGATCTGCGCGTTCTGGAAGAGCCCACCCGTGTCCGCCTGACAGTTGCCACAGGTCCGGATACCAGGACCTCCTGGGCCAATCTGGTGCCACTAGAATGGCCACTCTGCATTCCGTCCTGATTTTCCACAGGACCCTGGGAATCAGAGCTAGAGGTGGGAACACATATGGTAGATGGAATCTGGACCAACTCAGGATCAGAGCATCCGCCCCCAGAGACTGAGGATCCCATGATCTCGCCATGTATTGTAGCACCTGATGATTCAGCCGTGAGGCCATCAGATCCACGTCCGGAGTGCCCCATTTGCTGCAGATGTCCCGGAAGACGTCTGGATGAAGAGACCACTCTCCGGCGTCCATCCCCTGCCGGCTCAGGTAGTCGGCCTCCCAGTTCTCGACCCCTGGGATGTGAACCGCGGAGATCAGGCAGTCGTTGTCCTCCACCCAAGATAGAATGCGGTGGACCTCGGCGAGGGCCTGAGCACTTCTGGTCCCTCCCTGATGGTTTATATACGCGACGGCCGTCGCATTGTCGGTCTGAACCCGGATGGGCTGACCTGCCAGAAACTTCTGAAACGCCAGGAGCGCCAGATAGACCGCCTTGATCTCCAGTACATTGATCTGCAGTGCCGACTCCGACTGAGTCCAGAGGCCTTGAGCCCTGTGGTGTAAGAACACCGCACCCCAGCCCATCAGACTGGCGTCGGTGGTCACCACTAACCATGACGGTTTGGGGAAAGACCGGCCCCGTGACAAATGACGTGGCTGGAGCCACCACTGCAGTGAATCCCTGGTCGGTTGGGAAAGTGTCACCAGCCGATTCAGAGAGATCGTCCTCTTGTCCCATCTGCGAAGAATCTCCAGCTGGAGAGGACGGAGGCGAAACTGTGCAAAAGGCACTGCCTCTATTGCTGCCACCATGCGCCCCACCAGCTTCATCAACACCCGTAGGGATGAGTGTGGTGATAGGAGGACTGCTTGCACTCCTGATTGGATCGCCATCTGTTTGACTCGTGGCAGAGACACTAGGGCTGAGTCCGTGTGAAAGTCCATGCCCAGATATGTCAGTGACTGGGTAGGAACCAGGGTCGACTTCTGGATATTGAGAAGCACCCGAACTGTTCCAGAGACTTCATGGTTACCTCCAGGCTTTGCCGACAAAGGTGTTCCGATGGCGCCCTGACCAGCAGGTCGTCCAGATAGGGAATTACGGCGTGCCCCTGCACGTGCAGGAGAGCCATCATGGAGGCCATCACCTTTGTGAACACCCGCGGTGCCGAGGCCAACCCGAACGGCAGCGCCACAAATTGGAAGTGTTCTTCCCCCACTGCAAATCTCAACCAGCGCTGATGAGCCGGTGCAATGGGCACGTGAAGTTAAGCGTCTCTGATATCTATGGACGCTAAGAAGTCCCCCTGTGAGACAGCTGCGATCACGGAGCGCAGTGATTCCATACGGAACTTCCGAACCAACACGTGACGGTTGAATAACTTTAGGTCCAGAACCGGGCGGAAGGAGCCGTCCTTTTTTGGGACAATGAAGAGGTTGGAGTAAAAACCCCGAAACCTCTCCCCGGAAGGCACCGGACCACCACTCCGTCCCTGCGGAGACCCTGCAACACCAGGTGAAAAGCCTGAGCCTTTTCTGGGGATGGGGCCGACCGATGGAATCGGGATATCGGCTTTGACGTCAGCTCTATCCTGTAACCTCGCGAGACCACGTCTCGAACCCACTGATCTTGAACGTGAAGTAGCCACCTGACCTGAAAACGAGACAGGCGACCCCCCACCTGTGGGGAGGCAGGGAGGGAGAGCGAGTCATGTAGAGGCGGGTTTGGGGGTGGCAGCCGCCGCCCCCGCCGGCTTCTTTGGACGACTCTTAGAGCGCCACTGAGAAGCGGGCTTGCCCCCTCGGTCCGTGCGAGCGGACGGTGCTGATGACTGTGAACTGGAACGAAAGGACCACTGCTTAGGGTTCCTTTTAACGGTGTACCGTGGCTTAGGTTTATTCTGCGGAATCTTAGACTCAGCAGAATCCTTTATCAGCTTGTCCAGTTCGGTACCAAACAGCCTGTCACCAGAGAACGGAAGATTCTGTAGAATCTTCTTAGATGTGGCATCTGAGTCCCAAAGACGCAGCCACAACAATCTGCGAATCGCGATAGCATTGGCCGAAGCCACGGCTGAGCGAGTGGCAGTTTCCAAAGTCGCCGTCCTGGCGTAATCTGCATAGGCCTTTGCCCTATCAGTAAGCGCCAGGACCTCTGGACTGGACCTTGCCAGGTCAGAGATACCATCCAAGCAGGCAGTAATCGCTTGTAAGGTCCAGACCGTGGCAAAATTAGGGGCAAAGGAAGACCCTACAGCCTCATAGGAAGACTTGGCGAGTTGCTCGACCTGTCTATCAGTTGCATCCTTCAGCGAGGAGCTATCAGAGGCAGAGAAAAGGAGCGTGCCGCAATTCTGGTCATGGAAGCGTCCACCTTCGGGGACTGCGACCACTCCTGAAGCACCTCCTGGGAGAAGGGGAAGCGATTGTCCTTGGGTTTGCGGACATAACGCCACCCAGGATGTAACCTGGGAGCTCTAACCACCCTTCCAAAGTTAGTGTGGTCCATGAAGGAGCCACTTGGTCTAGCCTCCGGCCGCAGCCATTGATAGACCTCCTTCGGGTGGACCGTCACCTCCTCAGGGGGCGTCACGAGACGTAAGGTCTCGTTGATAGAGGACACCAAATCCTCCACCCCGTCTGGTGGTTCAGACACAGACACAGACCCTAGAGTCGAACCCCCATCATCTTCCTCACCATCAGAGGAACGCTCCTCCTCAGAGAGAGCCTGGAGCTCGGGTGAATCCTCACGACGAGCCCGCTTAAGGGGTCTCACAGCAGAAGAGGGAGACACCCGGGGGTAACTGGAAGGAGTAGCTGGGCTGTCCAGCCTCCTATTGAGTGCCTCCAGGGACTGCGACATGGAGGAGAGTTGGGACAACAGAGATTCATTGATCTTATTCTGAGTTTCCCATGGCCCTGGGATCACCTGAACCTCAGGGTACAGCACCGGAGCTGCTGTCTCACCAGTATCAGTCCGGGCCTCTGGGCGTCCGCAGTTATTGCAGGACCCCTCCACCAGTGTCCCATTGCATGTAGCACAGGTAATGGTGGCATCTGCCGCCTTAGCAGTACGTTTCCTAGCTGAGGACATCGCCACAGTAGGGGAAAATAAGCCAAGATGTGCAGATAAAACCGGGATTCCGGTGGCTTACCGACCGCAGTAAAGCGGTAGGAGGAAGCGGTGTGTGTGTGTGACCTCCGCGCGAGTTTCCGGTCTCCTCTGGAGTGCAGACGCACGCTGCAGACAGATCCCAGTCGGGAGTGAGGAGTAAAGATGGCCGCCGACAGAGAAACCTTGGGCGGCGCCGAAAACACGCGGGAGCACACACACACGCCCACCGATGACGTCACCGCACGGGCTGCTTCCCATCCTCCAGGCAGCCTCATTATGAAGGCGCCGGAGCCCGCAGCGCGGGAAGAAATGTGAAACACACATACAGACTGCATGGCCAAACATCCGCAGCCTAAAGCCTCAGCCCCTGTGACACACAGGGCGGTCAGCCAGGGTGACCCCAGCACAGGGTACACCTCCAGATCCGCGGACCCGAGGGCAACGCGCGGTCTGAGTGTCAGGACACATAAAGTGACAGACACTACCCCCAGGCACACAGGAGACACAGAGTGCCTCAGTGCCGGTCCGGTCTGTAAGCACCATTTAGGGAGGCCTCGGACGGGGGTTCAGCACCAGTCCGGAGTGTAAGCACCATTTAGGGAGGCCTCGGACTGGGCTGGCTCCAGTCCGGTCTGTAAGCACCATTCAGGGAGGCCTCGGACGGAGCGGAGCTGTGCAAGGCTCCCATCTCCCACTCTCCAGAGCCCCCCAGAGAGGGATGGAAAGGAGCGCGACAGCGTACCGGGAGAACACCAAGTGTCCAGGCTCTAGGCCCTCCGGTACCTCCACCTGCTTGTTCCACAAGGGTTAGCGGGGAGGCCGTCGCCGGTCCCGACCGGAACCATTTTACCTTGTCTTCAGACGCCATCACGTAAGCTGTGAGAATGCAGTGAAGTGCAAGCAAAGCGTGATCCTCCGAGCACACTAAGTTAAAAACTGAGGATGTTCCCTGCGGTAGGGGTTTATAAGCGGAGGAGGCGGTGCCTACAAACTTGTAGTACCTAGTGTGACCTCCGGAGGGCAGTGCCCTAAACCCCATTGTCTGGGTCTCCCATTATGATGACCAGAAAATCGTTATGTGCATAGGGAGCTATTAATTGTTAATGCTTTGGGAGGTTTACAATCCAACCTTTTGGTACAGACAGAAAAAGGTATTAGTTTGAAAGAGACAGATAAGAAACAAATGATTGCACTTTTTCATGAATTAGAAAACAAGAGTAAGGTGGAAATTACCAATCAACTCGATGTGATGTTTCTCCAACACTACATTGAGGAGGATTTGGCACCTAAAGGACTTAAATTAACAATGAACACATCTTATCCCCAGGATTTAGATTTTACAAGGAAATGGGATAGATTTAGTTTAAATTGTTCATTAGGATTCATGAAGTTATTGATGGATAAAAGAGGGGCATTGGCTAGAGCAGCTTTGGAGGAGACTGAACAAATAAGAAAGAAACTGGAGCAATTTATGCCCTCAACAGACTTTAAAGAGTTTGACATGGGGCTACAGGTTAAATTAAATAAATGGGAAGATGAAACCATTAAGAGAAAAGTGCTGAAGTTTCTGAGGGATAAGAAAGATTTGGGAGTAAAACAAAATGAGGAGAACATGGATACAACAGAATCAATAGTAGAACCTGAGGGGACAGCCATGGTGAATAAGGAAAATAATGAATTGATAGTTGTAAGGGAAGTTAGTAATATAAAAGATCTGAAAAAAGAGAAATCCTACGTTTTATTAAAAACAAAAGAACAAAGAGCCCAATATGAGAAACATAAGAATAAGCTGGGGAAAACAGGGATGAAGAATATTAAAAACACAGATAAGAAAGAGTTGAGAGGGGTAGAGGAGGAGGCTCCAAAAACTGAGATACAAGGACCACATACAACACCTACACACACTGAGACCAATAATGGAATTGTAATTGGGAAGGGAGTTGAAGTTAATTTGGAGAAATCAATCATCACACAAGATATTGAACACTCAGGACACATGCTATCAATTGGTATCTAGTTTACAAAACACATTAGAGGGGATAGATTTAACTGCAATCACTATTCACAATAATACTAGTACACAGACGGATTTTTATCAGGATATTTATAAGGAATTAATAGACACTAATTTACAAATAGATTTTTTGGGATTAAATAATGAGGTAACAACTGGGGACACTCCCCTAATACCTACCTACACTCTTAATGATAATGTGAATCTAAGCCCGACAGCTGATGATAGGGAGGGGTTAAATACCAACGAGACGCTTGAATTATTTCCGTCACCAGATGAGTTAATCATAGACCCTACCCTTAATAATATGGCCGAGGAAGGAATTAGAATAATAAATAAAGAGAAAAACATGGGATTAAAGGATACTAAGATCACCCAGTTTTTTCGGTTAATACCAGGACGGCCCCCCAAAAGAAAAAGATCAGAAGAGGAGGAAGGGGTAGTGGATCAACAAGAAGAAAAGGAAAAAACCCAGGAGAGGGAAACCATACAGAAGAAATCAAAATCAGTCCCTGTATAACATCAGATAAAGGATTGGGAATTTTTAATCTTTCTAAATATACCCTTAAGGAGGAGGAGAAATCTCTTCTGAAAAGAGGCTTGTCCTTCTGTCCCACATCCAAACTTGATCCTTTTTCAATTTATTTGGATCTAAATGATT
Source organism: Allobates femoralis (assembly GCA_033576535.1). Taxonomy (NCBI): domain Eukaryota; kingdom Metazoa; phylum Chordata; class Amphibia; order Anura; family Aromobatidae; genus Allobates; species Allobates femoralis. Next base: position 477,640,628 of record JARQOC010000004.1, read on the forward strand.
TTTTTTCAGAAATTGACAGTCCAGAGGCATTTTCTAATAGAGGAAAGGAATGGTAGCAGTAAGGGTGCCCCTAAAAATATAAACAATGATGAATTGATTGGAGGCTTTACACATGTTAACGTTAAGAATAACAGTGAGAAGTTTTATCCGGTTCATCATAAAGGTAGCCATATAGAAACTTTTCAACAGCTAGTGCTAAAAGAATTAAGAACAATGGTACAACCTAAGATAAGTGATAATCTGAGTAAGGGAGAAAGATTGGCCATAGAGACCTTGAGCAGAAATAATGATTTAGTAATAAAGAATGCAGATAAAGGGGGGGGAATAGTTCTTATGGATAAAATATGGTATATAGAGGAAGGGAAGAGATTATTGGACGACATAGATTTCTATGAAAGATTAGAATGTGACCCTAGCATAGAAATATTCACAAGATACAAATGCATGATTAAAAAGGCATTTGATAAAGGAATCCTAAATAAGAGAGAGAAGAATTTCCTGGATATAACTGAATATAGGATGCCAATAATGTATTTCCTTCCCAAAATACACAAGGACCCCAAAAACCCCCCATTACGTCCAATAGTCTCAGGTTATGGTTCAATAACATGCAATCTTTCACATTACGTTGATTTATTTCTGCAAAAGTATGTCACTGAATTGGATTCCTACCTCAGGGACTCATCACAATTGATTAGCGAGTTGAGGTCCCTTCCTGAAATGACAGGATGTGTGTTGGTCACATTGGATGTGACGGCACTATACAACAATATCAGACACAATCTTGGTATGAATGTAATTCAGCAAACTTTGAATAATGATCAAACTCTATTAGAACCCCAGAAAGATTTTTTACTGAACTCAATTGAGTTCATATTAAAGAACAATGTGTTTTCCTTTAATGGTAAAATATATAAACAGGAGAAGGGCTGTGCGATGGGGACGAGATTCGCACCCAGTTATGCCAACTTATTCATGGGTGCAATAGAGTCCGCCCTCATTGCACAGCCCCCTGAAGGTAGCCTGTTTGATCTATCCAGAATGAAAGGGGTAATATTTTACAGACGTTACATAGATGATTTATTCATTATTTGGAAGGTAACAATTAGTGAGGCTCAAAAGCTCACGGAGATACTCAACGATAACCAATGGGGTATTTCCTTTACAGGAACCTACTCTGTATCAGAAATCCAATATTTAGATTTATTAATTAAATTTGATGAAGAGGGCAAGCTCTTCACTGCTACCCATTTTAAGACAGTGGACGTCAATAGCTACTTAGAATTTAGTAGTGGGCACCTACCGAGTTGGTTGAAAAATATACCCTATGGACAATATTGGCGTATCCGCAAAAATTGTTCTAGGGATACAGATTTCTTGTTAGAGTCAGCCACCTTAAAATATAGGTTCAAAAAGAAAGGTTATCCCACAAAAATTCTGAAAGATGCTTATGCCAAAACTAGGAATTTGACCCAACAAAATTGTTTAAGTAAGATGGCGGATAAGAGAAAGACAGCAGATAAGAACGACGACAAAAGGAAATGGAGTTTTGTGACCACCTACTGTCATTCTCGAACTTTGATAAGGTCCATTTTAAGTAAATATTGGTTTGTACTAAGAGGTGATCCTCTCTTGGGGTCAAAAATGCCCGAGAAACCAACTATTGTGTTTAGAAAGAATAAAAATTTAAAGAATTTAATAGCCCCCAGTGATATTCAAAAGAAATTTGAAAGGCCAGAGACCTTAGCCCCTCGGATTGTTGAAGATTGGGGATGCTACGCATGCAAAAGTGGAAAATGTATGTGTTGCAATATAATACAGGATGGTATGAAACAATTTAGATCGAATACAACCAATGAGATTTATGAGATAAGACACAGGTTGACATGTCAATCTTCTTATGTAGTTTACTTATTGGAATGCCCATGTGGGTTGCAGTATGTGGGTAGGACGATACAGGCAACCCACAACCGTCTAAATAAACATAGACAAAATATTAGATCTGGGTTTCAGCAACATAGTGTCTCCCGACATTACGATAAGTATCATCAAAGAGACCCCAGTAAAATGCACCTTACTATTATTGATCAAATACCGGAAGGGGGTCAGGGGAGACTAAGTAGACTTATTAAGAAGGAAAGTTATTGGATCTTTAGATTGGGGACTCTGTATCCAGAGGGCCTCAATCTAACAATAGAAAAAGTGTCCAGAAATTAAATAGCTTGTTGTTATGTATAATATCAGTGTATTGTATCTAATCTCTTTTTCAGGTCCTGTTATACATATACATTTTACATCTATTTTAGACTTCGTTTGGACGTCCTTACAGAGTTTTTATTATAATTTTTATATTCATAAATATTTAATAACATTTTAATAATAGAAATTATCAACATTTTTATTTATTTTATTTATAATATATATATTTTTTTTTTTTTTTTTTTTCCTTTCACATATTTTGTTTTATTATTATTATTATATTTATAATAGAATGAGTAAAAATGGGGGATTGAATGTGTTTTTATATATACAATTTTATACAGATTAATTTTATATAGAATTTTTATGTTATTATGAGTTTTGGTATAGTATATGATGATTGAACATCTTAATTATTTAATGTAGAAGTAGTTTCATGGGAACATTTTATAGTACCCTCGGGTGTGAGACACAAAAGGTTAAAGAAGAGGGAGTTTTCTGAGATAATTGTTATCCAATGAAACACTTTTTTGCTCTATATATGGTTTTAATTGTCTTAGTACCTCCATTCCACTTGAGAAAGACGGTACTACACCGTCGAAACATGTCATGGCGGATGGAGGCTTTTCAATAAAAGGACTATCCAGTCAGCAGAGTCCTCAGCTTTGTTTTGGAGCGCTCAGCACGAGACCGTGCAAATTGAATTCACAAATCCTATCTTATTGAAGTGCACGGCTGGAGCAGCTTGCAGAGACTTGAGGATCTGCAGACTTAGAACTTGAACCAGGAGAAAGGAGACCCTGACCACTTTCTAAATCTACACCATTGTTGTGCGGGGATTGCACAACAGGAATAGGTTAGTGATTACTTAATTGAATCTTCCCACTTGGTAATAATGGTAATGCACTAGTGCGCCCCCTATATTTCTTTTGTCTTTCATATAGGGAATTAAGGCAGATCACATGAGCTGTCTATTATGTGTATGTGTGAGGTAACATATACTGCCTGGCCAGGGGGTGGGTTTACTGTTGGCTGGAGATTTATTAGGCTGCCTATAGCAATCAATCACAGCTCAGCTTCTATTTTCCTACAAGTCATTAATATGACATATTCAAATTCACACACACCACAAAGAGACACACACCCCCAAGGGGGCACACACACACCCTATAGTGACACATGCACTCACCCCACAGGGACACACACACCACAAAGAGACACACACAACACAGACACACACACCACACAGACCCCCCCCACAGGGATACACACACATAGGCACCCTATAGGTACACATGCACTCACCCCACAGGGACACACACACACCACACAGACCCCCCTCCCCCACAGGGACACATGCACTCACCCCACAGGGACACACACATACACACCCTATATACATTATCATTTAAATCCTGCGGCAATATCACTGATTGTTTGCTTCCGCCCATTTGAGATGTGGTTGGGGACAGCCCCTTTAAGACGTGGTTGGGGAACGCCCCTTTAAGACGTGGTTGGGGACCGCCCCTTTAAGACGTGGTTGGGGACCGCCCCTTTAAGACGTGGTTGGGGACCGCCCCTTTAAGACGTGGTTGGGGACCGCCCCTTTAAGACGTGGTTGGGGACCGCCCCTTTAAGACGTGGTTGGGGACCGCCCCTTTAAGACGTGGTTGGGACCGCCCCTTTAAGACGTGGTTGGGGACCGCCCCTTTAAGACGTGGTTGGGAACGCCCCTTTAAGACGTGGTTGGGAACGCCCCTTTAAGACGTGGTTGGGGAACGCCCCTTTAAGACGTGGTTGGGGAACGCCCCTTTAAGACGTGGTTGGGGAACGCCCCTTTAAGACGTGGTTGGGGACCGCCCCGGACATTTATCTCCGGACATTTATCTCCGGACATTTATCTCCGGACATTTATCTCCGGACATTTATCTCCGGACAAAGCCACGGAAGTTGGCTTTTGACAGGAAGTAGAATTCTAGGCAATTATATAGTAGATTCTATTCCATTGTACTCCTCTCTTTTAGTGGCACTGTAGTCTCGAACTTATTATCTATCCACCCATCCATCCCATTCCTTTTAGGATATCATCCATTCAATTACCACTACTCCATCATTAAGCTAATAGTGGACAATGCATATACAATATAGAATGGGCGGTAGTGCAAGCTTAATGATGGAGTAGTGGTAATTGAATCCATCAGGTTTTGCACACCTGATGAAGGCAGCGCTGTGCTGTAGAAACGCATTGTGGCTTGTAAGAGTAACCCTTTTACAAATATATTTCCATCTCCCTGACTCTTCCTGATCCTAGCGCTCCACAGACCGTTAAATTGCTGTCTCCATTATTCATACCTTCAGGTAATACCGGCAAGAGCAGCTCTGGGCAGGAGGAGAATCTTCAAACATAGTTTCTAAACCACAGGACCTGCTGGAAGAAGCTTGAATTCACCACTGAAGGACCTGTGATGATGTATTTCTGGTTTGGTCACATGACTGCAGCATAGATCTCCAGGCTCTGTGGATAATGCTGTCCCTGCAAGCGGTCCAAGGAGGAGGCATAACACTGAGGCGATACACCGCAGTTGTGCAGGGCGCGCACAACCACCTATGGCAAGTGGCCACAAGGCCCCTTCCAACAAATTTCCCTTGTTTAAACTTCCTTCACATGCGCTCCCACCCCCTTTTTCTTGCCAAAGCATTATAAACAACACACGATACATACAACTATTCCTATTCCGTCCATAGGATATGAAAACATTTCATATAACACGACTATGTTCTGTGAAGTCGGTTATTCTCCAATCCATAAAGTGATCTGGTTGACCGATGTACACACCAGACCGAATAGTATTAAAGCCTCTGGTATGTGATGGGAGGGAGAAAGGTGGTGGGGGAAAGGGGTGGGGGAGAAAGGAGGGGGAGAGGCAGGGAAAAGGGAGGTGGGAAGAAAGGCAAGGAACAGAGGCAGTGAGTAGGGGAGGAAGGAGGGGTACCAGAAGCAATTTGCCAAGGGAAAAGAAGAGGGAGATAGCATTAGAAGATAGAGAACACTGTCATCCTTAAAACCTTGAGATCCTTTGCGGACCACTTAAAGTCAAATAATAACACATGTCCTGGAGAGCTTAGGAATAAGTAACCGCATTATTCAACATTCAAAATAGAGTCCGGAGGGAGCAAAATAGAGAAGAACACATTGCATTCCTACTGCACAGTATAATCCCGGGGACATCATCTAATATATAAAGCTGTGTGTGTGTGTGTGTGTGTGTGTGTATCCGGGATTGACATCTACACCGTTGCAACTACAGCCACAAAATTTTGCACAGTCACATCTGGACCCCGAGAGCGTGATAGGCTATGTTGTGAGATGAAATTTTAACCCTGCGCGTTCCAGTTCACCAAACAATTTTCCCCTATCTACATAATGGGGAAAAAGTGAATGGAAAAATGTTGGAGGAAAATCGACAGCTGCCAGCTACAGCCACAAAATTTTGCACAGTCACGTCTGGACCCTGGGAGCGTCATAGGCTATGTTGTGAGGCGAAATTTTAACCCCGCGCGTTCCAATTCACCAAACAATTTTGGTCCTATCTACATAATAGGGAAAAAGTGACAGTTGTGAATGAGAGGGGTTTAATGATAGCGCCAAAGACTAACAGCACATACCAGCATATAGTCACTAAGGTGGGGCCCCAACATGAGATATTCACCACGCATGGGGACATGTATACACACCACATGCACACAAAGAGTAACAGCAAGTGTATAGTCGCTAAGGTGCAGCCCCAACATTGGATACTCACCACGCACCCGAACAAACACACACACACCACAAAGAGAAACACACAACACAGACACACACACACACCTTATAGCGACACATGCACTCACCCCACAGGGACACACACACACACACCACAAAGAGACACACAACACAGACACACACACAGCACAGCACACAGACCCCCCCCACAGGGACACACACACACATACATACCACAAAGAGATACACACACACCACACAGACCCCCCCCCCCACAGGGACACACACACATACGCACCCTATAGGGACACATGCACTCACCACACAGGGACACACACACCACAAAGAGACACACACAACAGAGACACACACCACACAGACCCCCCCCCCCCACAGGGACACACACACATACGCACCCTATAGGGACACATGCACTCACCCCACAGGGACACACACCACAAAGACACACACAACAGAGACACACACCACACAGACTCCCCCACAGGGACACACACACATACGCATCCTATAGGGACACATGCACTCACCCCACAGGGACACACACACCACACAGACAGACACAGATGTGCACAAATCACCTTACACAACTCGCCTCATACGTGTGCTATCTTTACTTTTCAAACAAACATCTGATTAAAAACAGCTAATGTGCAACACATGTACCATATAGGGAATTAAGGCAGATGTCAGTCACATGAGCTATTATGTGTATGTGTGAGGTAACATATACTGCCCGGACAGGGGGAGGGTTTACTGTTGGCTGGAGATTTATTAGGCTGCCTATAGCAATCAATCACAGCTCAGCTTCTATTTTCTTACAGGTCATTAATATGACATATTCAAATTCTATTACGTTATAGCTAACATTAGTTATTTATTAACCCGGGCGTAGCCGGGTACTACAGCTAGTATATCAATAAAGAGAACTAGAAAGCAGGTAAAACAAACCCCCCACGGGAGACTACATCTGCCACCTGTTACAGTTCAATCCAGCGACTCCCTTGGGAGCCACGTCTCCTAACTCTCTGTGGCATGGATCCTCGTCGCCCCTCACCACCGTGACAGGGGGGGAGGGGGGGAAGGGTAGGGATTCACCGGCCAATCAGGAATGGAAATGTCCGGGAGGCCAAGACCCTCTAGAAACGCTCTTAAATCTGGAGGACCCAAAAGGAGAAAAAAAACCTGCGCGTTCTGGACCTGTAGTTGGCAGGGGAAACCTCAAGGGTAGGGTATGTTCCTCTCCCTCAGAGTCTCCGTGACCGGGCGCAGTGCTCTCTTCTTCGCCAGCGTAGCTCTACACAGGTCTGCTAAGAAGTACAGCTCAGCCTAATCGGAGTCCATTAGGCCCTTATCCCTTGCCTGTCGCATGGTATCTTCTTTAAGCAAGTAGAGATGGAGGCGGCATATTACATCCCTGGGATTATTAGGGTCGGCAGATCAAGGCCTCAATGCCCAGTGGGCCCTGTCAAAAGCAATGGCTGTGTCAGGTGGTCTGTCTAACAGGGTGTTGAAAATTCCTCTTAGCGTTGGGACCAAATCCACCACAGCAGCGGTTTCAGGAAGGCCGAGTATATGAATGTTATTGCGGCAATCCCTGTTTTCAGAATCTTCCATCAGGGCGAAAAGGGAGGCAATCTGTTCTGCATGAAGATCCAAGGTCTTCTGATGTTCTGACTGCGTCTCCGCAGTAACTGTAGCAGTGGCCTCCGCCGCAGACACCCTCTCCTCCACGTGGGCAAGAGGCAACGAGACCCTGGACCTCCGCTCTGCATAAGGTCTCAAGTCATGAGATATACCCCTCCATATCCGCTTTTGTTTGGATGTCGGCCATTCTGGACTGAAGCCCCTTAATCTCGTCTAAAACAGATTCAGAGGGCAGGTGAAAGTTCCCTAAAGAGCATGACCGTTGTGGTAGTGAGGTATGGGGTCCCTCATGTTCCATGGAGACCTCTTCCTCAACAGTGTCCACTACATTACTATCAGCAGATGGCAGTGTCGGAGAGGAATTTTTGTACATACCCATCTTTGCTTCAGGTTTTGGAGGGGCCTGCTTGAGCTGAGAGGGAGGGGGTATTTTCTTTGGCCCCATTTTATATAAAAAATATGCAGAAGTAGCCACAGAGGATTAATATAGGACACCAGATATTGTGGAGGTAACCTACAAAGGAAACTGCAGAGCCTCTTCTTTAGTACAGAGTAGTGTGTAGATCACACTAGGGATAGAGACCAGGAACCTAGGAGTCAACAGGGTACTCCTTTATAATAACATAACAGACCAATTCACTGAAGGTCAGTAGAAGTGGCAATATATGGCTCAGTTATGAAAGTCTAAGCAGGGTCTGTATACTTAGCTATGGTGCAGGTTGAAGTCTCCCATGCAAGCCTTTATCCATTCCAGGGGATGGTAACATGAGTGGGACCGTAAGAGAGGCAGTTCTCTTCAGGCTCTCAAACAATGCTCTCTATATGAGCTGACCAATGCCGCTCACTGCTCAGTACAGCAGCCCGCACCGCTCGACGGGTTCCTCAGCAGAGTGAAGGGAGCCGCAGCCATCTTGGATCCTTCCAGCTCTGGGCGCGCACTCCGTGGAGAGGAGAAGCTTGCCGCACCACAGCTTTAGCGGCGCAGCACCCAGGATCACAGCTTCACAAGGAGAGTCCGGTATGCCGTATTAGCACTCAGAAGCCGCCGACTGGGCCGGGGGATGAGGGAGCTCCTAGAAAGTGCTGCTACTCGGCGCCAGTCAGACCACGCCCCCTAATGAGCATTCTTTATGTTTAGATTTGGACTGAGCCTTCCTAGGCCTGTCCTAAAATAACACAAAAGCAGAGGAACACTGAAATCAGTATTAAGGGTATCAGGGAACCTCCTGCAGTCACCTACCAACCAGCCAGGAAAATCAAAGCTAGAGGTACCATCTCCTCCACGGTGTTTGCAGAGCTTTGGATTTGAGCTATTTTCTGCACCTGTTATGTCAGCTTCACCCATTAAGTACCTCCTCCTGTTCCAGGTTACAGGTGGTGCCTTTGCACGGGGACACACTCCTATTGTGGGCGTGTTTCTTTCCACCTCCAACATGACCTAGGTTTCCCAGGAGACATCACGCCGAACACAGCCCGTGCTCCTCTTTCCGGGTGTCGCCAGGGGTCTGCACAGGGAATGCTGATGCCAATCTTGGCTGTGGTCCCATTGAAACTTCCACCGATAGCTCAACCTACCCCTTCCACCAAAAAGTTTCATATCTCAGCCAAAAGGATGGCACATGCACCTGGCTGGCAACTCACACAGGGCAGAGCACATATTCAATAGGCTGTGCAGGCTAGATATTCTTTTGAATCAATACTGCGCTGTATGTGCTTAGGCAGGTAGTAAGGGTTCCTGTCTGCCTAGGTGCGCACCTTTCAGCTAGGAGCTATGCATTCATGTCAAACTTTGCACCTCACAAAGCGGTGTTTGATCATTCACCTGGGGGTCTCAGGAGCTGGACTGATCTCTGACACACTCCCAACATTCAACAAGGAGCTGTCAATTTATTTCTAAGCGGCTAAAAAGAATCAGAGTAATGGCACAATGCACAGTACTGAGAAAAGAAACCTTGTAAGTGGTATTTTATGGGCAATGCAGTTATGTATAGATATATTAGGAGAATGAATAGCACAGGACAACTGAAGCTTCAAGTATCCAGAATCAGGTGGTGCCCTTTCTACCTGGGAATCAGTCATAAGTTAACTTTATTAGTGAGATACACCACTTGCTCATTAATGCTGGTCTAAAGTGATGGGTGACCACGAACTGTAGAGTTCGGGGTCTGTACCAAACACCTAATGTTCGGGCACAGACCCCCGAACACAGACTTCCCTGAGAATTCCATGTTACGGTTTGGGTTTGGCTGAAAAAATAAGCAAAATGGTTATTTAAACAGGAGCATTAAAATCTTGCCGAGGAGCACGCGATTGTACCTCCGGGGCCTCTCAACCTTCAGTTTATCCACTGTACTCTGTCTCCAACAGCCAATCACAGATGCCCACTGTGACAGCATCTGATTGGCTGTTTTTCTTTTTTTTTTTTTAAACTATTTACTCATAGGATTGATAATAGGCGGGTGCCATAGAAGCCTGAACATTATCATTCTAGGGCTTAGTGACAGCTGTCAATACTCAGCTGTCATTAACCCCTTCAATCACCCCAATGCCACTGCACCAGGGCATTGGGAACAGCCAGGTAAAATGCCAGGAATTGGCGCTTTTAATGAATGCACCAACTTCTGGCATGGCTGTGGACTGCTATTCTGTATTGATAGAAAAAAATGGAATTCGGCTCAACAGGAATGTATTTTCTTTTATTTTTCAATAAAGATGGTGCATACAATAGAAAAAAAAATACACGGTCGACATAACCCAGTTGACGCTTTTTGACAGCATTAAGCAGTTTTATTCATGAGAAAGACTGCTTTACCCCTTCCCAACCCATGACGTAGGAGGACATCATGGGTCAGGTCCCAGTGTTTGATGTAAGCTCCGGCATGGCGCTCACATTAAACACCCGACATCTCAGCTGATCTTATCAGCTGAGACGTTGGGCTTCCGATCGGTGCTGTTAACCCCATGGATCCCGCTGTCAATCACTGACAGAGGGATCCAAAACTGCCGTGGCGGGGAATGCATCTCTGGTGCTCACGTGACAGCCCAGGGTCCTGGCTAGACCCTGGATGCCATCACGGATCACTTCCTGTGAGTGATTGGCAAATGCTGCCAACCACTTACAGTGCGCATTTGTGGCAGGTCTCGATGTGCTACAGCTCAAAAAAAACACCATTTCGTATCGCTGCGTTCAGAAACGCCCAATCTATCAATATATTAAATTAATTAATGAGAGCCGTAAACTGCGTAACAGAAAAAAGGTCCAAACGCCACAATTACGTTTTTATGGTCACCGCAACATTGCTATAATATGCAATAACGCGCAATCAAAAATGGTATCATTAGAAATGTCAAATCAAGCCGCAAAAAGTAAGCCGTCACACAGCCCCAGATCCCGAAAAAAGAGGACGCTACGGGTGGCAGAACGTGGTGCATAAAGTGCAATTCTTTTTTTCAATCCTCTGAATTTTTTTCTGGGTGGTGAAAGGGTTAATGCAGTTGAAAGGTGTCAACCGGGTCATGTCAATCATGTAATTTTTTCTTTTGTATTCACAATCTTACGTTCCTGATGAGCCGGATTCCAATTTTTTCTATTAACTTTGCTGCAACGTCAAGGCGAGGCCAGTTGAGCTCCAGGTGGATGACCAAAGTGCAGTCGGGCAAGCTGGACCTTAATCTTATACACTGCTATTCTGTAGCCTGGGTGGCCCAATAACTAAGGGCTTTACCACCCTGAGAATACCAGCTCCAAGCTAACTGATTTTTATCTTCGCTAACCATCATAAAATAGAGTGAAGACCACATTTATTAAATTTATTTAAATAATTTAATAACGAATAACGGGCTCCCCTGTACTTTTGATTATCAGCCAAGCTAAAGCCCATAGCTGTCCGCTTTATCCGCACTGAAACTCAAAACTTCAGCAAAGCCCTTGGTAAATTTAAAAAAAAAATTATTTTTTTTTGACAGCAGATTCGTTGCCAATAGCAACCAACCAAAGAAGCCAGCACAATAGGTGGGAGTGCAGCAACCAATCAAACGGTGTCACAAAGAGTGGGCGTCTGATAGGCTGTTGGAGGCTGAGTGCAGTGAACAATTAGGAAGTTAATGAGCGGCCCAAAAATACAAACACAGGGTCCTTGGTCAGTATAATGCTGCTGTTTTAACCCCTTAGTGACGGAGCCAATTTCCACCTTAATAACCAGACCGTTTTTTGTAATTCTGACCAGTGTCCCTTTATGAGGTAATATCTCTGGAACACTTCAACAGATCCTAGCAATTCTGAGATTGTTTTTTCATGACATATTCATGTTATTGGTAAATTTAGGTCGTTAATTTTTGCGTTTATTTGTGAAAATATAAATAAAATTGGCAAAAATGTTGAAAATTTCACAATTTTCAAATTTTTAATTTTTATTCTGTCAAACCGGAGAGTTATGTAACACAAAATAGTTATGAAATAACATTTCCCACATGTCTACTTTACATCAGCACAATTTTGGAAAAAAAAATTTTTGGGTTAGGAAGTTAAGGGTTCAAAGTTCATCAGCAATTTCTCATTTTTCCAGCAAAATTTACAAAACCATTTTTTTAGTGACCACATCCCATTTGAAGTCCCTTTGAGGGGTGAACATGACAGAAAACATCCACAAGTGACACCATTCCAAATACTGCATCCTTCAAGCTACTCAAAACCATATTCAAGAAGATTATTAACCCTTCAGGTGCTTTACAGGATCTAAAGCAAAGTGGAAACAAAAAATGAACATTTTAATTTTTCCAGCAAAAATGTTCTTTTAGCCTCAATTTTTTCATTTTCACATGGGCAACAGGATAAAATACATCCTAAAATTTGTTGGGCAATTTCTCCTTAGTACACCGATACCGCATATGTGGTCATAAACCACTGTTTGGGCGCACGGCAGGGCTCAGAAGGGAAGGAGCGCAATTTGACTTTTGGAGCTAATTTTCCATTCAAAAAGTCAAATGGTGCTCCTTCCCTTCTGAGCCCTGCTGTGCTCCCAAACAGTGGGTTATGACTACATATGAGGTATCGATGTACTCAGGAGAAATTGGCCAACACATTTCAGGATGCATTTTTTATCCTGTTGCTCATGTGAAAATGAAAAAATTGAGGACAAAAAATTTTTTGTGAAAAAAAAAAAAGTACTTTTTCATTTGTACGGATCAATTTGTGAAGCACCAGAGGGTTCAAAGTGCTCACTATGCATCTAGATAAGTTCCTTGGGGAGTCTAGTTTCCAAAATGGGGTCACTTGTGAGGGAGCTCCAATGTTTAGGCACACAAGGGCTCTCCATACGCGACATTGTGTCCGCTAACAATTTGAATGGAAAATTAGCTCCAATTGTTAGTGGACACCATGTCACATATGGAGAGCCCCTGTGTGCCTAAACATTGGAGCTCCCTCACAAGTGACCCCATTTTGGAAACTAGACCCCCAAGGAACTTATCTAGATGGGTGATGAGCACTTTGAACCCCCAGGTGCTTCACAAATGAATCCATACAAATGAAAAAAGAAAATTTGTGTGGAAAAGAAAGTACTTTTTCATTTTTACAGATCAATTTGTTAAGCACCTTGGGGTTCAAAGAGCTCACTATGTATCTAAATAAATTCCTTGGGGGGTCTAGTTTCCAAAATGGGGTCACTTGTGGGAGAGCTCCAATGTTTAGGCACACAGGGGCTCTCCATATGCGACATGGTGTCCGCTAACAATTTGAATGGAAAATTAGCTCCAATTGTTAGCGGACACCATGTCGCTTATGGAGAGCCCCTGTGTGCCTAAACATTGTAGCTCCCATTTTGGAAACTAGATGCCTCAAGGATTATATCTAGGGGTATAGTGAGCATTTAGAACCTACAGCTACTTCACAGAATTTGATAACGTCATACTGAACATTTTCCCATCATGGGATCACAATTGACCCTTTGTGAACCAAGGATCCTGACCTGACATGACCTCATTGCGTTCATGAGCTGTCAGTCTATGCAGAGACTGCTCTGTCTGCGATTAGACTGACAGTTCTTGATCACAGTGAGGTCAGGTCAGGATCCTTGGTTCACAAAGTGAACCAAGGATTCTGACCTGACCTCACTGAGGTCATGAGCCGTCAGTCCCCTGGCAGACAGCGCTGTTTCTGCTCTGTCTGCGCATGCGCCTGACAGAGCAGGAAGAAGAGGCGCAGGGGGCAGGATCAAAGAAGATCCCGGCCGGTAAGTATGTGGGGGTGACAGGGGGGTGACAGGGGGACCGATCATCTCCCTCCGATCAGTGAGGAATACACAGCAGTGGGCTGCAGGCAGCTGCCAGCGCTGTTTCTGAAGCGCTGCATTTTAGGAGGAGGGGAGGAGGTGGGGGGCCGAGTACCAGTATCGGAGGCTGTGTCCCTGTACCGGAGGGCAGGGAAGACATTTCTCTGTCATGCCACAGGTGTGATCCTGTGGCATGACAGAGAAATCATTGTTTTCATCGGCGATTAACTGTATTTATGTGATCACGGTTATACACCGGTAAACGGTGTATAACCGTGATCACAAGGCGGGTACCGGTAAAAACCGGCCTGATTCATAATCTGCAGGGTCTCAGCTACCCCCAGTAGCTGAAACCTCAGAGATTTTCGGCCACTGGGGGGCACTGCAGGGCCTTTTCTGTTGAGACTTATTTTCATGTCATAACAGAATAAGGACCCGGTTTTGCCGACGTATATATACAGTGGGCTGGCATTAAGGTGTTAATCACCATTTTGTTTAGTTTTACAGCTCCCCATTTTATAACTTTGAAGTCCGGTTTAAGTTCAGGTCAAGAAAGGTTGCAAAGCATGAAAAAAAAAAAAAAAAAAAAAGTCAGGCATCATCCGCCAAATCAAAACATTTGTGGGTTCACCCATCTCCACTTGTTTATATTTTTTGACTACTAAATTTCCTAAAATATTAATTGCAGGGTGCTATACAGGGCAGTTCACAGGTTCTGATCTTTCACAAAGAAATTCAGCCAGAATGACCTTAAGATGCAAAGTACATCTATGGTACATTTCCAGGAGATAAAGTAGTAATTCAGTTTGTAAAGTTTGACCATTTCTATGGTCTAATGACACCAGAGATTACAAGTTAATATTTATGCGTAAGTGAACATATTCAAGCAATATCTGGAAAACTCTTCCCAATTAGCTTGTGTAATTGCTCGCTTAACTTCACTCACCCTTATGCCAGCTGAGCCTGTTGGCAGTTCCACAACATCATAGGCCAACCCGGGCTTCTCAGTCTGCACAAAGGGATCAGTGAAGGCTCGGCCATGAAACCTCTTGAAGCCTTGCAGTGTGTTCTTTGCATTGGAAATGACCTGCAGAAAAAGGAGGAAAAGTTACTCAGCAACTTTTCTACAAACCCATCAGCAGAAAAAGACAATCACTTTGCTTAGTCAGCAGATTACCTCTTCCACGTTACTTCAGTGATAATGTAATAGAACTAAATTTATTGGAGAAACTGTCCTCATAATCCAGTATAATATGAGGGGAAGCCATACATGAAAACGCACTATTCAGGGCTGTGGAGTCAGAGTCGTAGTCTGAGTCAGTGTCCATTGTGGTGGACTTGGAGTCGGATTAAGGAAAATCGAGTCGTTGTAGGTTTGCCTTACTGACTGCATATCAGGGCTGGGGAGTTGGAGTTGTGGAGTCGGCATCCATTTTGGTGGAGTCGAAATTAAAGTCAGATTTACAGAAATTGAGGAGTCGGATGTTTGGCTTACCGACTGCACAGCCCTACACTATTCACTGCAACACAAAATAACTTACTTGACTTTTTGCAGCTGCTCCAATGGATCTGTTTTTAGGTCCAAACGAAATACAGGACCTGTAGAAAATAAAAGTACCATCAATACACAAGACGCTCGTCAGTATATGAAGCTATTAAGATGATTAACTTGTGTATGTTTGTAATATGCTTCTAGGCCCCCTAAACTCTCAATGTATGCCAGAAGAGAGGTCTCTACTGAACTGAATATGTAAAGCGTATTCTATTGCACTTTACATCAGGTTTGGCAACTTCTATTGAGCAGATCTGTGGAATCACTGCACACTAACGTTACTTTCCATGCACAGGCAAAATAAATATATATATATATATATAAAAAAAAAATATATATATATATATGTACAAATATCTAGGAAATAAGCTATTGGAATCTAAACATAGTGGAAGAGCCTCATAAGGGAAAAAGGAGAATTGTGTGTACTCACCGTAAATTCCTTTTCTCGTAGCCTCTAACTGGGGGACACAGGACCGTGTGTGTTATGCTGCTATCCACTAGGGGGCGACACTAAGCAATCTGCAAAAGAGTAACAGTGGCTCCTCCTCTGCAGTATACACCCCTGGAGCAGGCACTGCCTCCCCAGTTTTGTGCCAAAGCAGGAGGAGAATTAACAAGGTTAACGAATACCAACAAAGCCTGGCAAGGCCACAATGCAACAATATAAGAGTAACAAAAACCACAAGTAACAAGGCCGGTACGGCCAACAGGGTGGGTGCTGTGTCCCCCAATTAGAGGCTAAGAGAAAAGGAATTTACGGTGAGTGCACAAAATTATCCTTTTCTCCTTCGCCTCATTGTGGGACACAGGACCGTGGGACGTCCCAAAGCAGTCCCTGGGTGGGAAAGACAATGGAACTAATGATACTGAACAAGTCAGTGAACAGATAAACACCTACAGGTGGGCAACTGCCGCCTGAAGGATGCACCTACCCAGACTAGCGTCCACCGAGGACTGGGTATGAACACAGTAGTGCTTGGTAAAAGTGTGTAAACTTGACCAGGTGGCCGCTTTACACACTTGGAGAGCCGAGGCTTGATGCCGAATGGCCCAGGAGGCCCCCACAGCTCGGGTAGAATGTGCCTTGATCCCCGCTGGAAGAGGAGTAGTCTTCAGCTTGTAGGCTTCTTGGATAGCTGATCTAATCCACCTAGCCAGTGTAGCCTTGGAAGCTGGCATACACTTACGAGGGCCTTCCTTCAGAATGAACAGAGTGTCTGACTTACGGAAATGTGCAGTTCTGGACACATAAATGCAAAGCGCCCTGACGAGTTCCAGAGTATGCAAGGCTCGTTCAAACCTGTGAACCGGAGCTGGACAAAAGGAAGGCAATGAAATATCCTCATACAAATGAAAAGAGGAGAAAACCTTACACAGGAATGACGGCACCGGACGGAGTACAACCTTGTCCTGATGGAACACCAGGAAGGGTGGCTTACAAGAAAGCGCTGAGAGCTCTGACACTCGGCGAAGAGAAGTGATAGCCATTAGAAAAACCACCTTCAGAACCAGAAAGTGGAGGGAGATGTCCCGAAGAGGTTCAAAGGGAGGTTCCTGCAGAGCTGTAAGTACCAGGTTAAGGTCCCATGCATCTAACGGTCGTTTGTACGGAGGGACAATGCGATTAACTCCTTGGAGAAAAGTTTTAACCTACGGCTTAACAGCAAGGCGACAATGAAAAAGTACTGATAGAGCTGAAACCTGACCCTTAAGGGAACCTAGGGAGAGACCAGACTAACCCCGACTGAAGGAACCCTAGAACTAGTGGCAAGGAATAGGGAAGAGGGGGTTGATCTCGAGAAGAGCACCATGCGAAGAAAGCTTTCCAGGTGCGATGATAAATTTTTGCCGATGCAGACTTCCGTGCTCTGATCATGGTCTGAATAATGGCAGGGGAGAAACCTGCTTGGGTTAGTACCCAGGTCTCAAGGGCAACGCCATCAAATTCAGGGCGTCTGAATTCTGGTGGTAAAACGGGCTCTGAGACAGAAGGTCGGGACGACAAGGGAGGCGCCAAGGAACGTCCGCCGTGAGTTGTACGAGATCGGCGTACCATGCCCGTCTGGGCCAGTCTGGGGCTATGAGAATGACTTCAATGCCCTCTTGCTTGATCTTCCGCACCACTCTGGGAATGAGAGGCAAAGGAGGGAAGATGTAAGGCAGCTGGAACTGAGACCAGTTCTGAACTAGGGCATCCGCCCCTAGAGCTCCCGGGTCGTGAGATCTGGCTATAAACATGGAAACCTTCGTGTTGAATCGAGATGCCACAGGTCTACGACCGGAGTCCCCCAGCGATGGCATATTTGCTGGAACACGTCGGGATGTAGGGACCACTCTCCCGAGTCCATGCCCTGGCGACTGAGAAACTCTGCTTCCCAGTTTTCCACTCCCGGGATATGAACTGCTGACAGCGTTGAGTTTGTCGATTCTGCCCAGTGTAGAATGTGTTGCACTTCGTGCATGGCCTGGTGACTGCAGGTTCCGCCTTGATGGTTGATGTATGCCACGGCCGTGGCATTGTCCGTCTGAATACGGACTTGTGTTCCTGCCAGCATGGAATGAAAGGCCTTCAGAGCTAGAAATATGGCTCGGATTTCCAGGAGATTGATGGGCTCGGCCGACTCCGCTGGGGACCATGTTCCCTGCGCCGTGTGATGACGATGTACCGCTCCCCATCCGCTGAGACTTGCGTCGGGTGGTGACTATCTTTCAGCAAACCGGTAGAAAGGACCTTCCCCTTGTGAGGGAACGAGGTTTGAGCCACCAATGGAGGGAACTCCTTGCTGCAGGTGACAACCGAAATAATCTGTCCAGGGCAGAAGGGTTCCTGTTCCACGAAGTCAGAATCGCTCGTTGGAGAGGCCTGAGGTGAAGTTGAGCGAACGACACCGCTTCCATAGAGGCAACCATCCTGCCCAAGACTCTCATGGCGAACCGAAGTGATCGAGGAAACGGCCGTAGGAGACTGTGGACCCCCTGTCGAAGAGCCTTCGCCTTGTCCTGAGGGAGGAGGACCAGACCCCTGGGAGTGTTGAAACGCATCCCGAGGAATGTTAGAGATTGTGACAGGACTGGTGATGACTTCCGCAGATTCACCAACCAGCCTAGCCGACGCAGGGTGTCCACCGTGATGGAAACACTCAGCTGACACTCCCTGAAGGAGGGGGCTTTGATGAGCAAATCGTCTAAGTATGGCAGGACTACCATTCCTCTTGTGTGCAGTATGGTCATGACAGCCACCATGACCTTGGTGAACACCCTGGGAGCCGTCGTTAGGCCGAACGGGAGGGCCACAAACTGATAATGGTCCTGGTCGATGACGAATCGGAGAAACCGCTGGTGAATTTTCGCGATTGGGATATGGAGGTAAGCGTCCTGTATGTCGATGGATGCGAGAAATTCGTCCTTCTCCATGGACGCTATGATGGAGCGCAGTGACTCCATGCGGAAATGCCGAACCTTCACGAAGGAGTTTAACTGTTTTAGATCTAGAATGGGGCGAATCGCCCCTCCTTTTTTGGGTACCACAAAAAGGTTTGAGTAGAAACTTGGAAGCGTTCGGCTGACGGTACCGGTATGATGACACCGGCTTTCAAAAGGGAATCTACTGCCTGAAAGAAGGCGCAAGCTTTGGGTGGATGAGCAGGTGGGATTGACAGAAAAAAAAAAGATTTGGAGGATGGGCCGTGAATTCTATGGTGTATCCGGAAGACACCAAGGTGTTTACCCATTTGTCGTCGGTAGAAGCGAGCCAGACCTGACGAAAGCAAGAAAGTCGGCCGCCAACCTGAATAGTGTCTCCCGAAGGGGGAGAGTCAGGAAGAAGAGAATCTGCTGGGCTTTGAGCCCTTAGATCTGGACTGGCAGGAATGGGACTGCCAGTTTGCACCAGTCTTCCGAGTCGTCTGGGTGCGCTCCCTACGGGGGGGACCTATTGCCCGCAGTCGGGGGCTTCGACACTGACCAACCAAAGGAGTTCCGAAAGGACCGGAAACGGGTTTGTTGGCGACAAGTAGGGCTGGGCGATTTTGGAAAAAATCAAAATCTCGATTTTATTTAAACCTATGGACGATTTTCGATTTAAATCTCGATTTTTTTATATATGTATACAGCATACACAGTATATATCATACACACAGTATATGTATACAGCACCCCCACCATCCTACCGTCTCCTCTGTCCTCCACCACCCCCGTCTCCTCTCCTCTGTCCTCCACCACCCCCGTCTGCTCTCCTCTGTCCTCCATGTCTCCCACCCCGTCTTGCTCTCCTCTGTCCTCCTTCCGGCTGCTCACCTGTCTCCTCACCCGTCCTCCTCTCCTGCTCCCTCTGCTGCTCAGCTGTCCTCCTGCACCCCGTCCTCCTCCCTGTCCTCCTGCTGCTCCCTCTGTCCTCCTGCACCCTGTCCTCCTCTCCGTTGTCCCTCCTGCTGCTCCTCTGTCGCTCCTCACCCACATACTCCGACCCCAACGACACACGTACACACGCACACACAGATCAGACAGCCGACCACACACAGATACAGACACGCGACACACAGATACAGACCACGCGACACCACCAGACACCACAGACACAGGACACGCGACAAAACAGAAGACACCGACACACAGATACAGACACGCGACAACACGATACAACACGCGACACACAGACAGACACAACACAGAAGACACGCGACACACAGAAGACAGACACGCGACACACAGAAGACACGACGACACACAGAAGACACACGACACACAGAAGACACACGACACACAGAAAGACACACGACACACAGAAGACACACGACACACAGAAGACACACGACACACAGAAGACACACGACACACAGAAGACACACGACACACAGAAGACACACGACACACAGAAGACACACGACACACAGAAGACACAACGACACACAGAAGACACACGACACACAGAAGACACACGACACACAGAAGACACACGACACACAGAAGACAACACACGAAACACAGAAGCACACACGACACACAGAAGACACACGACACACAGAAGACACACGACACACAGAAGACACACGACACAAAGACACACGACACAGAAGACACACGACACACAGAAGACACACGACACACAGAAGACACACGACACACAGAAGACACACGACACACAGAAGACACACGACACACAGAAGACACAGACACACAGAAGACACACGACACACAGAAGACACACGACACACAGAAGACACACGACACACAGAAGACACACGACACAGAAGACACACGACACACAGAAGACACACGACACACAGAAGACACATGACACACAGAAGACACATGACACACAGACACATGACACACACACTTCTTTCTGCTGCAGGAAGGGGATACATTATCCAGCTTCCCCTGCTCCCAGCAGCTGTCCCCAGGCAGCCCCTCCCCCACTCACTCCTTCTCTCTGCCTGCACAGCACAGTCACAGCAGGAGGTCATTCACCTTTTTACCCGGAGGTTGGAGCTGCTTCTCTTTCCTCCAGCACGTCGCTCCTCTAATCCTCTTCATCGGCTCTCATTTCTTCTCTTCCCGCGCAGTGCAGGAGGGCAAGAGCACGGGCCAATGAGCGGGCCTGATGATGACGAGGGGGGGGCGGGGAGGGTGTATGAGGTGGCGGGACTTACGACCCGGCCAACACAGGCAACGTCTGCTGGGAGTTGAAGTTCTTTCCCTTTACATAGTGACGGCTGCCCCTCCTAAGAAACTACAACACCCACAATGCAAAGCGGCGCCATTTTAAATCGAATTACACGATTGTTAATAAAACCACAATCGTGGCCACAGCAGGGGGCGAATTAATCAAATTAATTCGATTAATCGCCCAGCCCTAGCGACAAGTGAAGGGTCGTTTAATCTGACGTTGCGGAAGAGAGGTACTCTTACCCCCAGTGGCATCTGAAATCAATTGGTCCAGCTTTTCGCCAAATAAGCGGCCACCATTGTATGGAAGACATGTGAGCGACTTCTTTGACGCTGCATCTGCCTTCCACTCTCTCAACCAGAGGGCTCGACTGATAGTTATGGCGTCGGAAGCAGTCGCCGCGGCACAGTTAGCCGAATTGAAGGCAGCATGCATGGAATATTCGTCGGTAACCGCTATCTGAGCCACCTGGTCTAACAATGGAAAGAAAAGACAAAAGGTTGCGCCACGCTGATCCCACAATTTGAATAAGGGTTAATCAGAGGTACACTCACCTGGATCTGTTGTGCACCACACAACAGGGAATGGAGTACAGGGTGAGTGTAGAATCAGTCTGTTTGTCCTGAAGCGACCTTACACTTGGCTTCGTGTAGTAAGGCTCCGCGGTCGGGCCGACCGTGTCCAACGGGCCTGATCACTTAACCCCAGGGGAGGCAGCTCTATTGTATGTTCAGCAGGGTCTCTCCTCCAGCAGCTCTCATACCACACCCCGAAGGGAGGAGGGTAATGAAGAGAAGGAACTTGAGAAAGACGTTTGTCGAAACGCGTTGTGGCTGAGGGCTCGCTCCACCCACCTTTTAATAAACTTAGAGGTAATTCTCTTAATTTACAGTTCCCTGGTCTTTTCTAGCGCTCACTTCCATACTATATTTCCTTCTCTTCATTACCTGGTCTAACAAGGCTGGATCGACCTGCAAGGACCGAAGAGCCGAGTGTGCAGAATTAGCTCTGGTCATAATAGCCTTTGAGGCCCAAACTGAAGCAAAGGCTGGTCCTAGAAAAGAGTCTGAGGCCTCAAAGACGGACTTCGCCATCTGCTCCACCTGACGGTCACTGGCGTCCTTTATGGATGAACTGTCCGGTAAGGACAGGAGGGTCTTGGTAGCGAGACGAGATACAGGAGGGTCCATCTGTGGCGGATCTGTCCAATCCTGGGTGACCTTAGGCAGAAAAGGATAACGCGTTTCCAGAGCCTTACGGTTACCAAACCTTTTGTCAGGGTGTCACCTATGTTTGAGAATTTCCTGGAACTCTGGATGGTCTGAGAAATGCTTATGTGGTCTCTTGGCCCTTTTAAAGGACACCTTATGCTCCGGAGCAACAGCAGGAGGGTCTGACACTTCCAGAACCTGGTTGATGGAAGTAATCAAATCCTCAACCAGCACCACCGTATCGGTCGCGTCTAAGTCCAGGGACTCATCTAAGTGACCGTCTGAGTCCGAACTACAGAGACCCTCGGATTCCTGTGCGTCATCTTGACGCCTGCGGGAAGCCAAGGCTGCAGAGCCCACAGGGGACTCTGAAGATAGAGGTGGTCTCTTACGGCCAGAGTCAGAGACTGACGGGGCCGGTTCGGCCGCCTGTCGCAGTTCTGACACTTCTGGCTGGGACGCAGAATCCTGAACGGCGAATTCAGGTGGCAAACGGGCTTGCATAAACTGCAGCAGTGTGGCAGACAATCTGTCAATAGACTGCGTCATATTCTGAGACATAACTGTGGCCCACGCAGGGGTAGGGTCAGGGGCACTGGTAGAAGCCCGGGTAGTGGGGGTCTCAGTATCTGCAGCCTGCGTGCAGCTCTCACAATGTGGCGAGGTGCATCCTGCAGAGAGGTCAGCCTTACAGACAGTGCAGGTAGCATAGTAAGTGCTGGCTGCCTTGGAGCTTTTCTTACTCCTATTGCCAGACATTGTGGATAAGCTATTGAGAAAGATAATAGGTAACCAGGAGTCCCCTTGTAAGCAGGCATGCTCTAGCTGTCCAGCTAGGTGCCTGGACCCTTAGTGAAGAGGGTTACAGAGGGTTAACAGTGCCTGCTGCAGGAGGGGATGTGGAGGAGAGGGACAGAGAAGATCCCTGCAGAGGTCTTACCAGCTCCAGCAGCGCTGCGGCGCTCCTGTGCCCAGACTGCCCGGATCCTGTGTCCCCCGGATGGCTGAGGCGCAGAGGGCTCCACGTGCAGGCAAATGGCGGCGGTGGAGAAGAAGGAGGAAGGGGCGGAGCTAAACTGTGGTCTCCAGCCTGGAAAACGCGCCCTTTCTCGGCTCCGCCCCCAGTATGACGCGGGGTCAGCGTCATCCGGCGGGGCGGGGGTGTCACAGGAGGCGCAAAAAAACGCTGAGGGGGGTCCAGAATCTGGCAGAGGGGGCCCAGAAGCTGAGGGCATTGCACTGGCGGTAGAAACCGCCAGTATAGCCATAAAAACATTCTCCCCCTCACAGTGTGCCCATGTTAAGCTGCTCCTATGATGCAGCCTGTAAGTGCTGCTGCTGCTGCAGGCTGTGTACAGATCAGAACGAGTGCAGCCAGGTGCTGGCCATAAGAGGCAGCCTGCAAACCTGCGCTGCTGCAGGCAGCTTGCAGCCCAATGCAGCCAGAGCTGCTGATACCTGTGGTGCCACTACCTAAAACACCCAGGGGTGATTAGGGGGGACGTCATCTGGCAGGCAATCCAGGTTCTACTTCACCTCAGACCGGAAAGGAGTGAGGAAGGAGGGTGGTATGCTGGGCAGTCTCGACTTTAACCCAGCAACCCAAAAGTGGGAGGCCGAGAAAGCAGTACGACATATGTAAGGATTCTCAACCTCAACCCAGCGCCCCAACAGAGGAAGGAGCATACCGGGGGCCACGCCGGGCCCACTTTTCTTCTTAAATGATGAAAATTCACTGAGCAGGAAAATGGTCGTGTGCCTCCTTCGACACTAAGCAAAAAACTGGGGAGGCAGTGCCTGCTCCAGGGGTGTATACTGCAGAGGAGGAGCCACTGTTACTCTTTTGCAGATTGCTTAGTGTCGCCTCCTAGTGGACAGCAGCATAACACCCACGGTCCTGTGTCCCCCAATGAGGCGAAGGAGAAATTTACAATTCTGGGATAATCTGTGCTCGTTTTTAGAAATTAATTTGTTAAGTTGGTAAATTATAAAAAGTATAAATGTTATTAACAATTAATAAAAAGGTCTAATGGCGGGTTTACACGTTGCGATATCGTAGTACAATTTCAATCAAAAGTCACGTGGTTCAATCGTCGGAGGCGAAATCGTTCCTGCATTGTATGGTGTGAACGTCCAATACGATGCAGGAACGATGTCAATGCGATATCGGGGATTGAATGAGCGTGCTATTCAATGCCCCGATATTGCATAGCGATTGAAGCCGGATCGTGCTGTGTAAACGCCCAATTACGATGCGATTTCATACGTCACCCATTCACTCCCATGTTAACTATGCGATCCTGGGTTGGGAGGCGGAGACATCGCACGGACGTTGTATTCCGATATCGCAGCGTGTAAACATTCAATGCGATGCGGGAGGAACGTACACTAATTGCGCGCTCCCGCGCCATTGAGTTGCGATATCGAAACGATATTGCAGCGTGTAAACCCACCATAAAGGATCCACCAAACAACACAGCAAATACACTTAAAAATCAAACCAGATCACTCAGGTTAAAGTGATGTAAGGGGAGAGGGGGAGAGTTTTACCTGAAAACCCCTTTCTCTCATTTGCCTACCTACCACTGTAGGATTTACACCCTAACTTGAAACATGGTGCCCCCAAACCTCGGCGGCTGACCCTTCTCTCACCCTATTTTCCAAAAGGGTTTAAGGGGAGGAGGGGGAAGGGTGATTGTCCTGATATCCACTTAACTTCAATTCGTCATTTGTGGTCTCTCAGGGTGTGTCACGAACTTCCCTTTCTTAGTGGTTCAGGTTTAGTGATGATGATTCTCCGCACTTCACGCGTTTCGTCCAGACCAATTATGTTGGATTCATCAGAAGATGGAGAAATAAATAGTATCTTGCCTCATAGTCCTTTGAAGGTGAAGGTAAACCTTCTACGGATACACCATTGCGTTATGTACGATCAATTTAGGCGTAGGTGCAGATCAATGGCAACAATTTATGAGGGTGCCCTCAGTGCAGAGAATCATCATTACTAAACCTGAACCATTAAGAAAGTGAAGTTTGTGACGCACTCTGAGAGACCACAAATGACGAATTGGAGTTAAGTGGATATCAGTGGTAAATATACCCGTCACAAATTATCCTATATACTGCATGTTGTATACCACGTGCACAGACATCAGATAGTATATACAGGATGATTTGTGATCAAAGCATCATATCAAATGACACGTTTTCATTGTGGCGTTCCAAACTTCCATCTGTACCTCACCTAACCTAGTCGTAGTTTATTATAGAGTCTTCCCTATTAAAGCACCGCGTCAGCATTTTTTTTTTTTTGCGTTTCCAATGTTGGAGAGGTGCTTTAACCCCTTCATCACCTATGACGTATTATATATTTTATATATATATATATATATATATATATATATATCATAGGTCGCTTCCCATCCTTTGATGCAAGCAAACGCGCTGAGCTGGCATCATTCCCTGTGCATGTCAACGATCCGATCAGTGTTATTAACCCTTTGGATTGTTCTGTAAATCACTGACAGTGCGATCCAAAGCACTGCGGTGGGGATCACGCTGTTCCCTGCCAGCAGTAGAAGTCCTGGGTTGCAATCATGGGACCTCAATACATTACCTTGACAGCCTGGGGTCCCGTGATGAACCCGGATGCTGTCTGTAATCACTTTCTGTGGATGCCTGCCGAGCGCCGGCAGAAAGTGATGATTTCTCCTGTGCACAGACATCGGAGCATGGGGTGCTAAAGGTCCCTTGGGAGCAGTGTAAAATACAAAAAAAAAAGTTTTTTAAAAATAGAAAAATAAAAAATAATTCAAACCATCCCTCCTTTTGCTCCATTGAAAATACGACTATTTAATAAAAAATTTGGTATTGCTGCAATTTGAAATGCTATACATATAAAAATATAAAGTCAATTAATGAGATTGGTAAACTGCGTAACGGACAAACAAAAAATCCAAATGCCAAAATTTTGGATTTTTTACAATAAAATACAGCAAGCGATCAAAATCGCTAACTATTCAAAATTGGTGTCACTAGAATCGTCAGCTTGTTTTTTGCGTCTTCAGCTATCACGCCAGAACACTAGATAAACGTCTCGGAAAATGGCACAAATGTGCAATTCTCTTTCTTTAAAAACGTCTGAATTTATTTCACCAGATAACAGTGAAAGTATACATACCGTATATACTCACGTATAAGCCGAGTTTTTCAGCCCAAAAATTAAACTGAAAAGTACCCCCCTCGGCTTATACGCGAGTCAGTGCTGTATACCGATGTATACATCGGTACATACCGATGTATACATCTGTATACAGCAGCCCCCGTAATCCAGGGCCCCCCCAGCCTGACTCCGGTCACCTGTAAAGGAAACTATACTTATCACTGCCCGCTGTCCGCGCCCGCTCGCAGCTGCCGACCGCGATCCTCCATCTTGCGTCTTCTTCCTGTTTCTGTGCTCGTCGCGGGCAATGACGTCATTCCCTGCGACGAGCACAGGAAACAGGAAGAAGACGCAAGATGGAGGATCGCGGTCGGCAGCTGCGAGCGGGCGCGGACAGTGATAAGTATAGTTTCCTTTACAGGTGACCGGAATCAGGCTGGGGGGCCCTGGATTACGGGGGCTGCTGTATACTACCGCTGGGGCTGCAATATACTACCACTGGGGCTGTATACTACCGCTGGGGCTGTATACTACCGCTGGGGCTGCAATATACTACCGCTGGGGCTGTATACACCACTGGGGCTGCAATATACTACCACTGGGGCTGTATACTACCGCTGGGGCTGCAATATACTACCACTGGGGCTGTATACACCACTGGGGCTGCAATATACTACCACTGGGGCTGCAATATACTACCACTGGGGCTGCAATATACTACCATTGGGGCTGTATACACCACTGGGGCTGCAATATACTACCACTGGGGCTGCAATATACTACCACTGGGGCTGCAATATACTACCACTGGGGCTGCAATATACTACCACTGGGGCTGCAGTATACACCACTGGGGCTGCAGTATACACCACTGGGGCTGTATACACTACTGGGGCTGCCTGTATACTACCACTGGGGCTGTACATACTACTGGGGCTGCCTGTATACTACCACTGGGGCTGTATAATACTACTGGGGCTGCTGCTGTTTACTACCACTGGGGCTGCTGTATATACACTGGGCTGCTGTATACTACCACTGGGGCTGCTGTATACTACCACTGGGGCTGCTGTATACTACCACTGGGGCTGCTGTATACTACCACTGGGGCTGCTGTATACTACCACTGGGGCTGCTGTATACTACCACTGGGGCTGCTGTATACTACCACTGGGGCTGCTGTATACTACACTGGGGCTGCTGTATACTACCACTGGGCGCTGTGATATACACACTGGGGCTGCTGTATACTACCACTGGGGCTGCTGTATACTACCACTGGGGCTGCTGTATACTACCACTGGGGCTGCTGTATACTACCACTGGGGCTGCTGTATACTACCACTGGGGCTGCTGTATACTACCACTGGGGCTGCTGTATACTACCACTGGGGCTGCTGTATACTACCACTGGGGCTGCTGTATACTACCACTGGGGCTGCTGTATACTACCACTGGGGCTGCTGTATACTACCACTGGGGCTGCTGTATACTACCACTGGGGCTGCTGTATACTACCACTGGGGCTGCTGTATACTACCACTGGGGCTGCTGTATACTACCACTGGGGCTGCTGTATACTACCACTGGGGCTGCTGTATACTACCACTGGGGCTGCTGTATACTACCACTGGGGCTGCTGTATACTACCACTGGGGCTGCTGTTATACTACCACTGGGGCTGCTGTATACTACCACTGGGGCTGCTGTATACTACCACTGGGGCTGCTGTATACTACCACTGGGGCTGCTGTATACTACCACTGGGGCTGCTGTATACTACCACTGGGGCTGCTGTATACTACCACTGGGGCTGCTGTATACTACCACTGGGGCTGCTGTATACTACCACTGGGGCTGCTGTATACTACCACTGGGGCTGCTGTATACTACCACTGGGGCTGCTGTATACTACACTGGGCTGCTGTATACTACCACTGGGGCTGCTGTATACTACCACTGGGGCTGCTGTATACTACCACTGGGGCTGCTGGGGATGCTACATACTACCACTGGGGCTGCTGTATACTACCACTGGGGAGGCCTGTATACCACACTGCTGGGGGCTGTATACCTGTGCTGAGGTCCACCCTCGGCTTATACACGAGTCAATAGGTTTTTCCAGATTTTTGGGGCAAAAGTAGGGGGGTCGGCTTATACACGGGTCGGCTTATACACGAGTATATACGGTATTTGGTATCTACAAACTCGTACTGACCCGATGCATCATACCATGTCAGTTTTACCATTTAGTCAACATGCTGAATAAAAAACCCCAAAACTGTGCAAACACAGCGCCTGCGGGTGTGGGGGGGAATTGACAGTCTCTGCTCTCCTCAATCCAGGACCGCTGACAGATAGCACGCTAGATTTCTGACTAGAAGGCGTGCACTCTTAGGCTTTTTTCATATGTTGAGGTGCTGATTGAGGGGTCTGGTTAACCCACGTAGGCAATTGAAGAAGAAAACAATCGCACACTCATGTGTAAGTTTTGCAAACTTACACATGAGTGTGCGATTGTTTTCTTCTTCAATCGACAGATAGCACGCTCACATTCCTCTCTGCAGAGACTGTAACCCCTCCCCTCCCCCAGGAGTCACGAGACCATTGATGGAGATTGAACGTCGGGTGACAGAAAGGGAGAACCTGGAAGCTCATGCCGCTTGGCCATGGCGGTGCTTCACTACATGTTCTCCCCCCCCCAGACCCCCTTGTAACTGCTCCTGAACAATAGCAGAGCGACAAGTAGGGGTACCTGGCAACCATTTTATGATAATTTATAGGTAATATTTAAGGGATTATACACTAAGGAGCAAACAGACTACAGGCATAAAACTAGGACATAGCATTTTGCCATAGAGGATAACAGCATATAACTATATATAACAGCATAACTGTGTCCTGCAACACATTAAGGGACATCACTTGGACTGTAAACATGGAGAGCCAGTTTGTGCATGTACACAGATCCCGCATTGTAGTATTGAAGCAACTTTTGGAACTATACATATTAAATGGAACATACCGTGTTTCCCCGATAGTAAGACCCCCCGAAAGTAAGACCGGGTGTGTGGGGGGGACGGGGGGTCTGCTAATGTAAGACCCCCCCGAATGTAAGGCAGGGTATGGGGGAGGGGGGGGGTCTACATACATACACACGTACAGACACAATCATACACATATATACACACCATACACACCACACAGCACCGCTTCTTACCGGGTCCGGTGTGGGGTCCCCGATGGTCCTGTGCCGTCCTCTGTGCTCCGGTCCGGTCCCCGAGACGATCCGCTGCCGTCCGCCGTGTTCCAGTGCCGTTTTGCACCGGTATTGCCGGTCCTAGGCTCCATGGTCCCTGCTCTTCCGGAGTTCAGGCCGCAGCTCCGCCAGGTCATAGTGTGGGCCAATCAGCATAGCGGCGCTGACGTCAGAGGCAAGCGCCCGATGACGCTTGCTTCTGACCGCCGCAAAAGCCCACACTATGACCTGGGCGGAGCTGCGGCCTGAACTCCGGAAGAGCAGGGACCATGGAGCCTAGGACCGGCAATACCGATGCAAAACGGCACCGGAACACGGCGGACAGCAGCGGATCATCTCGGGGACCGGACCGAAGCACAGAGGACAGCACAGGACCATCAGGGACCCCACACCGGACCCGGTAAGAAGCGGTGCTATGTGTCTGTGGTGTGTGTGTGGTGTGTGTATATATGTGTATGCATGTGTCTGTCTGTATGTGTGGGAATGTGTGGATGGATGGCTGCAGTGTGTGGATGGATGGATGGATGGTGGGGCCTCCAATGTAAGGCCCCCCCCCCCCCCCCCGAAAGTAAGACAGGGGGCCACTTTTGGCCACAAAAAGAATGTAAGACCCTGTCTTACTTTCGGGGAAACACGGTAGTGTGGTAACATTATCCAATACCCACACATAGGTATACAAACAGTCATATATACTCGACTAATAGGATTCCATGTAAGAGGATTCATAATTAATAAGGAGGGCCTATGGGAAACCCCACCTGGGCCAACATAACTACATAGATAACAGGGCTGTGGAGTCGGAGTCGTGGAGTCGGAGCTAGTTTTGGCCGGAGTCGGAGTCGGTAGAAATGTACCGACTCCAGCTTTAAAAAAATGTATTAATATTTCATAATTGAACTTTCATATTAATTTTATAAATGTTACTCAAATATTTATGTTCTATCAAACTATGAACAACAGTGATAAGCAGTTCTGCTGGAGATAGAGACATTTCTTACTTCTTGTGTGTCACTGTTCTCCACTGCCCTTATCTATTCTTATACTTGGTTAACTTCATGCTGCCCCAACCCCCCTACTTACAATGTATGAAACTGAAAGTGAAAATGTGTTGCAAATTCTTAGTAGTAACTTGGCTCCTCCTCGTCTAGACTAGATCATACTAGCCGGTGTGCATCTTCCAAGCATCTCACAGCTGCCTGCTACTCAGAAGAAGAGGAAGACTGTAAGAAGTATTATCCACAAACTTTGCATCAGTTAACTGTGAGTACATGAGGAATAATAACAGTATTACTGACCAGTATATCAGTTGTACGACCTGGCAATAATTTTGTACAATTGTTTTTAGGAAAAACAATTGTCATTTGGATTGTGAATGCAGAATTAAAAACCTGAGAATGTCAAAGAAGCATCACATTAAATCAGCTGTATTTGAACATTTCACCATCACTCAAGATAGAAAACATTATGTCTGTCAGTGTATGACAAATGATCCAGACGAAAACAAAAGCTGTGAAGCGAAGATAAGTGCATTTTCAGGCAAAGATAAAAATGCTCCTACCAGAGCTTCTAATCTAAAGAGACATTTACAGCGCTTCCATCCAGAAGTACTGAAAGCAGTGGATGAGAAAGACTGCATCCAAACCAAAGAACCAGTGCCCAGCTCTTCCGGTCAAGCAAAGGAGCAGAGAACTTTGCAGCCATCAGTTGCAAGATATTTTGTCAGTGACAAAGTTACTGTGACAATGACAGTAGATACATTTAAAAAACAGATCATAGAGCTTGTTGTAAAGGATAGTGTGCCTATTTCATTATTTTCACGACCAGCTTTTATGTGTTTGAATGGAGAAATGGCCCGCAAGCTTGGTGTTTCTCTGGAGAGAGAGAGTATTAGAAAATTAGTAATCAAAGAAGCTTTTAAACAAAAGGAAGAACTTAAAAAAACTCTCAAGGGACGCTTTGTGTTTCTTAAAATGGATGCCTGCACACGTCACAGAGTGAACTATTTTGCCATCAATGTCCGGTTTGTTTGTGACAAAAATGAAATAATTACCAAAACATTGGCAGTAAAAGACACCAAAGCTCATCACACCAGTGAGTTTCTCCAGGCCTTGGTGGAAAAGGTTCTGCAAGACTATGAACTTAAAAAAGAGCAAGTTCTTTCTGTCGTAACTGACAATGCTTCAAATATGATAAGTACTATTAAGCTAATGAATGAGAGTAATGATGGTGACCAGCAGCTAGAAGAACATTCTGGGTCCACAGACACAGAAATGTTTGAAATAGAGGAACACAGTATAACTGAGGAGCAAACTGAAGTTGCTTCAGATGAACTGCTACATGATAGTTTAGATAATCTTGTTGAAACTGTGTCAATGCGATCTTTCATTCATCACATGCGCTGTGTTGTGCATACGCTACAGCTGGCTATAAGAGACAGTCTTTAAGAAGGACATGCTGCTGCACTGATTGGCAAGGTGAGAAAATTGGCTACTGTTGCCAGAACCCCTAAAGTTGACTCAATTTTGAAGAGACGTGCTGGAAAAGGGGCAATTATTGATCAAGCCACACGATGGGGCAGTACTTACTTAATGATTCAGAGCTTGGTTGAACTGAAAACCTTTCTTGTAGACATGGCTAACCCTCAACTGACGCTAAATGAAAGTCAGTGGAATCAGGTGACTGAGCTGGAAAAATTGCTAGAGCACCCATTTACAGTGACTAAAAAATTACAAGCAGAGGACTTAACTTCAGGTATTTTCTTAAAGGAGTGGAGGAACCTGACGCTTCGCCTGTCCCAAAGAGGAGGGTTAATTGCAAGTGGCATTGCTACATCAATGAAACGGAGAGAGGAGCTACTATTACAAAATAACATTCTTTTGGCAGCTGTTTATGTAGACCCAATGCATCGGATTCTTCTAGATGATCAACAGCTGAGTAAAGGAAAAGAAGCTCTGTTTGAAATAGCAGTGAGGATGAAAGGATTGCAAAACAGTCAGGAGGAACAAGAAGAATTTGATCGTCCTGCCACATCTTCACCCTCATCATCAACTGATGAAGAATTTAATATCGAAAAATATTTGGATCACAAGGACCGTGCAAAGCGTTCCCGCATGGAAGAGTCATCCCCATCAAAGAACACAGCCAGTACATTTCAGCAGAATTTTTCATGTGCACTAAAAGAGATTGAGAAATTTGATCGTTCATCAAAAATAACAGTGCAACAAGCGATTCCCCTGTATCCTGACATTGTCAGAGATGTTGCCCGAGTGGTTACTGCTTTGCCACCAACCCAAGTTAGTGTAGAGAGGTTGTTCTCTGCTCTCAAAATAATTACCGTATATACTCGTGTATAAGCCGACCCGTGTATAAGCCGACCCCCCTACTTTTGCCCCCAAAACCTGGGAAAATCTATTGACTCGTGTATAAGCCGAGGGTGGACCCCAGCACAGGTATACAGGCCCCCCAGTGGTAGTATACAGCAGCCTCCCCAGTGGCATATACAGGCCCCAGTAGTATATACAGCAGCCCAGTGTATACAGCAGCCTTCCAGTGGTATATGCAGACCCTACCAGTATATACAGCAGCCCCAGTGGTATACAGGCCCCAGCAGTATATACAGCAGCCCCAGGGGTGTACAGCAGCCTCCGGGGGCATACAGCAGCCCCAGCGGTACACAGCCGCCCCCAGGGGTACCACGCCCAGGTACACAGCCGCCCCCAGGGGTACACAGCCGCCCCCAGGGGTACACACCCGCCCCAGGGGTACACAGCAGCCCCCAGGGGTACACAGCAGCCCCCAGGGGTACATAGCACTTCCAGGGGTATATAGCAGCCCCCAGGGGTATATAGCAGCCCCCAGGGGTACAAGCATCCAGTATATAGCAGCCCCCAGGGGTACACAGCCATCCCCAGGGGTATATAGCAGCCCCCAGGGGTACACAGCCATCCCCAGGGGTATATAGCCAGCCCCCAGGGGTATATAGCTGCCCCCAGGGGTACACAGCCGCCCCCAGGGGTATATAGCAGCCCCCAGGGGTATATAGCCGCCCCCAGGGGTAACAGCCGCCCCCAGGGGTACACAGCCGTCCCCAGGGGTACACAGCCGTCCCCAGGGGTACACAGCCGTCCCCAGGGGTACACAGCCGTCCCCAGGGGTACACAGCCGCCCCCAGGGGTACACAGCCGCCCCCAGGGGTATACAGCTGCCCCCAGGGGTACAAAGCTGCCCCCAGGGGTACAAAGCTGCCCCCAGGGGTACAAAGCTGCCCCCAGGGGTACATAGCAGCCCCCAGGGTACACAGCCGCCCCCGGGAAGCGCGCCCCCAGGGTACATAGCAGCCCCCAGGGGTACAAGCCGCCCCCAGGGGTACATAGCCGCCCCCAGGGGTACATAGCCGCCCCCAGGGGTACATAGCCGCCACCAGGGGTACATAGCCGCCCCCAGGGGTATATAGCCGCCCCAGGGGTATATAGCTGCCCCAGGGGTACACAGCCGCCCCCAGGGGTATATAGCAGCCCCCAGGGGTATATAGCGCCCCAGGGGTATATAGCGCCCCCAGGGGTATATAGCAGCCCCCAGGGGTACACAGCTGTCCCCAGGGGTATACAGCTGCCCCCAGGGGTATATAGCAGCCCCCAGGGGTATATAGCCGCCCCCCAGGGGTATATAGCAGCCCCCAGGGGTACACAGCCGTCCCTAGGGGTATACAGCTGCCCCCAGGGGTACACAGCTGCCCCCAGGGGTACACAGCTGCCCCCAGGGGTATATAGCAGCCCCCAGGGGTACACAGCCGCCCCCAGGGGTATATAGCAGCCCCCAGGGGTACACAGCAGCCCCCAGGGGTATATAGCAGCCCCCAGGGGTATATAGCCGCCCCCAGGGGTATATAGCAGCCCCCAGGGGTACACAGCCGCCCCCAGGGGTATATAGCCGCCCCCAGGGGTACACTGCTGCCCCCAAATGCTGGCACTCGCCCCCCTGCTGCTTAACTTACCATCCGGTATTCTGATCAGCGCTGCTCCTCGCTTGGTCCCGTCTCCTCTCCGTCCTCGCGGCTTCCGGGATCCCGGCCGTCGCAGGTATGACGTCATACCTGCGACGGCCGGGGATCCCGGAAGCCGCGAGGACGGAGAGGAGACGGGACCAGCGAGGAGCAGCGCTGATCAGAATACCGGATGGTAAGATAAGCAGCGGGGGGGCCCTTACAGCAGCGGGGGGCCCTGACACAGAGGGGGGGCCGAGTGGCAGCGTTTGGGGGCCATATGCACTGCATCCCCCTGCCGCTGATTGACAGGGGGATGCAGTGCATATTTAATGAGCGGCCCCACGTGACGGGGCCGCTCATACAGCAGCCTCCCCCCGCCTCCTGCAGCCTCCACAGCCCCCACCACATCACATACCGTATATGACCCGTGTATAAGCCGAGGGGTAGACTTTTCAGCCCAATTTTTGGGCTGAAAAACTCGGCTTATACACGAGTATATACGGTAGATCAGACTTGAGGGCATCCATGAAGGAGGATCTGACAGAGGCTATACTTTTTCTGAGGACAAATGTATAGATTTCTTATTAACAGAATAACAGGGTTTATTGAAATTTACTTACAGTTTTGAAAAGTTTATAAAAGTTATTTGGTATATTCTAATTGTATCTAATAAATATAGTGTTTGCTCTAAGTGGTCTGATTATTTATATGATGGTGAGAAACTGAATAAGCTCCATGTTAATATTTTACAACAGTAAATTTATTGTTACGAAGTGGCCATTTATGAAGGAGTCGGAGTCGGAGTCGGAACCTGATAAAATCCAGGAGTCGGAGTCGGAGTCGCAACTGTGTCTTACCGACTCCACAGCCCTGAGATAATAGACGCTAAAAAAAAAGGGAAAGGGATGTGGACAGACAGCACAAGATATATGATTCTTTGAATACATAAACAAGTATAAACAAGCAACGTAAGTTATATCGTTTTCTGTATACCTAAAGAAGTGCACATATTTTTATAAGTGCCATTTAAAAGGTGTTACATATATCATCCTCAAACATAAGTGAACAATCAATCAACAATATATTTACTCTGACACCAGACGTAATTTACTCAACCTTTATAGGTACACCTATAACTAACGGCAGTTTGCTAAACCTTATATCGCATCAAGACAAATATTTACCGTATATACTCACGTATAAGCAGAGTTTTTCAGCCCAAAAATTGGGCTGAAAAGTCCCCCCCCTCGGCTTATACGCGAGTCATACGGCAGGCCGCCCGCCCGCCACCCCCATCAGTATACAAGCGCCCCCCCATAAGTATCCAGGGCCCCCCCCCCTTGCTGCCGCAAACCTGTAAAGTAAGATCATTATACCTATCACTGTCCTGTCGCCGCCGTCCCCGCTCTGCATCGCGCTCCTCCGACTTCATCCGGCTTCCTCCTCCGGTGGGCGCAGGCAATGACGTCATTGTCTGTGCGCCAGAGGAGGAAGCCGGATGAAGCCGGAGGAGCGCGATGCAGAGCGGGGACGGCGGCGACAGGACAGTGATAAGTATAATGATCTTACTTTACAGGTTTGCGGCAGCAAGGGAGGAGGCCCTGGATACTGATGGGGGGCGCCTGTATACTGATGGGGGTGGCAGGCGGGCTGCTGCTGTATATACACCTCTGGGGCTGCTGCTATATATACACCTCCGAGGCTGCTGCTGTATATACACCTCCGAGGCTGCTGCTGTATATACACCTCCGAGGCTGCTGCTGTATATACACCTCTGAGGCTGCTGCTGTATATACACCTCTGAGGCTGCTGCTGTATATACACCTCTGAGGCTGCTGCTGTATATACACCTCTGAGGCTGCTGCTGTATATACACCTCTGAGGCTGCTGCTGTATATACACCTCTGAGGCTGCTGCTGTATATACACCTCTGAGGCTGCTGCTGTATATACACCTCTGAGGCTGCTGCTGTATATACCTCTGGGGCTGCTGCTGTATATACCTCTGGGGCTGCTGCTGTATATACCTCTGAGGCTGCTGCTGTATATACCACTGGGGCTGCTGCTGTATATACCACTGGGGCTGCTGCTGTATATACCACTGGGGCTGCTGCTGTAACACTGCTGGGGCCTGTATATACCACTGGGGAGGCTGCTGGGGGCTGTATACCTGTGCTGGGGTCCACCCTCGGCTTATACACGAGTCAATAGGTTTTCCCAGGTTTTGGGGGCAAAAGTAGGGGGGTCGGCTTATACACAGGTCGGCTTATACACGAGTATATACGGTACAATTTTATTTAAAGAGGATCTGTCACCAAACCAGGCATGGTGATCTAATTACAGCACTGGATGCAGCATGTCTGCAGCATCCAGGGAAGGGGTTCCCCAGCAATTGAGCCCCCCTGTACCCCGAGTAAATACACTTGGAAAACTTACATCCTGCAGCCATAAAGGAGGTGGCTAGAGGCTGGAGCCACAGGGCAGATTCACACCCCCTGCATGTGTAATCTGCCCACCGCTGCCAATTATTGTCTCCCTCTTCTGCAGCATAATAGAGAGTTTCTTCCGGCGCCCCCCCCCCCAGAAATGGCCGTTTAGCCCCGCCCCCTGCGGTGACATCACCGCTAATACCCGCCCTGCTCTATGGTTAACATAGCACTTAAACCCCATATCTATTATGAGGAGGTTCCGACTCAATATAACATTGCAGTGAGAAAATGAAATTCCCACATGCAATATATTTGAATATGTGGCAGGTCCGAGGAGGAAGAGGAAAGGAATCCTCATTGCCTCCGCACCACAGGTAACTAGGGAGACGCTGACACGCAGGAACGTCATCAGACGTCCAGTGTTTTGCGCTCCAGGGACAGGAAGTAGTGAGGTCACATGAGCGGGGACCGATCATCCTGGTGCACGCTCACAGGAAATCATTTTCAGATACCCGTACCGATGATCCGGCGGCATTTAATATAAATAGCGGCTCTTCCTCATCTAATGCAGTCGCCCTGAGGAAGATGTGTTAATTGAAACGTACGTTGGCGGTGGGGATTGTGGCCAGAGGATGGACTAGGTCTAATTATCACAGAACAGTGCACAGGTATGAATTAAGTTGGCGCTATACAAATGCTATAAAACTGCTATATATACACATTATCACTATACTTTAGGGACATCTGTCGACCCCAGAAGGAAGGATTTAGCCCTTATTATTAGGATTGAGAACTTAGGGCGGGAGTATTATTTTTAAGCAAAGAGAAATGGAAAAAAATGTTTTTGTCTTGCTAGTACTCTTAAAGCGACAGTGCATAATTTTAAATAAAATACCATACTTTTCGCTTTATAAGACACCTGATTATAAGTCACACGCCCAAATTTAATGAAGGAAAAGAGAAAAAAATAATTTTTAATGTTAAATTGTTAAATGGGGTCCGTCTTATAATGTCAGTGTCCGTCTTAGAAATCATATAGGGTATATGTCTCTCATAGCCCCCACTTCCTGGTACATGGTCCCTCATCCTGGGATATAGCCCCCCCCATCCTAGATATGGCCCCCTTAATCGGTTTATGGCACACATCCCCTATTGATGGCACATGTCCGCCAGTGCCGGCACACGCGTGCGACCCCCCCCCCCCCCCAGTGACGGCACCCGTAGATCCTAGATTAGCTGCCTGTATCAAGTCCTGTGTACCTCTAGTAGGGGCCGAAGTCCCTAGACAGAGGTCACTAGACATAATTCCCTGGTTAGTGAACAGGTCTGCTTATATCCTTCTGACCACTCACTGCAAAGTATTGGGGAAGTCCCAATAGGTGGAATAAGACTGTGCTCTCATTGGTTAGATTTCAAGCTGCCTGGACAATGTTTATTTAAATGATGTGGGCAGCGAGGGAACAAGGAGGGTGACATTTAGTATACCATCCTGACCACAAACAATGGTAGCTGAAGTAATTTACATTGAATCAGCAATACACATAGTAATACAAAGGAATTTTAGCAGGATTCGTTTTCTGGCCTTCTATGACAAAGAGGTGAGATAATTACATTACACATGTTAAAACACTACCAGGCATCTACAAGACTTGTAGGAACAATGAGTGGCTGTCATAAGGTAAACAAAATACAAGGAATTGTCTGGCTATATAAGAAACCATCATATGTTATACATTAAAGGGTCGTCACACCAGTGTCCATCTTACAGTCAGTATATGTGTCCCCCATCCTGGTACATGGCCACACATACTGTTATATATATCCTCCATACTGGTACAAGGCCCCCCCATTCTGGATATGGGCCCAGTGATGATACATAACCCCCTATCCTGCATATGGCCCCCAGAAATAGTACATAGACCCCCATCGTGCATAAGATCCCCAGTTATGGTAAATAAACCCAACCCTGCAAATGGCCCCCAATGATGGTACACATAGTCCCCCCATCGTGGATTTGGCCCCCTGTGATGGAGAAACCTCTGTACATCAGGAGCCTCCTTTCAAGTTCCAAGCCGTTAGTGTGAGCCCCGAGACCTGTGGCTGATTGATCGGACCCTGGGAGAGAAGTGATAGGGAAGCCGCGCAGAGTCCAGGGATCTATTCGGGACACGCTGTGTAGCCAGAAGAACCAGGCCCTCCTGGGCCAAAGTGGGCTATCATGACAACCCTGGCCTTGTCTTCCCGGATCTTCCTCAGGACGGCTGGAATTAACACTAAGCGAGGAAATTCATAAAGGAGGCCCGAGTACCAGGGGATCAGAAGTGCATCTATTGCGTAGGGTTTGTCCATGGGATCTAGAGAGCAAAACCTTTGTACCTGCCTGTTTACCCGGGTCGCGAAAAGATCTCTCTCTTGAAGACCCCATTTAACGGTGATCTGAGAGAAGATAGCTGGATCCAGGGCAGATTCCCCCTGTCGTAACTGAACCCGTTTGAGGAAGTATGCTCTGTAATATTGTTCCCCCTGTGTGTAATGCAGAGAGATGTATCTGGTGCTCCTGTAAGAGGTGACAGATTTCCCGAGTGAGATTCATTAGGGATAGAGATCTCATGCCACGATGGTTCAAATAAGTGACGGAGACTCGGTTGTCTGACTGAACCCGCAGATGGTGGGCCTGAAAGTAAGGAAGAAACCCCTGAACGGCTTCTTTCCCAGCCCGGAGTTCCCGCAGATTTGATGACATCCGAGAGGTGTGATTCCCAAGCCCCTTGTAGTGAGTGGTCCCGAAGATGAGCACCCCACCCAAAGAAGCTTGCATCCTTAGTGACCATATCCAATACCACAAGAACCCTAAAAATAGGTTTTCCTGATGCAGCCACCAACCCAGGGAGTCTAAGGGTACCTTTACACGCCGCAACTTTTGGTGGCGATAGGAGGCAAATTTAATGTGCGCGTGCACGTTTTTCATGGTTGCCTCAAATCGCCGATGGCACTTTTACACGCCGCAATTTCGCCCTCAACCTAAGGCAATGTGTTGCCCCGGAAATCGCCTACCCCACAGCAAAACCAATCCAGTGGAAGTCCTTCGCTGCTTCACATGCCACAATCCCCAAAGGAATGTGGGCGTACATGTTCATCGCCGCGAGAACATAGAGATCGCACGCTAGATAGCTATGTGTGACAGCTCCACAGTGATGTGAAAAAAGTGCCAGAAACGTGCGCGCTCACGTCAAATCACCGGCAATATGGAAGCCATATGGCGGTGATCAGAGGTGATCAGAGAGAGAACCACCCTCCTTTCTAAGGAAGGACCTACAAGAGCCTGCAGTCTGAGTATCTCCCACTGGAGTTCCCTTGTGTATAACGGAGCCCAGGGTACAGCTGGAA
This sequence comes from Allobates femoralis, assembly GCA_033576535.1. Taxonomy (NCBI): domain Eukaryota; kingdom Metazoa; phylum Chordata; class Amphibia; order Anura; family Aromobatidae; genus Allobates; species Allobates femoralis. The sequence continues at coordinate 477,681,178 of JARQOC010000004.1, forward strand.
TGCAGGATATTAAGGAGCCCAGAAGGAACATTGCCTTCTTTAATGTCATCTGGGAAGTCTGTTTTGAGACTAGTTTGAATCTTCAATTGCTTTTCCTGAGGCAGAAGGCAAAGTTGGGAGCGCGAGTCCAGCATGAATCACAAAAATGTCTGACATCTGGTGGAAACTAGTCTGGATTTCTCAAGATTGATAATCCACACAAGGTGGCACGTACAACTTGAAGATTGGCATTGCATTGTTCCCAGGAGGTCCCCACGATTAGGAGATCGTCTAAGTATGGTATAATTAGAATCTGTTGATGCCGCAGATGAGCCATTACCTCTGCCAATAGTTTTGTGAAAACTCTTGGAGCCGTCACCAGGCCAAAGGGTAAGGCATGAAAGTGATAATGTCTGAAGGTTCCATATATGTACAGGGCAAACCGTAGGAGTTTTTGATGGCCCTGATAAACTGGAACATGGTAGTACGCATCCTTTAGATCCAGTACTACCATGAAACAATCCGCAAAGGGAAGCTTTATTGCTGACTTCAATGTCTCCATCTTGAAGCGCCTCTGTACTAAGAAACAGTTCAGGTGTCTTAAGCCCCCGTAACACATAAGATCTTTAGCGAGATCGTTTTAACGTCACACGTTTTGTGACATACCAGCGATCCCTACCAGGTCGTATTGTTATTGGGATTGCTGGTGCATCGCTACGCGTGATGGGACCCTTAGGTTGATAATGGTCCTGTAGGACCCATCCGGTTTTGGGATTTGAAAGAGAGGGGAGTAAAAACCGCTGCCCCACTCCTCTGTCGATACTGCTGAAACCACCTTCTTCCTTGCTAGAGAGTATACTTCTATCAGGGCCTTGTATTTTATCGGATTGCTGATAGATGTTATTACGAGGGACCAGGGCGGACCCAAACTGTAGTGGGCCCCGGTGCAAGAAATTTTTTGGGGACCCCCCGCCCCTCATAGTGGCAACAAAGTAATGTAAACATATAGATTGTAATATTTATTTACAACGCAACCCTCAAAGAGCCCTGCATAAAGTATAAAGACTTCCTCACACCCCTCCAAATATTATCATGCCCCCACAGAGCCCTCCAGATATATTAAAATGGCTTCCATATTATATAATTGGCTATATATATTTTAATACATCATCCATAGTCCTCCATATATTATAATGCATTCCACGACCCTCCATATAGTATAGAACACCCGCATAGTCCTCCATATAGTATAAGGCAGTCCCATAGTCCTCCATATAGTATAATGGGCCCTCATATTCCTCCATATAGTATATTGCACCCCATACTCCTCCTATGTTATATTGCACATTACATAGTTCTCCCATCACTGTATTCACGGGTTAAAAAAAAAAAAGTAAATACTCACCTCTCTTCTTGCTGCTCCGCTCTGCACGTATCAGCACAGTGGCACTCAGTGATGACATCATCGTGCCCCACCATGCTGAGCTGCAAAAAGCAGACAGCTCAGCCAGGACTCGAGTGAAGAATGCTGCCGGCAGAGGCAGCCGGGACTATGGGAGCGGCATCCGCGGGGAACTACCACTGGCGCACACACACCTTGTACGCACGTGGCTCCGCTCCAAATGCCCTGCGCACACGCCTCCGCTCACACTCGGCTCCGCTCCGCACACCTTGTACGCACGTGGCTCCGCTCCAAATGCCCTGCGCACACGCCTCCGCTCACACTCGGCTCCGCTCCGCACACCTTGTACGCACGTGGCTCCGCTCCAAATGCCCTGCGCACACGCCTCCGCTCACACTCGCTCCGCTCCCTCGCACACACTCGGCTCCGCTCACCTCGCACACACTCGCTCCGCTCACCTCGCACACACTCGGCTCCGCTCACCTCGCACACACTCGGCTCCGCTCACCTCGCACACACTCGGCTCCGCTCACCTCGCACACACTCGGCTCCGCTCACCTCGCACACACTCGGCTCCGCTCACCTCGCACACACTCGGCTCCGCTCACCTCGCACACACTCGGCTCCGCTCACCTCGCACACACTCGGCTCCGCTCACCTCGCACACACTCGGCTCCGCTCACCTCGCACACACTCGGCTCCGCTCACCTCGCACACACTCGGCTCCGCTCACCTCGCACACACTCGGCTCCGCTCACCTCGCACACACTCGGCTCCGCTCACCTCGCACACACTCGGCTCCGCTCACCACTCGCACACACTCGGCTCCGCTCACCTCGCACACACTCGGCTCCGCTCACCTCGCACACACTCGGCTCCGCTCACCTCGCACACACTCGGCTCCGCTCACCTCGCACACACTCGGCTCCGCTCACCTCGCACACACTCGGCTCCGCTCACCTCGCACACACTCGGCTCCGCTCACCTCGCACACACTCGGCTCCGCTCACCTCGCACACACTCGGCTCCGCTCACCTCGCACACACTCGGCTCCGCTCACCTCGCACACACTCGGCTCCGCTCACCTCGCACACACTCGGCTCCGCTCACCTCGCACACACTCGGCTCCGCTCACCTCGCACACACTCGGCTCCGCTCACCTCGCACACACTCGGCTCCGCTCACCTCGCACACACTCGGCTCCGCTCACCTCGCACACACTCGGCTCCGCTCACCTCGCACACACTCGGCTCCGCTCACCTCGCACACACTCGGCTCCGCTCACCTCGCACACACTCGGCTCCGCTCACCTCGCACACACTCGGCTCCGCTCACCTCGCACACACTCGCTCCGCTCACCTCGCACACACTCGGCTCCGCTCACCTCGCACACACTCGGCTCCGCTCACCTCGCACACACTCGGCTCCGCTCACCTCGCACACACTCGGCTCCGCTCACCTCGCACACACTCGGCTCCGCTCACCTCGCACACACTCGGCTCCGCTCACCTCGCACACACTCGGCTCCGCTCACCTCGCACACACTCGGCTCCGCTCACCTCGCACACACTCGGCTCCGCTCACCTCGCACACACTCGGCTCCGCTCACCTCGCACACACTTCGGCTCCGCTCACCTCGCACACACTCGGCTCCGCTCACCTCGCACACACTCGGCTCCGCTCACCTCGCACACACTCGGCTCCGCTCACCTCGCACACACTCGGCTCCGCTCACCTCGCACACACTCGGCTCCGCTCACCTCGCACACACTCGCTCCGCTCACCTCGCACACACTCGGCTCCGCTCACCTCGCACACACTCGGCTCCGCTCACCTCGCACACACTCGGCTCCGCTCACCTCGCACACACTCGGCTCCGCTCACCTCGCACACACTCGGCTCCGCTCACCTCGCACACACTTTCGGCTCCGCTCACCTCGCACACACTCGGCTCCGCTCACCTCGCACACACTCGGCTCCGCTCACCTCGCACACCACTCGGCTCCGCTCACCTCGCACACACTCGGCTCCGCTCATCACCTCGCGACACACTCGGCTCCGCTCACCTCGCACACACTCGGCTCCGCTCACCTCGCACACACTCGGCTCCGCTCACCTCGCACACACTCGGCTCCGCTCACCTCGCACACACTCGGCTCCGCTCACCTCGCACACACTCGGCTCCGCTCACCTCGCACACACTCGGCTCCGCTCACCTCGCACACACTCGGCTCCGCTCACCTCGCACACACTCGGCTCCGCTCACCTCGCACACACTCGGCTCCGCTCACCTCGCACACACTCGCTCCACACTCGGCTCACCGCTCGTACACCCTCGCACACACTCGGCTCCGCTACGTACACACTCGGCTCTGCTACGTACATCTTGTACACACTCGGCTCCGCTCCGTACACCACGTATACACTCTGAACTCCGCTCCATACACCTCATACACACTCGGCTCTCCTACATCCACACTGTAAATCCCTCCTGACATAAACTTCATCTCATCCAGCACCATGACAACCAGCACAGCAGAGTCCTGCATACATTGAGGAGCTGATCATGTGACCACTGACTCCTCCCCTCAATGTGACATCATCACAGGTCCTGTAAAAAGCATAAAAGCAGTGTACAGAGCAGCAAACCCCCTTCCCCCCCGGGTCTGTCCTCAGCCTGTGCCCTGTCTTTGGTCCCTTTCCTTGTACCTGGGTCCTTGTGCAGAGCTGTGTCCCCTCATCTGCTGCTGCTGCTGATGATGCTGAACAGCCATCAGCCATGTGGAGAGAATTTCAGAGGCCCGCGCGCATTGCAAGGATTGGTTGAGTGAGGTCCTCCCCACAGTGCAGGAGAGGTCACATGACTCACTCTCTGCACTGTGATTGGGGCTCTGTCCTCGCTCCTGAGCTGCTGTGAGGGGGCGTGGCCGGCAGCTAGAAGAGGCGTGGCCGGCAGCATGTCGGCTTATTCTCTGTGCCTTGAGGGGGGGCCCCCTAGCATGTCGGGGCCCTGGTGCCGCTGCACCAGCGGCACCACGGTAGGTCCGCCCCTGCGAGGGACCCCTTAAATTGTCTCTGATGACACTGCCCACTCACAAATGAGGAGAGTCCTCCATCTGGGGCGAGACGTCACTTTGAGGACTTCTTACCATCAATGGAAGATCCCTTGAATAAGAAACCAGACTTATTATTTTTCTGTCATACCAGGAGTCTTGTGATCCCTTTGGTGACTTCTTTTTAGCGACTCAAAGGTGGATGCCGGAAACTATGGAAAAAATTTTTTTCATATCACTGGCTTTGTCTAGGATGTCGTCTAGGGACTTTGCAAACAAAAAGTCCCCCTCACAAGGTATAGCACACAGTTTTGCTTTCAACTGTGAGTCTCCTGGCGTCAGCCATAAGGCCCTCCTGGTTGCATTGGATAAGGAGGAAGACTTTGCTGCTAGCTTCAGGGAGTCAGCGGATGCATCTGCCAGAAAAACTGCTGCTGTCCGAACCAACAGAAAGAAAGACAGAACTTCCTCCTTAGGGACATCATCCTAACCTGAGACTCCAACCAAATCATGAGGGAACGTAACGTGCCGCACAGGTTCCTGAGATCCTCGGTCTGAAGATGCTGGCAATCATCTTCCAAGAACCTTTTTTAAATAGCTGTCAGCTTTTCTGTCTAACTGATCCTTTAAATTTCCTAGGTCCTCAAAAGGCAAGGTGAATTGTTCGTGAATTTAGCTACTGTGACATCTATTTTAGAACACTTATGCTGCCTTCAGACTTGCAGATGCATCTGCAGCGTTTTGCAGATGCATCTGCAAACATCTGCATGCAGACCGCGTCCCCTATGTTTATAATGGTGCGCACGGTGGTCTGCAGATGCTTGCAGACCGCCGTGCGCACCCATTCACTCCTATATGTGATCTGTGCGCAGGCGGATGCCTGCGCACAAATCACACACTCCCGCCCGCACCATGGACGCGAGATGTCGCCTTCCTGGTGCGGACGAGAGTGTGTGATCTGTACGCAGGCATCCGCCTGCGCACAGATCACATATAGGAGTGAATGGGTGCGCACGGCGGTCTGCAAGCATCTGCAGACCGCCGTGCGCACCATTATAAACATAGGGGCCGCGGTCTGCATGCAGATGCTTGCAGATGCATCTGCAAGTCTGAAGCCAGCCTTATCCCATGAAGTGGTTGCTTCTTGGTCAAAAGGGTATTTCTTTCTAAGGCTGCCTTCACATTTGCGTATGGGAAGGCAGCGTATTGCTGCGTTCCCATACGCAGTCAAACGCATGCGCACTGCGTTCCTATGTTTAACATAGGAACGCATGGTGCCTGCGTTTGCTACGTTCGGGTGCGGATGCGGACGATATCTGCTGCTTCCGGTGTCCAGCATCCGCACCCGGGACGCAGCATGTTGGGTTTTTTTGTGCGTTTGGGGAGCTTGGACAATCAGCAAGCGTCCCCAAGCGCACAAAAAATGCATTGGCTTCAATGGGTCCGCAGTGTCCTCTGCATGACACCGCAGGAGAACGCTGCGGACCCATTGAAAAATCTCCCGGTGGCCGCCGGTGATGTCACAGGAGCTCACCGACGGCCACCGGGAGATCAGCTGACCCTCTGCTGTCCTCCTCCTCCCCGCCGCCTGTAATCTCCTAGCGATGTCGGCGGGGAGAACAGCTGATCTGAAAGCTGTTTGAATCTTCCCGCGCCGACATCTCCTCTCAGTGTCGGCACGGGAAGATTCAAACAGCTGTAAAAGATCAGCTTTTCTCCCCGCCGACAGTCCCGGAGCTTACCGGCGGCCGGGGGGCGGAGATCTCCGGCGCTGATCTCCACCCCCGGCCCGCCCCCGGACAGCGCCGATTGGCTGCCGGGCTCCATAGTGATGTGTCCGCAGGCGGACATTATCCGCTGCGGACACATCATTTGGACCCTGCTTTTGACAGCGTTTGTGTCTGCATGCCATCAGCATGCAGACACAAACGCTAATGTGAAGCCAGCCTAACTGAGATGGGGAGAGAACCCTTTTTGTCTCTTCCATTGTTCCCTGATTAAATCAGTAAGCTTCTCATTAATGGGGAATGTATGTCTGTGACAACCTTCCAAACATTAAGTCCTCTACTGACTTTGGTGTCTAACAACCCCATGGTTGATCGGGCAGCCTTAATCAAATAGTTAGCATTCCCTTTAGAGAAGCAAGGCCTACCCTCAGTGCTATATTCCGAGGCAAGGTGTCTGGGGAAGAGAAATTAGGTATCAGAGAGGATCTCTGATGTTTCCCCGGGTCTGACTCAGAATCCGAGGAGAAACCCTTGGACCTTTTCCTCTTAACCTTCCTTTTGCTTTTCTGCAGGGTTTTTAATTCTTCCCTCACTAAATCCAGTAGGCTTGAGGCAAGGCACTTTCCGCCCTCACGTTTTATCAATACAAGAGGGGCAGAGGTCTTTCACATAGTCCTCAGCAAAGGGGGCCTTACATATAGCACATTCCTTATTTTTCTTCTTCCACAACTTCTTTTTGCACTCCTAAGAAAAAACAGCAGCAAAAAGAGGGAATCAACATCATGCATGGCAGAAAAACACTGACAGTTCCAGCTCTCTTCTCCTTCCACTTGTTGGCAACCCCTATTTTCAGCTTGGGAACTCCCAGTCTGTTGGTGGTATAATATCTATCAAACATCTGGTCCACATAGGGGGAATACCGTATGTATTCAAAAGAGGAAATGCAGTCTAAATTCCCTACTAAATGTATTCCCTTCTTTCCAAAACCCACAGTCTAAGAGTTACGTGACAAAATACTAACACCACTTCCTGAGCGGGAGTGGAAACCATATTTGCTTAGATGGTTCACCAAATCCAATTCGTCACCTGACCAAATAGCCACAAAATTACAAATTCATCAGTGTTACTCTGGATTATGAACAATCTCAATTTCCGCTAAAGCTGGCTTCACATTGCAGTTTTCTCACTGATCAGTGTCCATCCAGTTTGTGTGCCAAAAGCAGGAGTGCCTCCATAACTCTGAACAGGCGTCAATCTTTCAATTATACTTTTTCTCTGCAAGGGCTCGGACACACATCCTAGTTAAATCCGAGTTTGTCGGACGAGGCCCTGAACGACCTCTCTCTCTGGACGGGAATGACAGCTGCTTGTGTTTCTGTGCAGCACCGCATTCCCCGTGCAGAGAGGGAGAGGCCGTTCAGGGTAACTGCTCCAGCCTTTTCAGAGTCTCGTCCGACAAACTCGAATGAGTGTGTCCGAGCCCTAAGTTCCTCTCCGGATTTTGGCACACAAACTGGATGGACACTGATCAGTGAAAAAACTGCAGTGTGAAGCCAGCCTAACAAAATGACAGATTGATGACCTCGCCTTAACCTGCAGCACTGTTCTGACAGCTCTAGAACAGATTCCTCACTCTTGCTTATTTTCTAGAAATGAGATTGAAAATCTGTCATATGTAACACCCCGGAAGGGTCATAGAAAGGGGCTGCACACTACCTCCGAGTGCTTTAAATGCCGCTTCCCCAAAGCCAATCTGACAAATGTTGCTCCTGATGAGCCTCTATGGGCCATTTTTGGATATTTAAAGCCAGATAAACACACATGCTCTCCGGGGACCTGTAAACTGCTGCACATGGTGGCAGCATCCGTATTACAGCCATCCTGCAGGCATGGGATCCATGACCAGTATTACAGCCATCCTGCAGGCATGGGATCCATGACCGGTATTACAGCCATCCTGCAGGCATGGGATCCATGACCGGTATTACAGCCATCCTGTAGGCATGGGATCCATGACCGGTATTACAGCCATCCTGTAGGCATGGGATCCATGACCGGTATTACAGCCATCTTGCAGGTATGGGATCCATGACCGGTATTACTACTGGGGGAAGCGCCTTTGTATAAATACTTTGGGAGAGGTGCCGTATATCTAGGTGTCAGACGTCTATCCTGGTGTCGGTGGGTCTAGCACCACTCTCAAAGGGAGTGGAAAGTTGTGCACCCATGTTGGGTGATTTACAAGTCAGAGACGTACCCGTTTCATTCTTCTCTCCCTCCCAGATTTTGTTTATTTTTCTTATGAATAGATAGCAATGTTTAACCCCATAACGACGGCCTAACGTCCAGAGACGTCTGAAAAAGAGGGTACTTATGCCTGGCTGACGTCTGCAGACGTCAGCCAGGGAAAGTGCTCTAGCGCCCCCCAGTGGTCAAAAATCTCCGGGGTTTCAGCTACCGGGGGTAGCTGAGACCCCCAAGATTATGAATCGGGACGGTTTTTACCGGTACCCGCCATGTGATCACGGTTATACACCGTTTACCGGTGTATAACCGTGATCACATAAATATACAGCGAACCGCCGGTAAAAACAATGATTTCTCTGTCATGCCACAGGGTCAAACCCGTGGCATTAAGAGAAAACATCTGCCGCGCCCCCCCCCCCAGTACCGGTACACAGCCCCGGTACCGGTACTCAGCCCCCACCCCCTCCCCTCCTCCTAAAATGGCGCCGCAGCGCGTCAGAAACTAATGCCCGACATCTCCCTCACTGCCCGACATCATCTCCCTCCCATCTGACAGCTCAGATGGGAGGGAGATGATCCGTACTCCCCCGCTCTGCCCCCCTGCCTCGTCAGTACCCCCCCACCCCCCACCCCCGGAGGTCTCCTGATACTCACCATCATCCCGGTGCGGCTCCTGCTGCTTCTTCCGGCCTCTTCATCTTTCTGTCTGCCGGCATGCGCAGACAGAACAGAGACTGCTCTGCCTGCGCATAGTGATAGGGCATGATCTCAGTGAGGTCATGTCAGGTCACCATCCTTGGTTCCCATAGGGGTCAATTGTGATCCCATCATGAGATCACAATTGACCCTTTGTGAACCAAGGATCCTGACCTGCCATGACCTCACTGCAATCATGAGCGGTCAGTCTATGCAGAGACTGCTCTGTCTGCAATTAGACTGACAGCTCACGATCGCAGTGAGGTCATGGCAGGTCACCATCCTTGGTTCACAAAGGGTCAATTGTGATCCCATCATGAGATCACAATTAACCCTTTGTGAACCAAGGATCCTGACCTGCCATGACCTCACTGCGATCATGAGCTGTCAGTCTATGCAGAGACTGCTCTGTCTGCGATTAGACTGACAGCTCATGATCGCAGTGAGGTCATGGCAGGTCACCATCCTTGGTTCACAAAGGGTCAATTGTGATCCCATCATGAGATCACAATTAACCCTTTGTGAACCAAGGATCCTGACCTGCCATGACCTCACTGCGATCATGAGCTGTCAGTCTATGCAGAGACTACTCTGTCTGCGATTAGACTGACAGGTCATGATCGCAGTGAGGTCATGGCAGGTCAGGATCCTTGGTTCACAAAGGGTTAATTGTGATCTCATGATGGGATCACAATTAACCCTTTGTGAACCAAGGATCCTGACCTGCCATGACCTCACTGAGGTCATGACCTGTCATTCTCCTGGAAGAATGCCAGCTTTTATAGCATATGGGGGACACCCCCATATGCTGTAAAAGTCTGGAAATGATCGAGGGACCTCCCACTGGACTACGTCGGACCTTCCTACTGGACTACGTCGGACCTTCCTACTGGACTACGTCGGATGCCAAAGAATAATAAAGATGGGGTCTAAGTAGTGTCTGTTTTTATTCTATTAAAAATATTTTTTTCTGTCTTGTGTCTTCTTTACAATTTACTAGGGATTCTTAATGGCCCGGTCTAATATTGGCCAGACATTAAGAATCTCGGGCTTAGTGCCAGCTGCAAAAAAGCTGGCATTAACCCGTCTGCCACCGCTACACGGCAGCTGGAAGAGCTGGATACAGCGCCAGAAAATGGCGCTTCTATGAATGCGCCATTTTCTGGGGCGGCTGTGGGCTGCAATTCGCAGCGGGGGGGGGCCCAGAAAGCTTGGGCCTCCCTACGCTGAGGATTCCAGCCCCCAGCTGCCTAGTTGTACCTGGCTGGCCCAAAAACATGGCGAAGCTCACGACGGTTTTTTTTTTTTTTTTTTTTTATTATTTCATGAAATAATTTTAAAAAAAAAGTGCTTCCCTATATTTTTGGTTTCCAGCCAGGTAAAACTAGGCAGAAGGGGTTGGTGGCAGTCCGTAGCTGCCTGCTGTACCTGGCTGGACCAAAAGTGTGGCGAAGCCCCACGTCATTTTTTTTTAAAATTTAATAAAGAAATACTAGAACAAAAAAATGCAGGAGAGGAGACGACCAGGACACTGTGTCTCCGGATCTTGTGCACATGCTCTAAGGCTGCTTTCACATCAGCGGCTTTTGCCGATTGCAGCAAATGCGGTGAAAAAAAACGCATCTGCCGCGATTACCGCATAACCGCTGCACTTGCGGCACAGTTGTGGCAAGCCCCATGCAATGTCTATGGGGCTTGCGGTAAGTGTGCGGCAAGTGCGGTTTTGGCACTTGCGGCAGGTGCAGCCGCGAAAAAAACCACGGTCTGCCGCTTTTTTTTTTGCGGTCGCATCTGCTGCAAGTGCTGATACCGCACTTGCCGCACCTGCCGCAAGCCCGCATAGACATTTTATGGGGCTTGCAGCAACTGAGCCGCAAGTGCAGCAGTTATGCGGTAATCGTGGCAGATGCATTTTTTTCACCGCATCTGCCATGAACGGCAAAAACCGCTCATGTGAAAGTACCCTAAAAGTGAGAAATTGTGTGGGAAAAAAAGAAAATGTTCAGTATGACGTTATCAAATTCTGTGAAGTAGCTGTAGGTTCTAAATGCTCACTATACCCCTAGATATAATCCGTGAGGCGTCTAGTTTCCAAAATGGGGTCCCTTGGGGGGGGGGGGGGGAGCTCTAATGTTTAGGCACACAGGGGCTCTCCATACGTGACATGGTGTCCACTAACTATTGGAGCTAATTTTCCATTCAAATTGCTAGCGGACACCATGTCACATATGGAGAGCCCCCTGTGTGCCTAAACATTGGAGCTCCCCCACAAGTGACCCCATTTTGGAAACTAGACCCCCCAAGGAACATATCTAGATGCATAATGAGTACTTTCAACCCCCAGATGCTTCACAAATTGATCCATAAACATGAAAAAAGAAAATTTTTGTGGAAAAGAAAGTACTTTTTCATTTTTACGGATCAGTTTGTGAAGCACCTGGGGGTTCAAAGTGCTCACTATGCATCTAGATAAGTTCCTTGGGGCGTATAGTTTACAAAATGGGGTCACTTGTGGGGGAGCCCCAATGTTTAGACACACAGGGGCTAATTGTTTTTCTATTTTTTTTTTTTTTGCTTTTCTTTGATGAATAAAGAGAAAAAACTGAACGGAGCAGGTTCCCCAGGTATATAATCTATGAGGGGGAGGGGATATAGGACCCAGGTATAGAATATATAAGGAAGGGGAGGCGATATAGGACCCAGGTATAGAATATATGAGGTGATATAGGACACAGGTATATAATCTGTAAGGAGGGGGAGGGATATAGAACACAGGTGTATATTATAGAATATATAAGGAGGGCGAGGGGATATAGGACCCAGCAGGTATAGAATATATAAGGAGGGGGGGGATACAGGACCCAGGTATATAATCACAGCAGCACAGGGGCTAAGCAGCACTGTGCGTACACAGCAGCACAGGGGCTACGCAGCACTGTGCGTACACAGCAGCACAGGGGCTACGAAGCACTGTGCGTACACAGCAGCACAGGGGCTACGCAGCACTGTGCGTACACAGCAGCACAGGGGCTACGCAGCACTGTGCGTACACAGCAGCACAGGGGCTACGCAGCACTGTGCGTACACAGCAGCACAGCGGATACGCAGCACTGTGCGTACACAGCAGCACAGAGGATACGCAGCACTGTGTACACATCAGCACACTGTAACCATGACAATGTAATAGAAAACTATATTACCAGGCTCTACCATTTCTAAACTACAATAAACCCATTCATTTTCTTGTGGCCTCAGGCTCTGCTTGTTGGTCAGTGGTGCCGTTTTTGTGTCTACTGCAGACTTTACACCTGTCTGTATCTTGCAGCACAACCATGTTTTTTTGCTATCAGAACTACGAATCCCAGGATGCCTTGCGGTCGGCAGTCACATGACTGGTCCAGGCCCGCAGTCCTTACCTTCTCCAGCAGCACTCTTATGAGCTGCTCATGGCTACGCCGCGCCTCCCTGCCCTGCCGGACATAAGCCGGAGACACGAGCTGCACTCCCGCGCTGAAGCTGTCCCCGTTCATGGCCGGTAACGGGAGTCCACAAACAGCACCCTGACATGCAACGTGACTCAGCCACGATTAAGTCCCGCCCATAATTGTAATTCTGACCAATCAGAGACGAAATTGAAAGAGCAAATCAGACGTGAGCCAATCAGATTGTGCGAAAGAGAAAAAAACACCCTGATGGGTCAAAAGGCATTGTATATAGACTATTCAGCATTCTACATTGTTACACCCACAAGGGGAGGGGCAAGATACATCACCGGTGACTCTCCTGAAATTTGTAGTCGCCAATCGCAAGATTCTGTGTCAGCCCCGCCCACTGCCGCGAACGCGCACAGCTCGCATTAAGCCGCCCGGATCTTCTAAACAGCGGTCCGGCCGCCATTTTTAATCGAATTTAACGATTTGGACTAAAACCAAATCGTGGCCACAGCAGGGGGGCGAATTAATCGAATTAATTCGATTAATCGCCCAGCCCTAGGCTCTCCATACGTGACATGGTGTCCGCTAACAATTGGAATTGTAAGTTGATACTATGTCGTGTATGGCGATCCCCTGTGTGCCTAAACATGGAAGCTCCCCCACAAGAGACCCCATTTTGGAAACTAGACACCCCAAAGAATTTATTTAGATGCATAGGGAGCACTTTGGACCTCCAGGTGCTTCACAAATTGATCCATAAAAATGAAAAATTTTCACAAAATTTTTTTTTTTTTTCCTTTTACGGACTAATTTGTGAAGCACCTGGGGTATCAAAGTGCTCACTATGCATCTAGATATGCTCCTTGGGGGGTCTAGTTTCCAAAATGGGGTCACTTGTGGGGGAGCACCAATGTTTAGGCACACAGGGGCTCCCCATATGCGACATGGTGTCCGCTAACAATTTGAATGGAAATTTTGCTCCAATAGTTAGCGGACACCATGTCGCTATGGAGAGCCCCTGTGTGCCTAAACATTGGAGCTCCCCCACAAGTGACCCCATTTAGAAACTAGACATCCCATGGAATGTATTTAGATGCATAGTGAGCTCTTTGAACCCCCAGGTGCTTCACAAATTGATCCGTAAAATGAAAAAGTACTTTTTTCCACAAAAATTTTCTTTTTTCATTTTCATGGTTTCATTTGTGAAGCACCTGGGGGTTCAAAGTGCTCATCACCCATCAAGATAAGTTCCTTGGGGGTTAGTTTCCAAAATGGGGTCACTTGTGAGGGAGCTCCAATGGTTTTGGCACACAGGGGCTCTCATACACAACATGGTCTCGCTACAATTGGAGCTAATTTTTCCATTCCAATTGTTAGCGACTACCATGTGGTATGGAAGCCCCTTGTGCTAAACATTGGGGCTCCTCACAAGTGACCACATTTTGGAAACTAGACACCCAAGAATTATCTAGATGCATTAGTGAGCACTTTAAACCCTCTGGTGCTATCACAAATTGATCCGTACAAATGAAAAAGTACTTTTTTTTTTTTCACAAAAACTTTCTTTTGTCCTCAATTTTTTAATTTTCACATGAGACAACAGGATAAAATGCATCCTAAAATTTGTGGTCAATTTCTCCTGAGTACACCGATACCATATGGGTCATAAACCACTGTTTGGGAGCACGGCAGGACTCGAAAGGGAAGGAGCACCATTTGACTTTTTGAATGGAAAATTAGCTCCAAAAATCAAATTGCGCTCCCTTCCTTCTGAGCCCTGCTGTGCGCCCAAACAGTGGTTTATGACCACATATGAGGTATCGGTGTACTCAGGAGAAATTGCCCAACAAATTTTAGGATGCATTTTATCCTGTTGCCCATGTGAAAATTAAAAAATTGAGGCTAAAAGAACATTTTTGTTGGAAAAATTAAAATGTCCATTTTTTGTTTCCACTTTGCTTTAGTTCCTGTAAAGCACCTGAAGGGTTAATAATCTTCTTGAATGTAGTTTTGAGTAGCTTGAGGGGTGCAGTTTTTGGAATGGTGTCACTTTTGGGTGTTTTCTGTCATGTACACCCCTCAAAAGGGACTTCAAATGTGATGTGGTCACTAAAAAAATGGTTTTGTAAATTTTGCTGGAAAAATGAGAAATTGCTGATGAACTTTGAACCCTTATAACCTCCTAACCGAAAAAAAATTTTTTCCCAAAATTGCACTGACAAAGTAGACATGTGGGAAATGTTATTTATTAACTATTTTGTGTCACAGAACGCTCCGGTTTAACAGAATAAAAATTCAAAATTTGAAAATTGTGAAATTTGTGAAATTTTCAAAATTTTTGCCAATTTTTTTACATTTTCACAAATAAACGCAAAAATGATCGACCTAAATTTACTACCAACATGAAGCCCAATATGTCACGAAAAAACATTCTCAGAATAGCAAGGATCCAATGAAGCGTTCCAGAGATATTACCTCATAAAGGGAGAGTGGTCAGAATTACAAAAAACGGTCTGGTCATTAAGGTGGAAATTGGCTCAGTCACTAAGGGGTTAAAGTATATACCCTACTACTCACCATGTATGTTAATGCAGCAAACGTTTGTGTAATCCACACAATTAGCATATATTTGGCATGTAATATTTGCATTTATGTATTGACAAAAAATTATTTTCAACAAAAACAAGGTTTTATCTCACAAAAAGCTGCAGCTGTGATCCCCATACTATAATAACGTGTGTATACTCCGTCCTCCTAGGCCCAGGAGATGTGCTGTGATCAGATCCGGCCACTACATGGTACAGAGTATCTCAGCACAGGGACATTTTACTTAAAGGGATCCTGTCACCTCCAGAACGCCTCCTAAGCTACCATCCTGTGAAAGTGGAGAAAAACGTTTTAATACTCACTCATTAGTGATTATAATTAGCAGAGTGACTATTCTTTAGTCCTTAGGGCGTGTTGTTTTGCAGGCTCCAGGATCCACCCTCTCTCTCTCTGTGCTGCTTTGCTTGTGCAGGCTTTGCCCTCCCCCATCTCTATCACTCACAGAATGCAAATCATTAGTCCTGCCTTGAGCTCCACATCACAGCAGCACAGAGAGAGAGCGAGAGAGTGGATCCTCAAGGCTGCAAAACAGCCCACCCTGGTGACTAAAGAAAATGGCCCCTGCTAATTATAATCACTAATGAGTGAGTTATAAAACGTTTTTCTCCACTTTCACGGGATGCTTTTAGGAGACAAAAGGAGTGTGAGATTAGTGATAGGATGCTGCAGGGACATGATTTGGTAGCTTGGGAGGCGTTCTGGAGGTGACAGGATCCCTTTAACACCATCCAATGGTGGAAATAATTGTTATTCTAAGATCTATTGATTAGAATGAACTTTGTTCGTGGGGAAGCCCTTTCCAAGCTGTCCTATATGTGCTCCCTTCTGTGGTCTGCCTGCAGTAACTGGAGAGAATCCTTTCATATCACATGCTGACCCGGGCCACACCAGGACCAATCCCCATGAGGCCGCTCGATCAGCAGGTACCATGTGCCCCGTGGTGGGTGCTGTGTGCCAGCCATAGACCAGGCTTAGACACAGGCCATCTCCCCCGGCGGAGGGCACTGAGCGATCAGTGGACATGTGCGGCAGACACGCAGCATGGCGGCGCCGGCTATACTCACGGTGTGCTGCGGTCGCTGTACTCATTCGCCACAGTCTCGATCCCTCCAGCTCGGGCAACCGCTACGTAGCAGCTCTGAAAACCCAAATCGATTCCTACAACCGACATGACTGCGGCCCAACACACTGGCAGCGGATACCACGGAGAATGCGGGGACTGGCCGCACTACACTCCACCACGGGAGATGAATGGAGCTAGGGAAGCTCTCGCTGTCAAAGGAGGAGTAAAGGCAAGAACAGCGCCGGCAAATATCGCGATACGTTAGACGTCATAACCTCGGTCTAACCTGACCAATCGGCTCTTCCCTGCGCCTTAGCTTGGCCAATCAGCGTTTGACAAAAGCCCAAGACGTCACTGGAAGTAGCAGGAGGCGTCTGGTGGACTAAGCTCCATCCTCATGCTTCGATTTCCCTGTGAAGGGGAAGAGGCGGAGCTTCGTGTCAGACGCTGCCGTTGTGTGCGTCACACGCAAGTTGATGCAGTTGCTACGGATACTGCAGAGATGTGGGAGTAGTCCCGCCCTCTGACGTCTGCAGACGTCATGGCAATACTTGCTGCTAAAATCCGATGGTAACTGCTCCCCAGATTGGCCAGGGGGGGCACTAAGACACCGCTTGTTCCTTGCTCTGTATGTATACATGCTCGGCATGTATTTGTCATTAGGAGGACTCCTGGAGGAGATAGAATTTACTAAGCTTTCTTGGCTCTTTCTCAGGAGGAATGTGAAGAGAACAGAAGCTCTGCCTTAACTTACAAAGAGTCCGCTCTCATGGCTGTGTGGGTGAGACCACCGTACGGCATGGTCCGCTCTCATGGCTGTGTAGCGACCGGTGGTAAGGCCGCGGGTGTGTGTGTATGATCTTTCTCAACAGAATCCCCATACTCAGATTTAACCGGTAATAACATTTCTTTACTGTAAAACATATTTATATCACAGTCAACCGAACTATATGCGCACTTGTATATATTAGAGTCTCTGGATCTTCACTTCTTCCGGGTACCCAGCAAGAAAAGAAAACAGAACAATGAAGGTATCTTTCCCTAACTTTCCCTAAAATCACGTACCAGTTTATCACAGAAGAAGATGTCGCTCCCACGTAGCAGGCCTGGGGGTCTCCTCAGTCTTCTTCTTTGGTCTCCTTCCGCAGGTAACAGAATTTTTCTTTTAATGTCTCTCCCAGTCTCAGGGCACACCGAGCAGCAGCAGGACGGAGATCACGGCAGTACAACTGGCTCCCTTATGTCGGTCACGGCCCCTGCACATGCACCCTGGGTGCTCGGCGGGCAAGGTTTTGCAGAGCGGCCAGATACACAGCACCAAAGTCCAGTGGCCCAGGATCAGTCACAGGGGCTTCTGCGGGGTGATTTTTCCGGCAAGGTGTAGCAAAGTAGTCCACTTTCAACAGACATCCACAGGCAGATCTTCCCTTGCTCAGCTCTGTGTCTGTAATAATCTCCCGCCCTCTCTCTTCCTCAGCACAAGGCTGTTGGGGGAGGGGATCAGCAATCAATGTTGTTTTTTTCCTCTCTGCAGTCATTTCAGCAATTGTCCACAAGGGGGCAGTATCGGACTGTGTAATGTTCACTTCAGTGTCCATTTCTATGATACAGGCTGAATTGTTCAAATAGGATATAACCTGGCTCAACCTCAATGAGGTGCTCTGAGAAAATATTACCAGAATGATAGAAAAAGTTAGCCTCGGCACACTCCAATAAGAGATTAAAGAGAGAGTTTTTGTTCTTTGTGTTGCTTTTTATTTACAAATAGAAAAAACGTCCCACGTTTCGGCTCAACATGAGCCTTCCTCAGGGAACTGTGTGAAATTAAGAATAAATAACATAAAGTTGTCACAATCTTTGACATGAAAAAAATACAGCATATTAAATTACAATGGTAATGGAATTTACACGAAGGTGTCTCACACATATACATGTAGTGGAAATGTGAATAAATTAATGTTTTCTTACTTGCTTTGATATTCATGTACTTTGTGTTCTAACTATTTTTCTCTACTTATAGGCAGGACTTTTTTGAAAAACAAGATGGTACTGTCTGTACCTACAAATGCCTTTCACCTGTGCACATCGCCTTCCTGCACCAACCACCTCCTCCACCACTGTGCACATCACCTGTATGCACAGTTCCACCAGGAACATGGCGGCCGCCATCACAGCGACAGCTTTACACCTTTCCTGCGCCTCTAAACACTCCCAAGAAGGTCTTTCATGCTTCTGCCGCTCGCGCATGCGCAGAACGCATATTCGGTCACCGTCCGACCTTCCCAACATGGCGTCCGCGCTCGCGCATGCGCAATGCGCATATGACGCTTCCGAACTCCCCGCCCAACCAGGAAGCACCAGGGGGTTCATAAGAGCGCGGCTCCATGACACACACACTCCTGGCCTCCTCTACTAAACACTATGGAAACAAGGTAATGCTGCACAGCCCTCTGGCTCAGACACCCCTCTCAACACTTTCTTTGCCTAATTGCCTGCTTTATTTCTTTCTTTTACTACAGGACAGGAGTCATGTGCCTATTATCTATTTAAGGGTACGTGACACCTTGAACCCTTTTCTTAATTACCTCAATCCTCACTTACTTCTCTATTTTCTCCTTATCTCTAATAGCATGCCTGTGGAAGTGGTCATTTTCCCTATATTCCCTAGTACCTACTAGAGGCTGATTGATCTTCTGGTTCTGAGGTAATACTGGCATTAACATGCTATTTCCCTTATTTTGCTATATACCATCTATATCTTAGTCCTTTACATATCCATTACAGTATGGCATACTGTGGGTTTATATTTACCTTTTACTCCCTCCCTATTTGGTACCCCATTACTGGAAACTTGATATAATTTTCCTTTACATTTTAGCAAATCAGACTTTCCAGCACTCTATATCATCCTCTCACCTTCTCCACTTGCCTGAGATTCAATGACCACCCAGGCCGCTACTTCAAGGATCAAATCCACTAGAACATATCATTGAGGTATATACTATACACTCTTAACTGGCTAGTATACACTGTCACTGCCCCTGTTACTTTCCTTCTGTATCAACGTTTTTTCACCTCTTTTCCCTTTTTTCCTCTTTTGACGCCTTTGTCTTCTGTACCCCCCCCCTTTTTTTTCCTTACCATCTTCTCCCCTCTTTTCTCTGGTCCTTTGTACCCTCACCCATCACTGATATATTGTAGGCCATCTACTACTTACGGTCATGCACACTTATCGGGTGTGCACTACGTGTATATTCACATTTCCACTACATGTATATGTGTGAGACACCTTCGTGTAAATTCCATTACCATTGTAATTTAATATGCTGTATTTTTTTCATGTCAAAGATTGTGACAACTTTATGTTATTTATTCTTAATTTCACACAGTTCCCTGAGGAAGGCTCATGTTGAGCCGAAACGTGGGACGTTTTTTCTATTTGTAAATAAAAAGCAACACAAAGAACAAAAACTCTCTCTTTAATCTCTTATTGGAGTGTGCCGAGGCTAACTTTTTCTATCATTCTGGTAATATTTTCTCAGAGCACCTCATTGAGGTTGAGCCAGGTTATATCCTATTTGATTACGTCTTTTTAACCCTGGGCTCCCACCTAAGCATCTGATAACCACTTCATGGCATCATAATGAAGAGGAAAGAGCTACAATTCTTTCAACCGTAAGAGAAACGGACAACTTCCTGAATATCCCTACCCGTGAGGTAAAATCTAGGGATTATGAGAAAGAGCTGAAGAAATTGGCTTCTTTCGAACTGCACTCATATACATTGGCGCAATACACAAAAGCGCAACGGATACCTAGGGGGTTGAGAGTCGCCCTCCGACCAACTCTATTTAGTGACAACGAAGAATATTGTCAATTATTTGAAAATATTCTTAATAAATGCTCAATCGACTTAATGGTCCTCACCATCAAATTTCTCCAGGACGAGATAGTTAAGATCAAGGAACAGGTTTCTGCTATTGAGAACCAATTGGCTAACACTCTTTCTTCTGCAGATCTAACGAGCCTAAAAACTAGAGCCAACAAGACTCTCCAGGACTTTACCAACGAACTAAAAACCAGGAAGAAGAACAAGTTCTTGCGTGATCAGGACGATTACAGTAAGAACCAAGTTTATAGATGGCGCTACACCACCTTACCAGAGGGGCCACCCTACAGACCTCGACAAGGCTCATCAGGATCATCAGGCTCAGACGGGGGACGAGGACGTGGTCGTGGGGGTCGTGGAAAACATCGCAAACCTTTTTTAGACCCCAGACTGAACCCACCGGCACCACCCAACACCACACCAGACGGGGAAGAAGAAGGAACGGATGCAGACACATACCAAGAGAACAGGATGCACACTCGGTCGCAGGTAAGAACAACCTGGTATTCAACATCTCCTCATACTACCTCTCACCTGCCGAGGTCAGAGTTCTCCAGAAGGGACTCTCCTTCTGTCCCACACCCCCCTTCGACCCATTCCTCGTTCATCAAGAACTGAACCGTTTTTACCGGTCTATAAGACTCAAGGTTCATTTCAATCAGATGAATGACAGTGGAACTACACCAATATCTGTCCCTGGATTAATGACACCAGAAACTTTTATCTTGAAGGATCTTGGTATCAGGATCCCGAGCATGTTTCAACCATCAAGACTTTCACATCCGGTCGAGACGTATATTGCACTGGTATCCCAGTCTGTTGATATGTACATACAAGATATTAAGAAAGGCAATTACCACCTAAGGCACAATTTAAGTAAGGAAGAAACCATAGCACTTAAAAGCCTGAAGGATAATGATAAAATTGTAATCAAGCCAGCCGATAAAGGTGGAGCCATAGTTGTGCTTGATAAATCTTACTACATATCTGAGATTCATAGACAGTTATCAGATACGTCCACATATAGACCAATCCCCACTAATCCTATCTTTACAATTCAAAGGAAAATTGATAATTTCGTTAAACTGTATTTAACCCTTGGTACAATAGACAAAAGACTGGCGGAATATCTGCAAAAACAAGACCCAATCACACCAGTATTGTACATTTTACCAAAAATACACAAAAACTTAGAAAAACCCCCTGGAAGGCCAATTGTGGCATCCACAGACTCGGTGCTCTCACCTTTATCCATAACTTTGGAAAAGATTCTTACTCCCTTAATTCCCGAAATAAAATCTTATGTGAAAGACACCTCCGACTTCTTAAACCACATACGCCGCGTAAATAACATCACGGATGATGTCATACTGGTCACACTTGACGTGAACAGCCTATATACGAGCATTGACCATGAGAGAGGCATTGAGGCTGTTCACTGTTTCCTGAACGAACATACTTCCTATAGCGAACCGCAAAAAATGTTCTGCTTAGATACCCTCACATTGGTTCTCAAAAATAACTATTTTCTATTTGAGGACCAATTCTTTATACAGGAATGCGGGACAGCTATGGGGGCCAATATGGCGCCCCCATACGCTAACATCTACATGGATAAATTTGAAATGGACCACGTGTACACTAATCATCTATTCAAATCTAACGCAATTATGTGGTTAAGATATATAGATGACATTTTTTGTCTTTGGAAAGGTGATACCAGCACACTCAACTTATTTGTTGATGAAATAAACCAAAAAACACCTAACTTGACCTTCACCCTACATCATGATTTCAAGCAAATTAATTTCCTGGACACACTCATCTCAAAAACCCCGCAAGGCAACTTGACCAGTGACTTATATGTCAAACCTACGGACCGTAACAGTTTACTACACTGGTCAAGTTGCCATCCAAAACACGTTAAAAAAGCCCTACCCAAATCTCAGCATAAAAGGGTTGAACGTATTGTGTCAAACCCGACCATCAAAGAACTTAGACATGATGAAATGACAAATAAATTCCTCCAGAGAGGATACCCGGCAATAGTCTCTACACCACAGGAACAGACACAACAAAGGGATGGTAATATAGACCATAGAGTAAAGTTCATCAATACGTTCCACCCTTTCTCTCCACTAATTAAAAAAGCGGTTCTTGAACACTGGCCTCTATTACAGAAAGCCTATCCGGGTATCAAGGAGTTCAAATTGCCACCACTTATTTGTCATAAACGCACAAGAAACCTCAGAAACTCATTGGTTAGGGCTGACATCGGATCCAACACTAAAAGCATGCAACAAAAGACATTGAGTACCCCCAGGAAAGGCACATTCCCCTGTTTGGGATGTGCGCAATGCACTAACGTTAGCAAGGGTGACTCGTTTACACATCCTAGAACAGGTAAAAGATTTTACATCAACGGTTTTTACACGTGTAATTCCAACTTCGTCATCTATCTCATTAAATGCCCGTGTGGTCTCGGATATGTTGGGGACACCACCCAGCATGTCCGAGACCGCATTTCAAAACACAAGTCGACCATTAGGTGCAAAAACACATTACTACCAATCCCTGCCCATTTCATTGAACATCGACACTCTATCAGTCAACTAAAGTTTCAGGTGATCGATCACATACCCGTACCTAGGAGAGGAGGCAATAGGATACGTATGTTGAAAGAACGAGAAGCTTACTGGATCTATCACCTCAATACTCTCTCTCCTTATGGTTTAAATAGGGAATCTGAAATGTTATACTGAATGGAGTTACCCGTATCTTTAAATCTACACATGGGAACGTAGTGTTAATTCTATTGTTAATTCTATTGTTTTTTGGGAGATTGCATGTACCTTTTCCATGTTATGATTTCATGGTTACTGTACATGGTCATACTTAATGTTTTCTTACTTGCTTTGATATTCATGTACTTTGTGTTCTAACTATTTTTCTCTACTTATAGGCAGGACTTTTTTGAAAAACAAGATGGTACTGTCTGTACCTACAAATGCCTTTCACCTGTGCACATCGCCTTCCTGCACCAACCACCTCCTCCACCACTGTGCACATCACCTGTATGCACAGTTCCACCAGGAACATGGCGGCCGCCATCACAGCGACAGCTTTACACCTTTCCTGCGCCTCTAAACACTCCCAAGAAGGTCTTTCATGCTTCTGCCGCTCGCGCATGCGCAGAACGCATATTCGGTCACCGTCCGACCTTCCCAACATGGCGTCCGCGCTCGCGCATGCGCAATGCGCATATGACGCTTCCGAACTCCCCGCCCAACCAGGAAGCACCAGGGGGTTCATAAGAGCGCGGCTCCATGACACACACACTCCTGGCCTCCTCTACTAAACACTATGGAAACAAGGTAATGCTGCACAGCCCTCTGGCTCAGACACCCCTCTCAACACTTTCTTTGCCTAATTGCCTGCTTTATTTCTTTCTTTTACTACAGGACAGGAGTCATGTGCCTATTATCTATTTAAGGGTACGTGACACCTTGAACCCTTTTCTTAATTACCTCAATCCTCACTTACTTCTCTATTTTCTCCTTATCTCTAATAGCATGCCTGTGGAAGTGGTCATTTTCCCTATATTCCCTAGTACCTACTAGAGGCTGATTGATCTTCTGGTTCTGAGGTAATACTGGCATTAACATGCTATTTCCCTTATTTTGCTATATACCATCTATATCTTAGTCCTTTACATATCCATTACAGTATGGCATACTGTGGGTTTATATTTACCTTTTACTCCCTCCCTATTTGGTACCCCATCACTGGAAACTTGATATAATTTTCCTTTACATTTTAGCAAATCAGACTTTCCAGCACTCTATATCATCCTCTCACCTTCTCCACTTGCCTGAGATTCAATGACCACCCAGGCCGCTACTTCAAGGATCAAATCCACTAGAACATATCATTGAGGTATATACTATACACTCTTAACTGGCTAGTATACACTGTACACTGCCCCTGTTACTTTCCTTCTGTATCAACGTTTTTTCACCTCTTTTCCCTTTTTTCCTCTTTTGACGCCTTTGTCTTCTGTACCCCCCCCCTTTTTTTTCCTTACCATCTTCTCCCCCTCTTTTCTCTGGTCCTTTGTACCCTCACCCATCACTGATATATTGTAGGCCATCTACTACTTACGGTCATGCACACTTATCGGGTGTGCACTACGTGTATATTCACATTTCCACTACATGTATATGTGTGAGACACCTTCGTGTAAATTCCATTACCATTGTAATTTAATATGCTGTATTTTTTTCATGTCAAAGATTGTGACAACTTTATGTTATTTATTCTTAATTTCACACAGTTCCCTGAGGAAGGCTCATGTTGAGCCGAAACGTGGGACGTTTTTTCTATTTGTAAATAAAAAGCAACACAAAGAACAAAAACTCTCTCTTTAATCTCTTATTACAGGCTGAATTGTTCACCTCATTACAGCTGTATGGGTCAGCACACCACTGTGTGGGTGAGACCACCGTACGGCATGGTCCGCTCTCATGGCTGTGTGGGTCAGCACACCACTGTGTGGGTGAGACCACCGTACGGCATGGTCCGCTCTCATGGCTGTGTGGGTCAGCACACCACTGTGTGGGTGAGACCACCGTAAGGCATGGTCCGCTCTCATGGCTGTATGGGTCAGCACACCACTGTGTGGGTCAGACCACCGTACGGCATGGTCCGCTCTCATGGCTGTGTGGGTCACACCACCATACGGCATGGTCCGCTCTCATGGCTGTGTGGGTCACACCACCGTACGGCATGGTCCGCTCTCATGGCTGTGTGGGTCAGCACACCACTGTGTGGGTCAGACCACCGTACGGCATGGTCCGCTCTCATGGCTGTGTGGGTCAGCACACCACTGTGTGGGTCACACCATCGTACGGCATGGTCCACTCTCATGGCTGTGTGGGTCAGACCACTGTACGGCATAGTCCGCTCTCATGGCTGTATGGGTCAGCACACCACTGTGTGGGTCAGACCACCGTACGGCATGGTCCGCTCTCATGGCTGTGTGGGTCAGACCACCGTATGGCATGGTCCGCTCTCATGGCTGTGTGGGTCAGCACACCAGTGTGTGGGTGAGACCACCGTACGGCATGGTCCGCTCTCATGGCTGTGTGGGTCAGCACACCACTGTGTGGGTCACACCACCGTAAGGCATGGTCCGCTCTTATGGCTGTATGGGTCAGCACACCACTGTGTGGGTCAGACCACCGTACGGCATGGTCCGCTCTCATGGCTGGGTCACACCACCGTACGGCATGGTCCGCTCTCATGGCTGTGTGGGTCAGACCACCGTACGGCATGGTCCGCTCTCATGGCTGTGTGGGTCACACCACCGTACGGCATGGTCCGCTCTCATGGCTGTGTGGGTCAGCACACCACTGTGTGGGTCAGACCACCGTACGGCATGGTCCGCTCTCATGGCTGTGTGGGTCAGCACACCACTGTGTGGGTCACACCATCGTACGGCACGGTCCACTCTCATGGCTGTGTGGGTCAGACCACTGTACGGCATGGTCCGCTCTCATGGCTGTGTGGGTCAGCACACCACTGTGTGGGTCACACCATCGTACGGCACGGTCCACTCTCATGGCTGTGTGGGTCAGACCACTGTACGGCATGGTCCGCTCTCATGGCTGTGTGGGTCAGCACACCACTGTGTGGGTCACACCACCGTACGGCATGGTCCACTCTCATGGCTGTGTGGGTCAGACCACCGTACGGCATGGTGTCCGTCTCTCATGGCTGTGTGGGTTAGCACACCACTGTGTGGGTCACACCACCGTACGGCATGGTCCGCTCTCATGGCTGTGTGGGTCAGCACACCACTGTGTGGGTCAGACCACCGTACGGCATGGTCCGCTCTCATGGCTGTGTGGGTCAGCACACCACTGTGTGGGTCACACCATCGTACGGCATGGTCCACTCTCATGGCTGTGTGGGTCAGACCACTGTACGGCATAGTCCGCTCTCATGGCTGTATGGGTCAGCACACCACTATGTGGGTCAGACCACCGTACGGCATGGTCCGCTCTCATGGCTGTGTGGGTCAGACCACCGTATTGGCATGGTCCGCTCTCATGGCTGTGTGGGTCAGCACACCAGTGTGTGGGTGAGACCACCGTACGGCATGGTCCGCTCTCATGGCTGTGTGGGTCAGCACACCACTGTGTGGGTCACACCACCGTAAGGCATGGTCCGCTCTTATGGCTGTATGGGTCAGCACACCACTGTGTGGGTCAGACCACCGTACGGCATGGTCCGCTCTCATGGCTGGGTCACACCACCGTACGGCATGGTCCGCTCTCATGGCTGTGTGGGTCAGACCACCGTACGGCATGGTCCGCTCTCATGGCTGTGTGGGTCACACCACCGTACGGCATGGTCCGCTCTCATGGCTGTGTGGGTCAGCACACCACTGTGTGGGTCAGACCACCGTACGGCATGGTCCGCTCTCATGGCTGTGTGGGTCAGCACACCACTGTGTGGGTCACACCATCGTACGGCACGGTCCACTCTCATGGCTGTGTGGGTCAGACCACTGTACGGCATGGTCCGCTCTCATGGCTGTGTGGGTCAGCACACCACTGTGTGGGTCACACCATCGTACGGCACGGTCCACTCTCATGGCTGTGTGGGTCAGACCACTGTACGGCATGGTCCGCTCTCATGGCTGTGTGGGTCAGCACACCACTGTGTGGGTCACACCACCGTACGGCATGGTCCACTCTCATGGCTGTGTGGGTCAGCACACCACTGTGTGGGTCACACCACCGTACGGCATGGTCCACTCTCATGGCTGTGTGGGTCACACCACCGTACGGCATGGTCCGCTCTCATGGCTGTGTGGGTCAGCACACCACTGTGTGGGTCACACCACCGTACGGCATGGTCCGCTCTCATGGCTGTGTGGGTGAGCACACCACTGTGTGGGTCACACCACCGTACGGCATGGTCCACTCTCATGGCTGTGTGGGTCAACACACCACTGTGTGGGTCACACCACCGTACGGCAAGGTCCGCTCTCATGGCTGTGTGGGTCAGCACACCACTGTGTGGGTCACACCACCGTACGGCATGGTCCGCTCTCATGGCTGTGTGGGTCAGCACACCACTGTGTGGGTCACACCACCGTATGGCATGTTCCGCTCTCATGGCTGTGTGGGTCAACACACTAGTGACCACCGTACGTACGTACACATTGTGTGATGTAGTTCAGTTATGGCACTATGGCAGTAAGAATTATATGGCAGTGTTCTTAGAGATACGTTTTACAGAGTTCTGTCAATTGTGTGACAGTGGTATTATCCACAACACAAACAACCCCTTCTCCATTACTATGTTCCCCCAAGAAAATTCTAGCTATATTCAGCCATTTCTAGCACTAGCTCTCCTGGGGATCACATGACATTATCTCATGTCATCCCTGGAGCCATTCAGCAGCCGCTTCATTCTTTCTTTCAGACGTCACTCACATCCAGAGAAAAGACACCCGTGGCTGCTCTCACTTCCTCTGCATGTTAAATTTGTCTGAAGGAGGGGAGAATGAAACGGCCACTGATTGGCCCTAAAAGGGGCACATTGTTAGGAATGCTTACATATAACTTATTTGGGTGTAGGACTTTTGTATCTACTCTCCCTCCAACTTCCCAAGTGGCCGTCATTTATCGACCCCCAGGCCCAGCCACTGCCTTCTTTGACCAATTCTCCATCTGGCTTCCTCACTTTCTCTCTGTTGACATTCCCACCATCATCATGGGTGACTTCAATATACCCATTGATACTGTGGCGCCCCGCCAATGCAGGCGTCACAGAGAGGTACTGCACCCGTAAAAGAGGTACAAATGCTGCAGCTGCAAGTGGACCCTAGGATGGTGGGTGGGACCCATTCCCAGCACTCCCACATTAGTAGAGGGTGGGAGGTTACCCGGGAGGAAATAAATTCACCTCTAGGGGGAGCAAGAAGGTCTTTGCCCATTGGTCTCTGACCGAGAATGGAGGAGGAGAGATTTTTGAAAAGAATAGCTAGATGGAACGAGGCGGAAGGTCACACCGGGTCGGTTACAAGCCGTACCTGAGGGAAGAAGAAGGGGCCTTGAGGAGGTCCTGAAAGAGGGCGGCCAACAAGAGAAGTATGAGCCCTAGAGAGAAAGGGAGATCCATAGCGTGGAGCGTCCACACTCCAGGGGATACTCCAGTCCAACCAGGGGAACGCCGGGCCCTAGGAACCGGCCAAGTCCAGCTTGTATTCGGCAACCGGCTGCTGTGGCTTGTTCATCAGCCGCAGCCACCTGCCATCGGAGAGCTCTGCCTGCTTCCTCACCAACGAGGGAGGGGACTCCCGGTACTACCTACATGGAGCTACTGGGTATAGATCGATCCAAAGTGGGGAAGAACAGACACAGGTTAGTTAACGAAGGCACACCAAGGGTTCCACCATACCACCTGGGATACACTTGCAGCCACCCGTTAAGCTACCTGTCTTTGTAACATCTCAAGTGCTGAACTGTTAACTGTAACCGCTGCTGCTACCACCAACGGTAAAGTACCCGGGAGAAAAATGACTTTGTCTGCGCCTGTGTTCCTTTTGCATGAACTTGTTCCCTATACAGGAACGCTGCCCCGGAGGTCCAGCCCTACCTGTAGAGGACTTTGCCAAACTAGCCGCATTACCATCTACTTCCGGCGGACTGTGGCTGCGCTGGTGACTCCTCACCAGAAACGACAGGTGGCGTCACGACAATTGTAATTATAATCCCCTGTAAATAATACCCCTTTTCAAAGAAGTTCCCCAGGACACGGGATCAGGCACGGCCACCAATCCCCGTGACACAGCAACGATTCCGTGGAGCCTGATACCCGAGTACCCCAAAGCCTGGGGCTCGACAATACTAACCAGTCAACAGCCTCCAAACTCCTGTCACTTGCCTCATCCTTTGGCCTCACTCAATGGTCCTCCACTACTACACACACAGACGGACATACACTAGACCTCATCTTCACCTGTCTCTGCTCCCTAACTAACCCACAAATTCCCCTCTCCCCCTCTCTGACCCATCTGCTTACCTTCTCATCCCTCTTCTCCTCACCCGCCACCCCTGTCTACCAACTTGCACCCCCCCGCAGAAACCTCACACATGTTGACACTCACATACTCTCTGTCTCTATTCTACCACTATCCTCCATATCCAGAAAAAAACTTTAAAGTCCGGCACCAAAACTTCTTAGCTCCAAAAAGATTTCTTAATGAATAATTTACAGCATAAAAAGCATGGAAAATCGAGGCTATCGTGTAGTCCGATTAAGTGCTAGCTATCCCGGGCACTGGTTTATATGTTTCGAGGCTAAAATGCCTCTTAGTCATAACCTCATATCCTCCATATCCCCACTCCATGACACAGATAACGCCACCACTTTCTACAATTCTGCACTCACAGCAGCGATAGATGCAGTTGCCCCTTTAGTTCTCGGCAGAATACGACAAATCAACAGACAACCCTGGCACACAGACACCACTAAAAAGCTGCAGCGAGAGTCTAGGTTTGCTGAGCAGTGCTGAAGGAAAACACATTCACAAGAAGACTTCACAGCATTCAAACAAGCACTTCTCACATTCAAGCCAGCACTCACCACCAAACATGCCACAATTACACCCATTAAATTAAAGCCATCCCTTGACCCAACCTCCACATCCAGCAACCGCCCCATATCGGCTGCTCCCGTTCACCTCCAAACGTCTTGAAAAGCATGTCCACACTGTACTCTCATGCCACGTCTCCTCTATGTCTCTCTTGGACAACCTTCAATCTGGCTTCCACCCCCACCACTCCGTCGAAACCGCCTTAATCAAAATTACTAACGACTTACCGCCAAAGCTAATGGACACTTCTCCATCCTCCTCCTTCTTGACCTGTGCTCTGCATTCGGCACAGTCAATCACTGCCTCCTATTACAGATCCTTTTTTACATTGGTATCACTGACCTTGCCCTCTCCTCGATCTCCTCCTACCTTTCCAACCGCACATTTAGTGTCTCCCACTCCCACACGACCCCCTCGCACCATCCTCTCTCTGTTGGGGTCCCTTAAGACTCTGTTCTGGGACCCCTTCTTTTTTGCATCTATACCCTTGGCCTAGGACAACTCATAAAATCCCATGGATTCCAGTATCACCTGTACACTGATGACACTCAGATCTACCTCTCTGTCCCAGACGTCATCTCTCTGCTGTCCAGAATCCCAGAGTATAACCTGTATAACTTTTGCACACAAATAAATGAAGTTGTGAAAAATGTCTCTTTTCAAAGTAAAGTCTTTATTTCATGAGCTTCAGTCAAAATAAAGTAAACATTTTGGCTGTTGCCTTTTTCAGTATGACTGATTAAGTAAAAAACAAATACAAAGAATTACATGATTTTCATACATCACATAATGAATGAACAGGCACTCTGCAACTGTGTCTATATGGTACAGCAATAACCACTGTTGAAATTAAACTGTGATACAGCTCACAAATCAAAGCAAAAACAAAACGGAAATTGTATGTACCTATATGGTTCAATGTAGCTGTATGTGCCGATACGCGTGCTCCGGGGTCAATGCAAACGGTTGTGCTGGCACTCGTGACACCTAAAGTAATAATTGCATATATTGGTCTCCCGATACCTACCCTCACACAACCTCCGCTCCTCCCAAGAACTTCTCCTCTGCTCCCCCCTCATCACCTCTTCGCACAGCCGAGTCCAGGACTTCTCCCGGTCATCTGCCTTACTCTTGAACTCCCTGCCCAAACACGTCAGACACTCTCCTACCCTGAGGAGCTTCAAGGGTCACCTGAAGACTCACCTATTCCGTCAAGCCTAAAACCTGCCATGAGACCCAGGCGACCGCCCCATACCTGACATTCACCCATCCTACTGTATCCCAACCCGCCCCTCGTAGACTGTGAGCCCTCGTGGACAGGGTCCCTGCCCCTCCTGTACCTGTACGTCCCGATCGCCTAGATTTAGTGTACTTGTTCTTGTCTCCCTTATCCTCATGTAAAGTGCCATGGAACCTAATGGTGCTATATAAATAAATAAATAATAATAATACTGGTAAATAAAAGAACAGTGTACGGTGTATTTGTGATCAGAGAACTCCGTATCAATAGGTGTCTAGAAGGATTCACAGTTTGGACCACTGTGTCTTCGCAATGATCGGGGGCTATGGTATAGCAAGTGACATAATCCTATATGGCCACTTTACACGCGGCAACAGGAAGATAGAAACCGGCAGGTGTCGCAGACAATTGTACCTTTTACCTTCAAAACACCTTGCAGATACCTGAATTACACGCAGCCACTTCAAGGTGTTTTGAAGGTAAAAGGTACAATTGTCTCAGACACCTGCCGGTTTCTATTTTCCTGTTGCCGCGTGTAAAGTGGCCAATAAGGATACAAAGTTTTAAAGGTAGTTATAAGTAGGAAAAAAGGAGATGAAGAAAGAAGAAAAGAAAGTACCAAGAAAACAGCAAGGCAGTTTCCACATACCTTATAGTGTGACTATAATACGTACAAGCCACTTATATGAAGGAGATACAGCAATGATTGGTGTATCTCGGATCTGAGCTGAATATGGACGGTCCAGAGTTGACCTGGGTATCTTTAATTGGGTCGTAGCAGTCAGCTGCTATATCCAGACCTATGTGAAGTGTGGTAAGACAATAGATTTTAGTATATGTGCATTAGTAATTGTATAGTATATTGTGGCCTCTCACCTCAGGTACTGGTTATCCTGTAATGAAGTGCTGCCCTTATCTCAGGATCAAGTAGTAAAGAAGGGGATATTAACAGAACATCAGTATAATAATATTACCATGTCTAATGAATGGGGTGGTTCTGTGAGATAAATGGAGGTCTATTTACCTCATTATCAATCTGGTGGCTACAACAGAGAGACATAAAGAAGAAACACCGAATGGAATTAGTAGGGGACACAGAGATTACCTGTGGGTGAGACGCAGGGGCTGTTTGGAGCCTACCGTCCAGAATAAGTGCCATGGGTGTGTGTGTGCCTGTGTCTAATGGTGTCTAACTCTGACCAGGGCTGCCACTAGGAATTTTGGGGCCCTTGACTGGCAAAATTTTGGGGCCCTCTTAGGCTCCACCCTCACCCAAGCTATGCCCCACCCAAGCCATGCCCCCACCCAAGCTACACCCCCACAGTTTTAGCACCCACTATTGGTAAAGCACCACTTCTGCAACATGTTGTCACCAATCATACGTTAACACGTCCCATCAAAGACCAGGTCACATAAAAACACAAGAGAGCGAGAAAGAGAGCAAGTGACTACGCGGAGCTATGGATGTTTTCTGAGCATGCTCAGTACCTGAAACCGGATTCAGCTCCATAGACCACCATGTTATTTCAACCGGACAGTGTCGGATCCGGGACTGTTCGTTTGTGTCTGTTTTTTTCACTGGAACCTAAAAACAATGCAGTGTCCGATTTTGGGGCTGGGAAAAAATAGGACAGAAACGAATCGTAGACTTAATTGACAGAGACACTTATGGCCAATCCGGCGTCATAGGGATGGATGCCTGGGAGGCAAAAAATGGACAAAAGAGGATACCAAAAAACGTGGTGTGCAGCCAGCCTGAGGCAGAACAACACTGCTGCTGTTTTTCATTACCTTGTACAGGGGTGGGTAACCTCAGCCTCGGACTGCTCTGGCGGGTAACCGGGTAAAAGTCATGGTAGGCCCTCAGGTCTAGAAGCTACTATGGATTCAGCCAGCAGCAGTCTCAAGTGTGTATGTGTGTATATATATATATATATATATATAAATATATATATATATATATATATATATATATATATATATATATATATATATATATAATCATGTGTTTAGGTAGTGGAGGTTGGGCGGACTGTCAGTGGTGCCCCAAAATTTTGTCTGTGAGAGGCCCCGAAATTCCTAGTAATGCAATAATAAATGTGGTATATAGAAATGAGCGCTAGGGATAATGGAACAAGCCGAACGCTTTTGTAGACATTACCTATAGGTTTATTACGATAAACACAGTACAGGTTAAAACAATATGAGATGCATAAAAAAACATTAATGAATGGAGGAAAAATTATCGACAATGTAAGGAATGATATTAATAACAAAACTGGTAAAAAAATTGATAAAAAACCTGAAAAGAAAGCTGATGAATTAGATACACTCAGAAATGATAAAAATAATAAAATGGAGGATAGAGGAGGGAAGAATGAGAATTCTCAAAAAAAGAAAAAAAGAAGAAGAAGCAAAAGTAATCAATCAGGAAGTAAAAGTAACAATGAGGTAGGTGAAATCAATCACCAGGAAATCGAGCAGACACCTTTGATTGAATTCTTTGATATAGTTCATGAAACAGGACAAAAAACAACGGCTATAGATCAAAAGGAACCTGACAATAGTACCAACAACAATAATAATTCCTTTGACTTATTTACATTGCACATTCTTTCACAACAATCACTTACACAAAATCAGATGAATAGTTTGGATGAGACTTTTTATAAAAAGCTCCCTAATTCACCAGAAACACTAGGGAATAATGTAGAAAAAGTTCTCAATTCATCACTAGGAGAAGAAACACAGGAACTCATGATTAATAATGGAGCTTGGGATAATAGTATAGAAGATTGCACTTATATTAATAAAAATGAAAAAATAAATAAAAATACAAATGAAATAGTTGACACGATTGTAGATATTAATACACAGAATATGCGAACTACAACAAGGGAAAATATTATAGAGAAAACTGAACAAAATTCTGGATTAAAAGAAAAAAATCACTCATTTTTTTCAGGCAGTAAGCAGTCACAAAAAAAGAAAAAGAGAAGTAGAGGGTGTAGGGGAAAAGGATATGCCTCCCATACAGGCATCACCCGAAGTAGAGAAAACAAGGGAGAAAAAAACAAAGTTAGATTAGAAACTGAGGGTAATGGGATATTTAATATTTCAGGAGTGGAACTTTCTAAAGAGGAAATAAAATTACTAGAGAGGGGACTTTCTTTCTGTCCGAAATCAAATGTAGATCAGTTAACTCTGTATGTGGATTTCAATGAATATATTAGAAAATTAACGGTAAAGAGACATTTCCTGATGGAAAAAACAAGAGGGAAGGACTTTATGAAAATTAATGAAAAAGAGGAACAAGGTCTCGTCACACAGCAGGAAGATAAATATATACATGTTGAACCTAAAATGACTAGTAATTTTTACCCCACATACCATAAAGGTCCACACTTAGAGACGTTCCAGCATTTAGCGTTGAAAGAAATATGTAAGTTTGAAAACATCAAACAAAGGGATAATTTATCAATGGGGGAGAGAATAGCTTTAAAAAAATTAAGAGAAAATAAAAATATAATAATTAGAAAAGCAGATAAAGGGGGAGGCACTGTCATAATGGATCGAGACTGGTATATAGACAAAAGTAGAAAAATTCTTGAGGATGATGAATTTTATAAAAAATTTAAAATAGATCCATTTGATGAGCTATTAAAAGAATATAAATTCATGATAAAAAAAAGCATGGAAAGAAGGGATTTTAGATAAAAAGGAATTTAAATTCCTGAATATTAAAAAATATAAAATTCCCCACTTTTATTTTTTATCCAAAATGCATGAAGATAAATTTAATCCACCGGGACGTCCAATAATATCAGGGATAGATAGTATGACGAGTAATTTATCTCATTATTTAGATTTATTTTTACAGGGATATAATATGAAATTAGAATCATATCTAAGAGATTCATCCCATTTAATCAGTATGCTAACTGAACTTCCTCCATCTCCAGGATCCTTATTAATTACATTAGATGTAAGTTCCCTCTATTCGAATATACCGCACAAATTAGGGGTGAGAGTAATTGATAGTTTCCTATCTAAAGATCCGAATATGCTAGAAAATCAGAAAGAGTTTATGATATCAGGGATTGAATTTGTTTTGTATAACAATGTCTTCTGTTTTCAGGAGACATTGTATAGACAGATCAAAGGCTGCGCGATGGGCACGAGATTCACCCCCAGTTATGCGGGGCTGTATATGGGAGCGTTTGAGTCTCGATTCATCGCGCAGTCTGATATGGGAAAACGACATATTAAATATTATAGGCGTTTCATTGACGATTTATTCTTTATTTGGTCAGGAACGATACAAGAAGCACACATGTTTGTTAATAATCTGAATTTAAACAAGTGGGGGCTAAATTTTACTATGAATATTTCTGAAACAAATTTACAATTTTTGGACCTTATGATCAACATAGATAGTGAAGGAAAACTGACCACATCCACCTATTTTAAAAGTGTAGATGTGAACAGCTACCTTAAATTTGACAGTAGTCATTTGCCAACATGGATTAAAAATATACCACATGGTCAATACCTGAGGATAAGAAAAAACTGTACAAGTGATGCAGTTTTTAAAAAAGAGGCCGCTACACTAAAAAGAAGATTCAGAGAGAAAGGGTACCCCAACAAACTACTATCGGATGCATATAAAGAAAGTAAAAAATATACCCAAGAAGGATTCATAAAAATAATGAATGAAAAAAAGTGTATAAAAAAGAACACACAAAAGGAGCTGATAAAGAATGGGGAAAATGATAAATATAATTGCAATCTGGTAACAACTTTTAACCAATCATATAAGAATATTTATACAATAATGAGGAAATATTGGTTTATTTTGCTAGGGGATCCCATCCTCTCTAGAATTATAACAAAAGACCCCAAGATTATCTTTAGGAGAGGTAGAAACCTTCAAGCACTGGTTGCTCCTAATGGTGGGTTTACACACACCAATCATTGTATCCAATATCTGAACAGATCTCTGGTTGCAGTGAAATCATGGACACATAATTCCATTTTGTGGCTGTGTACAACATGGAGCAATCTGTCCATGATTTCACTGCAACCAGAGATTGGTTCAGATATTGGATACAATGATTGGTGTGTGTAAACCCACCATAATAGAATAAAAAATCCACACAAAGAAAATAAGCAGTTTAAAGAAAGGATTAAGGATATAGACAAATGATGCTTCAAATGCCGATCAGGATGATGTAAATGTTGTAAGATCATATCACATGGATGTCATAATTTTATATCTAACACTACAAATGAATTGTTTAAGATTAATCAAAGATTAGATTGTCGCTCACAATTTGTTATATATATGTTAGAGTGCCCATGTAAATACCAATATATAGGAAGAACAACTCAGACAATGCAAGCGAGGTTGAATAAACATAGATTTAATATTAAGAATGGGTACCTGAAACATAGTGTATCCAGACACTATGCGCAAACATATGAAAAGGATCCCTCAAGCTTGAGATTAACCATTATTGATCAAATAGGGGAAGATGTGCATGATAGGGTTAATAAATTGTGTAGAAAGGAAACATTTTGGATATTTATAATGGGCACTTATATAATATGTTTTTTCAGAATAATTAATAAATATATCAGTAAATAAAAAATAAATAATTGACTCTATGGGCCACCTTGCAAGCGCCGACTTGTCTGGCCAGCTTCTGGCCGGCTTGCTGGTTGCGGTGGAGTCGTGAACACATTGCTCCATTTTGTGAAGAAAACAGAAACCTGGCCCCCTGTGAGTGACGGAGCACAGACCTGGGTGAAAAGGGGGGGTGAAAAGGGGAGACAGGCAATAGATGAAGACAGGGATCCTGCATAAAAAATCTCACCTACTTGCGGCTAATCTAGTTGTGCAGAGGGCACAACCAACTTAGGTGAATGATACGTACAGTGTAACGGGAATTTATACCCCTAAATTTGCAGTGTGGCG
Source organism: Allobates femoralis (assembly GCA_033576535.1). NCBI lineage: Eukaryota > Metazoa > Chordata > Amphibia > Anura > Aromobatidae > Allobates > Allobates femoralis. The sequence goes on from JARQOC010000004.1 coordinate 477,718,161, forward strand.
CAACCATCTATTTTGATTTTTTTGCATGTTCCGAAATTCCTAGTGGCAGCACTGAGCAAGTTAATTCTGCACAGCAGCCGCCGATGGTGCTGCCACCGGCCATGCACACGAAACGTGGCTGCAGCCCCCAACCCCCAGGTGAGACAGCAGAGGCAGACACTGACAGTCTACATTAGTTATCATGAGTGACTGCACTGACAGTGAACTCTCTGGGGATGCCGGCTGGGGTCATGAGTTCAGCAGCAGCTCAGGCATGCGTGCTTGTACTGCACGATGATAAGCCCGCCCTCCTACACTCGACAGCGGAGCGTTAGTGAGGAAGAAGATAGGAGCGGCTGGAATGGATGCCATTATTGTTAGAAGAGGACCCCCAGGTGCGGGCGGCCTTTGACACTACTACTGTATGTAAGTGAGGGCCGGGGGTTAGTAGTACCAAGTGTGTCTATGTCCAGCCAGCAGAGCAGGGAATATGAAAGCTGGATGCTGATGGAAAGAAGCTAGTCATATCCCTGCTCTATAATTTATCTTTCCCTCAGCATCCAGCTATCCTATGTTCTGATATCATGGAATAGCTTGTTGCTGTGGGAAAGAGTTGTCATGTAATGATTCCATACCCCAAAGTATCAGTGTCCCTGCCCTGTACCCTGAGTGTCGGCGCCCCTGCCCTGTACCCCCGAGTGTCGGCGCCCCTGCCCTGTACCCCCCGAGAGTCGGCGCCCCTGCCCTGTACCCCGAAGGTCTGCGCCCCTGCCCTGTACCCCCGAGGGTCGGTGCCCTTGCCCTGTACCCCTGAGGGTTGGTACCATTATCCTTTACCCCCAGCGTCTTTATCCTGTACCCCCAGTGTCATTATCCTTTACCCCCAGTATCGGCGCCATTATCCAGTACCCCCAGTGTCATTATCCTGTACACCCAGTGTCAGTCCTATTATCCTTGAGCCCCAGTGTCATTATCCTGTACCCCCAGTGTTGGCGTTTTTATCCTGTACCCCCAGTGTTGGCGTCATTATCCTGTACCCCCAGTGTCATTATCCTGTAGCCCCAGTGTCAGTCCCATTATCCTGTAGCCCCAGTGTCGGTCCCATTATCCTGTAGCCCCAGTGTCAGTCCCATTATCCTGTATCCCCAGTGTCAGTCCCATTATCCTGCAGCCCAAGATTTGGCATCATTATCCTGTACCACCAGTGTCAGCGTCATTATACGTGGTCTTGTCAGGGTGTGGCAGTATTTATACCTTGTGTGGCGCCCCTGCGTCCAGGAGGCCACAAAAGGGAACTGCAGCCAGGCAGGTAGGACATTTGTTGCACAACAGCACCCTCACAGCCCACACAACCCACGTGTAGTAGAAGGCAGCATCCGGCCCTAAGATTGGATACTCTAGGCAATTGAGGGGTGGTGGATTTAGAGGAGTGGGTTGGGCACACACGTAGTCAGGTGACTTGACAGTATATAGTGAAGGGGGAGGAGGAAGGAGTTCAGTAGGCCCAGGGTGCCGAGCTGTAAAGACCAAGAACAGGCCGAGAGAACAGCAGAAGGTTGAGCTAAGCTGAGCAGCAGAAGGAAGCACACGTTCTGGCAAAGTGGGGCATAAGGAGCGCAGAATCTGTACCGAGCCAGTGTGAGCCGGAGGAGAGAGAAAGCCTATCCGGAGCCAGTACCCCCAGGAGTGTGCAGGAAAGAGAGGGACGGGGAGACCCGGCCCTAGACACACAGCTGAAGCTACCGACTGCAGGCGGAGTAGCCCTTCTATTATACTGAGAGATGCAGAGGGAAAGAGCCTGGTAGAGCCTCATATTGAAGGACTGCTGGAGGCTGGGCTGAGTAGAGTGTCGGCTCTAGAGAGGACCGTAGTTTAATCCGGATCTTCAAACATCACGACGGGGTACCACAGCTACACGTTAGGGTCCCTACCCCAAAGGACAGGCAGCTCAGTGACGACGAGGAGGACCCACAAGGGCCCGAGTCACCGCCATACTGTCCGGCGTTACACACACCAAGTGAACTCAGAGAACGTAAACAGCCCGGAAAGGACACAGAGAAAGTGTAAGGGGTCACAGAGAGAGAGGCCTGGCTGCAGGGAGCAAAGGGAACCCGGAGAGGGAGAGAGTGCCTGTGTACTTGTACTGAACTTTGTAAGAACTGTAACTGACTTGTGAATTGTCTGAAGAACTGAGAGTAAACACGGAAAACCCTGAGATTGCCTCCCTTGTGTCTCTGCATGAAAGCGATTCTCTCCATACAGGATTACAGAAAGCCCTCCACCTGCAGAGTCACAGCCCAGCCTGTCAGCACCAGCACTGAGGAGAGATCCCTGCAGCGTCTGCACAGTAAGTTTACTGAGCATTCCACAATAGACTTAACCCTTACTGCCCCGGGGAACACAGTTCTACCCACTGGAACTATACCACCTAAGCTGCTATTCCATCGTCCCCGGAGGTTCTGCAGCAGCGGCGGCCCCATCACTGGCCGCATATAGTGGGTGGCGTCACGACTGACAACCCCTGTAAATATCCCCTTTTATTGCCAAGTCCGGGACACGGTCCGGACCAGGACCACCCGTGACTTCCCCAGTAGCAGACCGGTCCAGTACCGAGTACCCCCCATCCCCGTGGGCCCGACACTTGTGCGTGGTAGTATTTGATATTATGTGCTCTGGTCATGGTGTGCTGGTATTTGTCTCTTGTATTTGTATATTCAGACACTATGTGGTGGTATTATGTGCTTTGGTCACGGTGTGGCGGTATTTGTGCCTTGTATGTGGCATTATTTGGTCACTATGTGGTGATAATATGTCCTTTGGGGATGGTGTGGCGGTATTTGTCCCTTGTATGTGGTATTATTGGTCTTGGTAGAGTGGATTGCGGTCATTTGTTTTATCTGATATCAATAAGGGGAAATTCTTCATATCCAATAGATATCAAATAATTGGATGTTTAACCCCTTCTGTCCGGTGACTATTACACAGCAGCAGAGATGCAGTTACAGAGGTTCTCCAGAGAAAGCAAGTAATCATCTCTTCTAAGGCCTTGTGCACTTTGAGTATTTGGTGAGATCTTTATCTCAGGATTTGTAAAACAACACCAGGGTGAAAAAGGCAGAAAAAATTATGTTTGATTGTTCCACTCCTGGTATTGTCTTACAAATACTGAGGTAAAAAACTCACTAAATGCTCAAAGTGCACATGGCCTAAAGATAGGTGATAAGTTATTTATTGTTGTGGGTCCGATTGCTGAATGTGCAACTTTTATCCCCATTATACGTGTCAAAAAAATAGAAAAAGATCCAGCACAAAATCTTGAGATCCCTAAAGAGGATATCCGTGAATTCTGGGGAAAAAAATTGTGCCTATGCACAAACAGGTAGGTAGCTGTCCCCTTACCTGCCTGTTGTGCCCGACACCTTTCATCGACAATCACAAACCGCTCCTGTCGACGATCTTGCTGCTTCCACTGATGTCACGTCCACAGAGGGGCAGCTTCTTCACTCTGGCGATGAGCGGCACAGCCAACATCACGCTGAATGACAGCCGGCTGCTCCAATCAGGTAGTGAAGAGTTGGTTGTCAATCAGCATGATGTCGGCTGTCCCACTCCCTCCACACAGAGCAGAACAGAAAAGCCGTCTCTCCTCTGTTTACGCCGCCATGCTTTTCCTGGCAGGAGCGGTCTGTGCCAGAGGAGAAAGGCGGTGACTGTTGCCGCCAGCAACAGGCAGGTAGGTGGCAGCTACCTACCTGTCGGTGCTTAGGCATATTTTTTTTATTAATCCCGGATACCCTCTTTAAAAATTCATTTTTATTAGAAAAAACATTAAAACACACATTAAAAACATTGTTCTTAAAGACGGTCCTGTCATAGGTTTGTTTTCTCCCCATTAGACTGCAGCTGATGTCCAGCTCACCCATGATCCGCTCATTCCCTCAGTGGCTATGAGCATTGTCTTTGGCTTTTTCTGGCAGCTCCAATGATGATGAATGGAGCCGCGGTCACATCATCACCGGCCACTGCATTTTATAATGGGAATAAAAGGGCCACATTCTTCTGAGGGTGCGGTTACCACTGGTAAAAACAACCTGACAGGTTCCCTTTAACATGATGTAATTGGGGTTCCTGTAACCCCCTTTATATCCCCAGACATCCGCAGGCACCTCAGAAATAGATTTTTAGTCTGTCCTGCACCATATGATAATTTTTTTCTATGGGTCATATGGGGTCTGCAGATTGCGGTCAGTATCGCCCTGCTCCATGCCAACACCGCCCCTCTGAGTGTGTGCAAGTGAATGACACAGGATGTCACCCACACAAATCACAGGTCTCGTGCCTGCACAGTGGTGCCTCACTGTGCCCTATTGAAGAACCAGTGTTTCCACTGTGCAGGTGCGAGACCTGTGATTTGTGTGGGTGACATCCTGTGTCATTCACTTGCACACACTCAGAGGGGCGGTGTTGATGTCGGGCCCACTGGGACGGGGGTACTCGGTACCGGACCGGGTCTTTACTGGGGAAGTCACGGGTGGTCCTGGTCCGGTCCGTGTCCTGGGCTCGGCAATAAAAGGGGATGTTTACAGGGGTTGTCAGTCGTGACGCCACCCACTATATGCAGCCAGGGATGGGGTCACCGCTGCTGCAGAACCTCCGGGGATGATGGAATAGCAGCTAGATGGGATAGTTCCAGTGGGTAGAACTGTGTTCCCCGGGGCAGTAAGGGTTAAGTCTATTGTAGAACGTTCAGTACACTTACTGTGCAAGCGCTGCAGGGATCTCTCCTCAGTGCTGGTGCTGACAGGCTGTGCTGTGGCTCTGCAGGTGGAGGGCTTTCTGTAATCCTGTATGGAGAGAATCGCTTTCATGCAGAGACACAAGGGAGGCAATCTCAGGGTTTTCCGTGTTTACTCTCAGTTCTTCAGACAGTTCACAAGTCAGTTACAGTTCTTACAAAGTTTAGTACAAGTACACGGGCACACTCTCCCTCTCCGGGTTCCCTTTGCTCTGCAGCCAGGCCTCTCTCTCTCTCTGTGACCCCTCACACTTTCTCTAAGTCCTTTCCGGGCTGTTAACGGTCACCGTATCTACGGGTGTGTGTGTGAAACGCCGGACAGTATGGCGGTGACTCGGGCCCCTGTGGGTCCTCCTCATTGTCACTGAGCTGCCTGTCCTTTGGGGTAGGGACCCTAGCATGCAACTGTGGTCCCCCGTCGTGTTGTATGGGGATTCCGGGTAAAACTACGGTCCCCTCTAGAGCCGACACTCTACTCAGCCCAGCCTCCAGCAGTCCTTCAATATGAGGCTCTACCAGGCTCTTTCCCTCTGCATCTCTCAGTATAATAGGAGGGCTACTCCGCCTGCAGTCGGTAGCTTCAGCTGCATTCCTAGGGCCCGGGTATCACCGTCCCTCTCAGTCCTCTCACACTCCTGGTGGTATCAGCTTCGGACGTGCTTTCTCTCTCCTCCGGCTCACACTGGCTCGGTACAGATTCTGCGCTCCTACACCTTACACTCACAGGACGTGTGGTTTTCAGTATTTTCCTCTCAGCCTACCTCGGCCTACTGACTTCCTACCTCCTCCCCCCTTCCTATATACTGTCAAGTCACCTGACTACTTGTGTGCCCAACCCACTCCTCCAAATCCACCACCCCTCAATTGCCTAGAGTCTTCCAATCTTAGGGCTGGATGCTACCTTCTCCTACACGTGGGTTGTATGGGCTGTGAGGGTGTTGTTGTGCAACAATTGTCCTACCTGCCTGGCTGCAGTTCCCTTTTGTGGCCTCCTGAACGCAGGGGCGCCACATTGACATGGAGCAGGGCGGCGCTGACCGCAATCTGCAGACCCCATATGACCCATAGAAAGAATTATATGGCACAAGACAGAATAAAATCCTATTTCTGAAGTGCCTGAGGATGTCTGGGGATATGAAGGGGGTAACAGGAACCCCAATTACATCATGTGAAAGGTGGTGGGCAGGTTTTAGAATCCCCAAAACTGATGACAGGTGCACTTTAATACAAACTACCGTAATTCTACATCGCAGTCATGGTGAGCACACAGTGATGTGCAGGAGCCGCCACTATGATGGGTATAACGGGTAACAGGTATTTGAATATAACTGAAGGGTAACCCTGGGTAACCTTATTCCTGCAGGGAGGACATTTGGAGATTTCTACCACCATCATTCAGGGGCCACACCTCACAATGAAAATTACCCGGCTACATTTACTTAATTAACTAATCTAATTTGATGACTGCAGCAGCTTCTCTGTGCGCCTGCGATGTTCAGTGATAAATGATCTTCCAGGTTTGTGTTGGTCTTCAGTGCAGTTAACTCTGTGAAATTTAGATTTCATAAATCAAATACCGTACATCACATAGGAGACTGCTATATACACAGGAGGGTGAGCCGAGCTCTGCAGGAGTCACAAGCTTTCAAAAATGGCCGCAGATCTCAATCTGCGCATGCACTGCTTCTGCGGCTATTTTCTGTAAGTCTGAATGATAGAGGCTGGGCCACAGTTTGCCGATGCCTGCAGGCACATGGAAAATGGCCGCGACACCCCCGCAGCTCTGGGCCCGCAGATTGGCCCCCCTCCCCCCATGGTCCGTGCAAACCTGCTTCCTGCACCACCACAACCTTTCCCCAACCCCCTTTTTTCCCCTAGGTAAGGCATGGTGGTTTCAGGATGGAGGACAGATATACCATGGTACATATATACTGTATGTAAGAAGGACACTGGCATTATAAGATGGACCCCATTTAACATTAAAAATATTTTTTTTCTGTCTTTTCCTTCACCAAATTTGGGGAGCATCTTATAAAGCCAAAAAAAATGATGTGGTCGGAAAGCAGCATATACCATCTCCACAGACTCTTATCCCCCTGGGGGGAGGTCAGAACCCCCTCCACACTATGTGCTCACTCTTATTCACCTGCGGGTCCGGGACCCCCTCCACACCATTTGTGCACCCTTATACCCCTGGGGGGAATGTGGGGCCAGCGGTACTCCATACACCCGCCAGTTTCACCCTGCCCTGGCAGCCTCCCCCGGCCCGGGGCTGGCAGAGTCCCATACACCCGCCAGCGCCACCCTGCCCCAGCTCCAGCAGCCCCACCCCCTCCCAAGGCCCGGTGGGGCCCCATACACCCGTCAGCTTCACCCTGCCTTGGCTCCAGCAGCCCCCCCACGGCCCGGCGGGGCCCCATACACCTGGCAGCGTCACCCTGCCCTGGCAGATCCCTCCCGGGCCGGGGACAGTGGGGTCCCATACACCCACCAGCCTCACCCAGCCCTGGCAGCCCCCCTGGCCTGAGGCCGGCAGTGGGGCCCCATATACCCACGGCCTACCAGTTTCACCCTGCCCTGGCAGCCCCCGGCCCAGCCCAGCGGGGTCCCACTGCCAGCTTCACCCTTTCCCTGGCTCCAGCAGCCCACCCCCCCCAGCCCAGGGACAGCGGGGCCCCATATACCAGCCATGCCAGCTTCAACCTGCCCTGGCAGCCCCCCCTGGCCCTCTCCATAGTCTGGAGCCTGGAGGGAGCGAGGGGCTCCTGGGTGAAGGATCTCATCTGCCCCTGTACCTGAGCCTCTCCTCCTGCATGATGATCCTCATCCATACTGCCTGGCCTGGGCCTGCCTTGCTTGGTGCCGATGATTCCTGTCCGACACCGTGGTGGGGGCCGTGCTGTTACTTGGGTCACAGAAGCACTGGGTGATCGGTGACTCGGTGAGGTGAGGTGGAGTGGAGCCAGGCACTGTCTGCAGCTGCCGAGCAATGATGTCTGTCCTCCAGTCCAACTTCCGGCCTCACCTTGTTCTGGTGGGTCGGTGAGCGGGGATGGGTGGGCCCCGGCCGATGGCCATGTGGTGTGGTGGCTGGGCATTGGGTAATGCTGGGCAGTGGGCAGGCGGCTGCATACATTACTGGTGGCCGGCCAGTGGCAAGTAATTACCGCTGGGTATGGTGAACGGGTGGGCGTGGGCCACTGGGAGGGCCCCAGATCCCCTTTAGTGTGAGTGACACTGTGAGAGCAGGTGGGCGGGCATTCCCGAGTCCCAGGCCCCTTCTGTGGGCAGACATGACTGCTGCAGCACATTCAGTCAGAGAGACTCGCTGCTGGCCAGGGGGGGCGGGCCCTGCTCCATGATGCAAACAGCCACGCCACCTACAGTCATGGCGGGGCCCCCTCTCCCTTATGAAAATGGCCACGCCCCCTGCAGGGAGGCCCAGGGCCCGTGACTACAGGCAGACGCGTCACCCCCTGATGGCGGGCATGACTCACGGATCACCAGGTACCTGGAGATGATCAATAAGTTCATTGCCAGGGGCTATCCTTCTACCATCTCAAATTTTAACACCAACAAACCCATAAAAGAGAAACCAACGGGCCCTATGGTAGCTTGTGTGAACACGTATCATCCGTTCTTTAACTGTTTTAAAGGGATCATCCACAAACACTGGCCTCTACTAGGACCAACTTATCCAACTATACCTGAATTCTCTAAACCACCTTTATTCCGTTACAAAAGGTCTGAAAACTAATCCACCTGTCTCCTCGCTACTCATCCACTTCACCCCTCTGCAAATCCCTCTCACTGGCTCCTAATTCCCCAGCGTATCCAATTCAAACTACTAACATTGACTTAGAAAGCCGTCCACAATCTGTTCCCCCCATATATCTCTGTACTAATTATTATTATTATTATTATTTATTTATATAGCGCCATTATATTCCATGGCGCTTTACATGCTAAAAAGGGCAGACTAGGACAAGTAACATAGTAACAATCCCAGTAACAATAAATGTTGACAGTTTGGTTGTACAGAAACAAGAGGGGAGAAACTACTCTCTCCATATCATCCAACTCGTAATCTTCGATCTTCCCAAGATCTCCTCCTCTCCCCCACACTTGTACATTCCTCATCTATCTGCCTGCAACACTTTTCCCGAGCATCCCCAATCCTCTGGAATTCTGCACCCCAAAATGTCTGACTATTCTCCACACTCGGAACCTTCAAGCGGAACCTGAAAACCCATCTCTTCATAACTTCCTACAGCCTGCAATGACCACGGTGGTGCTTCAACACCACTGGACCCAGCGATCCACCACCACTGGACCTGGTGCTCCACCACCACCAGAGCGGACCCAACCTACTGTCTCCCTCCCCATTACCCTGCAGAATGTAAGCCCTTAAGGGCAGGGTCCTCTCTCTCCTCTGTAGCAGTCTGTCACTGTTAGTTTGTTCATTTTTTTTTAACTTGTTTGTATGAAACCCTTTCTCATGTACAGCACCATGGAATCAATGATGCTCTATAAATAAATAATAATAATAATGATATTATTATTTATTTATATAGCGCCATTAAATTCCATGGCGCTTTACATGCTAAAAGGGCAGACAAGGACAAGTACAATAAATGTGGAAAATTTGGTCGTACAGATACAAGAGGGGAGAAGATCCTGTCCGCGAGGGCTCACAATCTTCAAGGGGTGGGTGGGGATACAGTAGGAGGGGGAGGTGCCGATCGTGAGGTGGTGGGTGAACCGGGTCTCATAGGAGGTTGTAGGCTTGGCGGAATAGGTGGGTATTTGGGCTTCTTTTGAAGGTTCCCAGGGTAGGAGAATGTCTGATGTGGCGCCCCGCAACGAGTGCGTCACAGGAGGGTATTGCAGCCAGAACAGCAGCAGCAATATTCTCTGACTAAGCAATGACACAGTTAACTCAGAGCTCCATACCCTACATGCATCATCAGCATAGAGGGCCAATAAGGTCCTGGTGGGCGGAGTGTAGTGGTAGAGTGTGAGAAGAGAACTCTCTGAAACAACGTAGGAGAAGGGAGCAAAAACAGCAAGCTCTGCAACCTAGGAGAGGGGGCCTGCACAGTTCCGTGCAGCCCCCTAGCCGTCACCCCGGTTGGGCGCCATTATTCTCAGTGCCTTAACAACCGATCTACGGGCATCTACATGCAGGCTCAAAACCATCCCGTGCCCATCTACAGCCGGTTTACTGGTACCGAAGCTAGTAGTTGTTCAGCACTGCTACGCGAACCAGGAGTGGAGGGACCGCTTTACAGGAGCACCCCACCACCGCCGCTTACAACAAGTCGTCTAGCCAGCGGAGTACCCACTAAAAGGACCCAAGGCTCCCCACAAATCCGGCCAGAATTCCCCGGTAGGGCAATTGAAGCAGCCTCCTTGTACCTGACCTGGCATTCCAAGGCAACCACGGCAACACAGCTTAGTTAGAATGGAGGAACACCGCGGAGCTCTGAGGAACACTGGTCATTCCTAAGTCCACCTGGTCCGTTACCTGAGAACTGTATGCCATGTATCACCTGCTGGTTACAGTAAAGTACCCGTTACAGAGACTTCCAGTGTCCGTGCTTTCTTAAGAACTGTCTATCTCCGCACACTAAGGTAACCGCAGCTGCCTCAGAACATCTTGCGCAGCTCCTGGCTCCGGGGACCATCGCTCAACCTGTGGGGAGCGTTCCATCTTGCTGCATTCCATCCCCCGGAGGCCCCGCAGCGCCGGTATCGTCACCGGAACTCTCATAGGTGGCGTCACAAAACAATTTAACCCCTAAACTGTTCCACAAACGACGTCTTATTTGATCTGGACCACTGGGCCTCGATAGCCGCAGGCGCGGTTCCCGTGACAAGGAGGAAGAAGAAATGCCTGCAACGTGTCGACTCGGCCACGGTGAGTCACTGATGTGTTGGGGCAGAGAGTTCCAGAGTATAGGGCAGTGATGGGCAACCTTTTGAGCTTGGTGTGTCAAAATTCGCCAAAAAACCGAGCATAAATCTGGAGGTGTGTCACCTTGAGAAAAAAAAACCTAATTTTACGATATTTATAGTTTAAATAACAAATATGTTTAATATTTAACTTACCTGCTTAGTGACTTCTTTGTTAATCTGTCAGTTGGTTTCTTTTGTTGGTCTTGCTGTTATTTAACTTATGTGGGGTGTCATGAACTAAGATAAGTGAGGGGGAGGGGAATTCTTCCAGTGATGGCGAACCTGTGGCAGTCCAGCAACAGCTGGACTGCCACAGGTTCGCCATCACTGATTTAGTGACTTTTTTGTTGCTGAATTTCATTGGCTAAATGTTCAATTGAAGGTTGGTATTTTGTACACTTCAAGGCCAAGCAAGCGCTACTAAGGTTATCTGTCAATCTGTTTCTTTTGTTGGTTTTGATATTATTTAATGCTGAGAATAAGGTCTCACAAAAGTACGTAGAGGGAAAAATAGTAAGTAAAGCCATTGCTATATTTTTCAGGGTGCTAAAAGTGTCTGGTAACCGATTCCAGGCACTTCAAATTTCCTGTTCATAGTGGCACTCCTCTTGATTCTCCAAACGGCACCTTTCTAGATTCTCAAGCTTTGACCTCAAATCAACAAACACCTGACCCCAGATGCTGTCCTGAAATTCGGCAAGTTGCATCTCCAAATCATCAATTTGTATCCATTGGAAACCATTTAATTCCAAACTACTGTAGACTACTACATCAGGATACTTAATTATTTTCATGGTCTGTTCTAGGCTTCTAAATTGATTAAATCTATCACTGAACTGGTCAAGTAAGGAGTCTAAAACATGCTGGTACTTTATATGCAAGGGCTCCATTTCATTTTGTACTGCAGCACTGGCCTTCTCAAAATACTTTGTTACTCGAGGAAAATACTTATAAGTTTTAGTTTCTACATCTCGCTTGAAAATTTTAAGTTTACTTTCAAAAGCTTTTATGTATCCAAACATAACGTCAATACTTTTGCCAAAACCTTGTAGCTTTAAGTTCAGTTCATTAATATGAACAGAGAGATCTGTAAAAAACATCAGGGTGTTGACCCACTTATAATCATAGAGCTGAGGAAAGTTTCCCAGATCCTTATCCTCAAGAAATACCTTAATTTCTTCAAAGCACTCGACAAAGCGCTCAAGAACTTTGCCTCGGCTCAGCCATCTTACATTATTGTACATCAGCAGTCCACTGTAGGTGGAATCAACCTCCAGTAAAAGTGCAGAAAATTCTCTCTTGTGAAGGGGGCGAGCAGCTATTAAATTAACTATTTTTGTAACAACTGACATTAAGTCGTTTAAGTCAGTGAATCCTGCCTTGGCACATAAAGCCTCCTGATGGATAATACAATGAAAAGGCACAATCGGGTGTCCAATAGCTTCTGTAAACAATGTAACAAATCCAACTTTTTTCCCCACCATGTTTGGTGCCCCATCTGTCGTCACTGACACAATTTTAGAGATATCAATGCTTAGGTCACAGAATGTTTGTTTAACAACCTTACATATTTCGCTTCCTGATGTACTTGTTGGCACTGATACTAACTTTATCAACTCTTCTCTCATTGTGAGACCATCAGAATATCGACCAATAATGGCCAACTGTGCATGTGATGTGACATCAGTAGTTTCATCAAGAGAGATCGAAAAATATTTACAATTACTTATGTCTTCCTTTTATTGATGTTGTACGTTTGTGTTCAGTCTCATTATTCGGTCTTTTATGATATTTCTACTGAGTGGTAACTCAGATATTCTCTTACTAATTGCATCTTTATTCTGCATATCATGAAATAGAACTGGTGCACATCTTAAGAGAGTTTCTTTAATAAATTCTCCCTCACTGAGGGCTTTTCCATGCTGAGCTATGGAGTGAGCAATGCTCAGACTTGCAGATGTTAAATTTGTAGAGCTTTTTACAAATTTAAGGATGGAATTAGATTGGCTCTTATCAGGGGCTGGCTGGAGCCTCTATACCCGGGTGGCAGATTTCCTTTGGTGGCCCCGACTTGAGGAGCGGGGGTGGGGGGGGGTGCTGTCAGCCTGACTTGAGGACCGGGGGGGGTGCTGTCAGCCTGACTTGAGGACCGGGGGGGGGGGGGTGCTGTCAGCCAGCCCTTACCTCATCCCGGACCTCCAGCGTCATGTGCTATCGCCGCGCCGGCCGACTCCCGACTCCCGCGGCCCGTTTCTGTAGGGGGCGGCCCGAAATGTGGACTATACCACCAGCCCAGGGGGCACCTGCCCCCCTGCCACCTGGGCCAGCCCGCCCCTGGCTCTTATGAAGTTGTAGCTGCCTGGAAATGTATTCCTTCCTTTCATCCTCACTTTTTTTCAAGAGCTGGGAATGAGTAGTTTCAAAATGCCTATTTATATTCCACGTTCTGCTTACTACCGTTTCACTACATAGAACGCAAAATGATCTGCCATTTTTTTCTATAATGCCATACATCTCAGTCCATGTCTCTTGAAAGGGTCGGCTACTGCTACTACTACCACTTCCTTTACTTAACCTTGGTTTTTTTGGCTTCTCCATCAGAGGGACAGTGACAGAAGATTTATAGATAGCCCTGCAGGCAATTAGGGGTTAACTGTCTTTTAGGAAAGGTCAGAAATAGGGATTAATAGGGTGCGCAACAATAATATAGTGGTGAAATGGAGTCTGTACTATGCTGCAAGATGGCGTTCCTTATGTAAATTAATGGCGGGAAACGGCACCCATAGCACAGGCATCTTCCAGCCTCCCCCTCACTTATCTCAGTAATGGCCAATCACACATTCATGACACCCAGCCCAGATTCTGCCCAGAACCTTTCACTGGAGGATGGTTGCTGTAGTAATCACTGGACCTCCAGACAGACCTCCAGACAGCGATCACAGGGCCTCAGATATGCGTCCCCCACAGCGTTCCGCTGCTCCCTGCTGCGCCAGCTAACCAGCAAGTTCCGCCTGCCCTACCGGAAGTCCCAGGACTAGACGCTCTGTGCCGGAGCTCGCTCTTCTGGCCTACAGACCTCCAGCACATTTTTTTTTCCTCAGCTACTGCACCTGGCCCTGTAGTTAGTGATGGGCGAGTCCTAAATTAGTCGGAATCGCTTGACTCTAGTCTAGCGAGTCCGAGCCCGGGACTCGCTACTCGTTGTCTAGCGAGTCCAATGTTAATGAATGGGGAAGCGAGTAATAGCAAGGTAATGTGTGATTTACAAATCGCAGATGTCTCGGAAAGCGCTCGCATTGCCGTGTCGGAAGCCCCACTCGCAACAGTTTTTTGCTGCCGTGTCTGTGGTTTTTATCCAAATAGCGAGTCTAGCGAGTGAGAAAAAGTAAACTCTGACAAAACTAGGATCGCAGAGTACCGAATCCTACGTGTAGTTTCTCCGGCGGCCGCGTGTCACTGAAAATGGCTACGCGTGTCAGTGCTGACACGCGTGTCATAGGTTCGCCATCACTGGTATAGGGGATGCCCGGGAGAAATCCTGAATGTGGATGTGTGAAGAGGAGATGGGGGGGAGTAGAGGAGGAGTTCTTGAGAAGATCACAGGTTGCGCGAGGTTAGGTATCGGGAGACCATGTCAGAAATGTATGGAGGGGACAGGTTGTGGATGGCTTTGTATGTTATGGTTAATGTATTAAACCGGGATCTCTGAGAAGCAGTGAGCCAAATGAAGGGCTTGGCAGAGGGAGGAGACAGGGGAGTAGCGGGAGGACAGATGTATTAGACGGGCAGCAGAGTTTAGGATAGATTGGAGAGGTGCAAGGGAGGTAGCAGGGAGAGCAGGAGGTTGCAATAGTCGAGGCGGGAGATGATGAGAGCATGAATAAGGGTTTTAGCGGTGTCATGGTCAAGATTATACATAAATGACTGCATCATTTTGTTCACCAGGTTGGAACATCTTGTTTGATGAGTCCATCTAACTAAATATCATATTTGTAATTACTACATACAGGTATCTGTAAACTTTTTCTACCCCTATTTCATATGATCATATTGAAATTATATGGCCATTTCATTAGTGCATTGTCCCTTTTCATTATTTTAGGATGAACCCACAAATTGGCTGTTACCACAAGAAACAAACTCTGCCCTCTGGATATGTAGTGTATGTTCCTTGCCTTCCTGACTTAGGTGAACCCGATTATTTTACATGTTATTTTATATTTTTTATATATTATACATGTCAGAGACTGTTACTTTGCTGGAAGTCTTACTCTTAGGGTAAGTTCACATTACCCGGCGGGTTTGTCGTCGGCGGCTGGGCGGGACCCGCCAGGAAGCTCCGGCGCCGTGCACCGGCTTCCTGGCGGGTATGTGCGGGCGGTATCCGGCGGCTGCCCAGCGGGTTCTCGGCGGCGATTCTGCAGCGGCTGGAAGCAGCACATGATTCTGCTTGCAGCCGCTGCAGAACTGCCGGTTTTTAGAACATGGTCATTCTTTGCTAACCCGCTGGGAAACCTGCGGGTTAGCAACGGATGACGCTGGGTAACCGCCGGTGTGTGCACAGCCTTGGGCTGTTTACATTAGTTTTAATGTTAATCCAAACGCTGGTTTGGATTAACATAAATTAACATAAAACTAATGTAAACAAAACGGTGGTTTACACAGGTAAACCACCGAAAACCCGCCCAGTGTGCACTTACCCTTATAATTCTAACATGTTGATATGATCAGTTAACAGATACTAGTCCTCCCTACACGACGCAATCCTGCATCCAAACAAGTTTTAAACCTGTACCTGGTAGACTGTTATCTTATCCCTCATTTCCCATCTTGTCCTCAGCCACTATGTTGCATTATACTACAAATTAACATCTAGATTATTGTTGTTTCTATTCTCCTTAGAAGACCCATCTTTACATATGTTCCCTCTCTAAATCTTATGTCGCACATTCCGAATCATCCGGGCACCTTCAATGTGAACTGGCCCCTGGGATCTGTGGGCGCAGGGGGCGGCTGATGGTGCAGTCCCCTCTATAGTATGTCTGGGCCCCGTCACAGCCGTGACCCCTGCAATCGCGATCGTTATGTCCCTGCTCCGTACGTATTCTCACGAAGAGGTAATTTTAGTACACTTTGTGAATCTATGATTTTCATGTTTGCCTTATATGATGTATAATATAACGACAGCAGTGTGTTCTTGTTCATAAAAAAAATTCATATCTTTTTTATGTGTTTGGTATTGCATCAGAATTCTCTCTGTTCAACTACCTATTGTCATTTTGAATTTTTGTACCCTGAGGTGTAGGCTTGGGTTATAAAAAGGACTTTCTTCAGTCACCAGTGTTACACCCACAGGGCGTGAAGATGTAGAGTGGACTCACTAGATCACTGGTGGTGCAGTGGTAGCTGAATACCTGATATTCAAGAGACAGGAGAGTGACTATAGTAAAACCAAGGATATTTATTGAGGAAGATATTAACAAAAAGGGAAAGGTATCTGAGGACCATATGGATAGCGACATCGAACTCTCGTAGTGGAGCACCAGCAGATACATGGATTTACCCATTACAACACCTGGAGGTCTAAATGCCGCAAACCCCGTACCAGAGGGGCGACTGCACAGACTGGACAGTAGAGATGGAGATACTGTGGAACACTGGCTCTGTCGATGAGATGAATCCTGTGAGCTCCATACAATCTAGGCGTCACTTGCTTAGATGGCGCTGACATTGCTGGATGCTGCTGTGTATGTTTGTCTTTAAGAACTGCATAGTTAATAGTTGTGAAGGTCCTGTTCTCCTGTGTTGTGCTCGAGAACTGCATTCACTATTAGGTAAAACTGCTGGTTGAGGGGTTAATGTGTGACTCACCTGAACTCCCCTCCCCCTACCTTCGAGATCAGGGCCAATCAGGGTTCCTACACTAGGGTCAGACTAGTCTTCCCTGGTCACCCTGCCCATAACTGCCATTCCCTCATCAGCATTCTTACTACACCATGACATCAGGAGAGACGGATCTAACCGATACAAGAATCCAGATGGTTCTGTGCACATCAGGAGAGACCTGGCTAGAAACTAAGAAACTAAGTTGATCCTCTGGATATGTGGCAAGAAGAGTTGGCAGAGTTCTGGGAGACGATCCGGCTGACAGAGGTCCAAGTCTGGAGCAAGGTCAATGATGATGAGAAGGAGGACTACTTCAGACAGAGGCAGCTGGCAGACGAGGAAGAGCGCCAACGGCTCCAAAAGCGATGGTGGGCCCAGAAACAAGAGGATCTCCAGTACAAAGAAAGAACCCGGAGAGCCCCAGCGGTAGCCCCAGCTGAGCGACGCCGAGGAACAGTCGTGGACTTTCACCTGGTAAACGGGTGGGGGTTTATTAAAGAGCCTGACCTGGAGGAAGAGATTTTTGTGAGCCGCAGAGACGTCGAGTCTTACCTGCCCAAAGGACATCCTGGTAGGGACCTATACGTCGGCGATGAGGTGAACTACCAGAGGCACTTGGGACCTAAAGGATGGTGTACAAGAAGGGTGTACAAGAAAGGCCGCCCCATGGAGTAGCATCAGAAATGTTGTATATGCTAGTTGTAGATAGTTACCCGTTAATATACATAGATAATGAAAATGAACAGTGTGTCGTTGTAAAGTATATTATGACTAGTTAGGTACCCGTTGTTATGAGTGATAACCGCAGATTTGAAAAAGGACAATCATGGACAGTTTTGCGTGAATTATTGCACTTTTACGTTGCAGACCAAGAAAGGAGCTGTGTGAGCGTTGAAAGCACAATGACAAAATGGACACCCTGAAATCCTGGAATTGAAACCTTTCCTTCTTTTGCATGCACTTATGTATATGTGTTATTTTTCTAATTTTATATTTTTATAATTATTGTAAATTTGTTATGCAACGTTCAAGCCACGAACCACCCATAATGGAAGCCAAAGCATTCATGCACTTTTTTTTAATGGTTATACATGCAAATAAAAAATGTGTTAATTTTGTGTAACATCGTTATAACCCATGGGTCGCTCGGGGATGAGCTAATCTTCACCAAGGGGGAATGTGGTGCCCCACCGGTATGGTCGCCGCAAAGGGGTACTGCATTCAATAGCCAGGTGTGGTATCTCATTCCAAACGAAAAATGAGATAGTGAACCTCGGTCCCACCAAACACACCCACACATTCTAGGACCCAGGGGACCATGGGCGAACCCGGGGGGAGGACCGAGTCACAAGGGGGACAAGGGAAAATCAGACGGTGGGAAGTTAGTAGAAAGTAGTAGTCAGTAGTAAGTAGACAGTGAGACGTGAGTCAGTTAGCGAGTGAGGAACACGCTGAAACGAAGTGAGCAGGAGAGAACATAGAGAACCCCAGGGGCACAGGCGGAATGAGAACAGCCTGAGCACCCAGACCAGGACTAAGAGAGTCAGACGGAGTTGTTGTTCAAGAACCAGGGAACCGGCATTGAGCATGCACGGACGCTGCAAGCCTAAACCACTGAGCCGGAGGTCACGCAGTCTCCAGGAGAAGTGACTGAAACCGCTGAGAAGGTGGCTTAACTAGGGTTAGGCGACACGGCCGGTCGCCTGACAGAACCTGTGGCTGCTGCATCGGGGCACTACGTGCGGAGGCGCTGATAGGAGAGGCAAAGACATAGCACTGGGAGTAAGAGGCCAGCGAACAGAGAGGCACACAAAAGGGGTCCGGAGCAAGCTATGCTAATTCCTTGCGGACAGGACAGGCTGGACTTCGTAGAGAGAAGCACCCAGTGGTCAAATGTAAGTGGAGTGAGTAATCGGATACAAAATTCCAGCACTGTGTGAGACTGTGTTATTCCCCACCTGCGGAGCTACCGATTGCCAAAGCAAACGAGGTAAAGAGGCCCAGCTTGAATTCGGCCTATATACATCTGCCACGGGGTTCCCGCTCCACCTACGAGGAGCAATGACATCAATCTTCCATTCCAACAACCCTGGAGGTCTGACCTGCAGCGTCGGTCCATACTGACCGAAAACCGTGGGTGACATCATGAACATTTCCTCTATAAACTTTAATCCCATCCTACACTCCTTAACCCAATATCCCCCGCTAGAGCACTGACTCCCCCGGGATCAGGGAAAATGGGTCTTGACCCCTGTGACTCCCTCAGCAGAACTCATAGCCTGGTTCCAAGTACCCCACAGCCTTGGGAGTGGGCGAGTCAGTGGCAGGGCCAGCAGATGAGAGCACCCACTGATCCCAGTGTTTTCACAACAGCATCATCCATTTTATCTCCTGCACGTTGCTTTCAAATTCATAAAGGATATGTTAATTTTTTTGTTCAAGTTACCAGATCCCTGACATGCACTAACTTTGAAGATATTAAATTATCTAAGTCTCACTTTGGAATGAATGCAAAACTCATTTTTTTTGCTCTAATAAGGAAACAATGATCATTACATTTTTTGCTCATTGTTTTAACACTAGATGAGGCCCGATTCTATAGCATTGGACGTGTCTAGAACGTTTGTGATTATATATCAGCATACAACTACCGCTACTAATTACAGCGCTACAGAGGATGGTGGGGGGAACCTGATGCTGCATGGGCTGGCCGTGACTTGGCAGGCGCTGCTGCTCGCCATCCCCATGTGCGCTCTCTTTCACCTTGTACTGTCTCTCTCCCCTTTGTTCGCTCTCTTCCTTCTGTGTGCTGTCTCTCCCCTCTGTGCACTCTCTCTCCCTTTGTGCTGTCTCTCCCCCTGTGTGCTATCTTTCCCCCCCTTGTATGCTCTCTTTCCCCTTGTGCTGTCTCTCCCCCCTGTGCTCTCTCTCCTTTTGTGCTGTCTCTCCTCCCAGTGTGTTCTGTCTTCCCCTGTATACTCTATCTTCCCTTGTGCTGTCTCTCTCTCCCTGTGTGCTCTTTCTCCCCTTGTGCTGTCTCTCCTGCTGTGCACTGTCTCTGCCCCCTGTGCACTGTCTCTCCCGCTGTGCGCTCTCTCTTCCCCCTGTGATCTCTCTATCTCCTTGTGCTCTCTCTCCCCCTCTTGCCCTGTCTCTCCTTCTTGTGCTGTCTCTCCTCCCTGTGTGGTCTTCCTTCCACTTTTGCGCTCTCTCTCCATTTGTGCTGTCTCTCCCCCTGTGCGCACTCTGTCACCCTGTTGTGTGCTGTTTGACTCATCCATGTGCATAATCTTTTTCCTTCCTGTATGCTGAGGAGCACCAGCGCCAGCCTGCATTCCAAAATTGAATGCAAATGGGAGGAAGTGCAGCATCAGTATGGTTACACCCCGAGAGTATGACGGAGCAAACCCAGGGTCAGGCAATAATAAATGTCTGCACTGGCGTGTGCCCCCCTCATCACAGATGTCCTATAAGTAGCGCTGTTTAACTGATCAATCAAACGTATGGGCTTCTTAACATTCCCGTTTAACTGTCCCATAGGTGGTGCTGTTTTAGGGACAAACCAAGCCCTGTTTATGTATTTGTGATTGGAGTCATGACCTGAGCTGAAGGTATATGAAAAATTGGGACCTCAGTATATTATATATCTTATATTGCATTTATATATAATTTACTGAAAGAATATTTTCAGTGTTCCAGAAATCGGAGGAAGGGTGGGAAGCTAGTAATGGAATGAATGGGTCTTGCCACAAAGGCATCTCAGCTACAATATGACTAAAAAAAGCAAACTTGTGGTTAACACTTCTTTTGAAATTCCTGCATTCTTGTTCCTGTCTCTACGTATGCTGGCATTCTGGTGCTTCCTAAGTCCAAAGTCCCTGCACTCTCCTTTCCCCCCACCCAGCAGGGATACCGATGCCGTTACCTCCTTGGCTTTCCAGCCGCCTGCTTATCCGTGCAGTAGTACACATGTTGCGTGGTCCTTTGCTCTTTCGTACGGCCATCCTTGTGAGTCTCAGTTCCTTGAACTTCTGCGTGGCCACCCACATGTCGCATGGACCTCTGCTCTCCCGCACGGCCTTACACTTGTGTTTCGGTCCCCTGCTCTGCTGCGTGGCTGCCCATGTGTTGTGTGGCCTTCTGCTCTCCTGCGTTGCTGCCCATGTGTAGTGCGGTCCCCGGTTCCCCTCCATGGCTGCCCAAGCATGTCTTGGACCCAGCTTCTGTTGAGATCTCTAGGCCCTGGGCATGCTGAATGGAGTTTCTTTGTCCACTTCCCACCATTTAAAGGGATGGTGCACGTATCTTGAATAGGGTGCCCAGTCACCAGGAATTTAAGGCTCCTCTCTTGCCTTCAGGAGAAAAATCACCAGAGTCCTAGATATGTATGTGATGACCGGTCAGCAGCTCGCCGCCATGGTACTCGGACAGTTAATTGGCGCAGCAGAAAAAGAGAGTGCATCCTGGCCTACCGCCGAATGAAGATCAGTGGCCACCATATTTAACAAACTGAGAGCTACTTTCGAGGAGTGCAACGAGGCTGATATATACATGCGCTTCCATCACTTATACCAGAGGCCGGGAGATGATTTTAGAGCTTATGCCTGGCGTCTGGAAGAAGCATTTCGCACCCTTAAACATGTCAGCCCTGTGAGTGTACCCGACGAAAACAAGCTCCTAAGTGAACAATTCACTCGGGGACTGCTATCCCCCAAGGACAGTAAGACTGTGCGTTGGTGGTCATTGAGCAATCCTGAAGCTGACTTTAACACCCTGAAGGATACGGCCATCAAAGGGTTAAAGGCTGGTAGAGACCCATGAAGCTGCAATTAAACGGTGGTGCAGTGGTGAGGCACAGGCTACCCCGAAATCATTACCCGTGTCTATAGCCACGCACAATGTACAATGTGCTCAGCCTGACAAGTATGATTCCCTGAATGCTGAGATGCGTGCTGAGATGCGCTAGATGAATAAAAACATCACTAAGCTGATGGACGCTCTGCAGCTCCAGCAAAATCAACAGCCAGCATCAAGACCCCATCCCCGACCTCAACCGCTGAATCAACTTGCCGACAGTCCGGAGGATGTACCCTGGATGATAGCCAAGCAAGCCACAGCATAACGGGGAAGAACCACCGACCGCTACAGCTCCACTGGGGAGCCCATCTGCCGCCACTGCAACTGCACCGGCCACATCGCCAGGAACTGTCCTTTAAATGTGCAGTTCCTGGGGGCTGGGGCCAAACCTCAGGAATAGATCAACAGGGCTCAGCCACCTGGTACAAGACCTTTATTGGACAGAGGCCATTTTTGTACATTGTACTGGATGGCATCCCGACACCTGCTCTGCTGGACACCAGGTCACAGGTGACCACCATCCCCTATATCCTTTATAAGAAGTATTGGGCTGATGCAGAACCTTAGACTTTACCCTTAATGCATCTAACAGTGAACCAATCACTCTGATGGGGGTTAGAGAGGTGCCCATAAAGGTGGGGAGGATGGAATTGCAGAACCAGGGTGTCCTCATAGTAGCAGAAGCCAGTAATGATAATGATCCTTATACAGTGTTGGCCAAAAGTATTGACACCCCTGCAATTCTGTCAGATAACACTCAGTTTCTTCCTGAAAATGATTGCAATCACAAATTCTTCGGTATTATTATCTTCATTTAATTTGCCTTAAATGAAAAAACACAAAAGAGAATGAAGCAAAAAGCAAAACATTGATCACTTCACACAAAACTCCAAAAATGGGCCGGACAAAAGTATTGGCACCCTCAGCCTAATACTTGGTTGCACAACCTTTAGCCAAAATAACTGCGATCAACCGCTTCCGGTAACCATCAATGAGTTTCTTACAATGCTCTGCTGGAATTTTAGACCATTCTCTTTGGCAAACTGCTCCAGGTCCCTGATATTTGAAGGGTGCCTTCTCCAAACTGCCATTTTTAGATCTCTCCACAGGTGTTCTATGGGATTCAGGTCTGGACTCATTGCTGGCCACCTTAGAAGTCTCCAGTGCTTTCTCTCAAACCATGTTCTAGTGCTTTTTGAAGTGTGTTTTGGGTCATTGTCCTGCTGTTAGACCCATGACCTCTGAGGGAGACCCAGCTTTCTCACACTGGGCCCTACATTAAGCTGCAAAATTTGTTGGTAGTCTTCAGACTTCATAATGCCATGCATACAGTCAAGCAGTCCAGTGCCAAAGGCAGCAAAGCAACCCCAAAACATCAGGGAACCTCCGCCATGTTTGACTGTAGGGACCGTGTTCTTTTCTTTGAATGCCTCTTTTTTTCTCCTGTAAACTCCATGTTGATGCCTTTGCCCAAAAAGAGAGAACATTCTTCCAAAACATTTTAGGCTTTCTCAGGTAAGTTTTGGCAAACTCCAGCCTGGCTTTTTTATGTCTCGGGATAAGAAGTGGGGTCTTCCTGGGTATCCTACCATACAGTCCCTTTTCATTCAGACGCCGACGAATAGTACGGGTTGACACTGTTGTACCCTCGGACTGCAGGGCAGCTTGAACTTGTTTGGATGTTAGTCGAGGTTCTTTATCCACCATCCGCACAATCTTACATTGAAATCTCTCGTCAATTTTTCTTTTCCGTCCACATCTAGGGAAGTTAGCCACAGTGCCATGGGCTTTAAACTTCTTGACGACACTGCGCACGGTAGACACAGGAACATTCAGGTCTTTGGAGATGGACTTGTAGCCTTGAGATTGCTCATGCTTCCTCACAATTTGGTTTCTCAAATCCTCAGACAGTTCTTTGGTCTTCTTTCTTTTCTCCATGCTCAATGTGGTACACACAAGGACACAGGACAGAGGTTGAGTCAACTTTAATCCATGTCAACTGGCTGCAAGTGTAATTTAGTTATTGCCAACACCTGCTAGGTGCCACAGGTAAGTTACAGGTACTGTTAATTACACAAATTAGAGAAACATCACAGGATTTTTCTAACAGTGCAATACTTTTGTCCACCCCCTTTTTTATGTTTGGTGTGGAATTATATCCAATTTGGCTTTAGGACAATTCTTTTTGTGTTTTTTTAATTGAACACAAATTAAATGAAGCTAATAATACCAAAGAATTTGTGATTGCAATCATTTTCAGGAAGAAACTGAGTATTATCTGACAGAATGGCAGGGGTGTCAATACTTTTGGCCAACACTGTATCATACTAGGCACTAATGTTGTTAGTAATTGCATGGAGGAAGTCTTGTTTTTGCTTCAACAGATTGCAGACACTGCCAGACCTCATCAGAGGAAGGTCCTCCAGCGTGAGATAAGAGCCATCCTGCACCATCAGCAGGTAACAATTACAGGTGGCGAAATTGGTACTGCACGGGTGACAGACCCATTGCCTATTGTGATTCCCCCAATGAGTGAAATGATGATTTGGTGTCGAGCAGCTATAGGTCTAAGACGGCAGGATTATCAGGCATTAGTGAGCCCATCAGCACAGAGCACAGACCTACACTGTTGACAGCCAAGGGGTTGGTTGATGTACACAATAGGAGAGTACCTGTTCACATCTTAAATTGTGACAGTGAGGAGGTTAAATTACCTAAGTATACAACTGTTGCTAAATTCTACACAGTCAGCAACAACGAGATCCAAACAGTGGGACCCATACCCTATACCAAAGGGACAAAACCTGATCAAACAACTGGGCCACTGGAGGACTGGTGTCAGCAGCTTCATGTCAGAACTGACACCACTCCTGTGTATGAAAAGCAAGGTGTTTACCAGGTAGTCAAAGAATTTGAACAAGTCTTTAGTAAGCATTCACTTGACTTTGGTAGGATAAAAGGGGTGCAATTTCATATCCCCACAGGTACACATCCACCAATCAAAGAGTGGTACAGGCCTGTTCCACTGCACATTATCAGAAAGCCAAGGAAATGTTACAGGACATCAAGAACGCAGGGGTTATACGAGATAGCTGTAGTCCCTGGGCAGCCCCATTGGTCCTAGTCCAGAAAAAGGATGGCAGTATGAGAATGTATGTAGACTATAGGCAAATTAACCGCATAACACACAAAGATGCTTACCCGTTACCTTGTATAGAGGAATCTTTAGCTGCGTTGAAGTCTGCCAATTACTTCTCTACCCTAGATCTCACTAGTGGGTATTGGCAGGTGTCCATAGCCGAGGAGGACCGCGAGAAGACGGCATTCACGACACCTATGGGCCTATGTGAATTCAACAGCATGCCCTTTGGACTATGTAATGCACCCATGGCCCTTCCAGAGATTGATGGAGAGTTGCCTGGGACATAAGAAGTTTGAAACAGTACTGATCTACCTGGATGACGTTATCTTGTACTCCAGACCTATGGGGAACACGTAACTCATCTAGCAGAGGTGTTCGAAGCTCTGGCTAAATACGGGATGAAGCTGAAACCATCAAAATGCCACCTGTTGAAGCCAAGAGTACAGTACCTGGGACACATAGTCAGTACCGAAGGCGTGGCCCCTGATCCAGACAAGGTGACAGTAATCAGAGAATGGCCGGAACCCAAAACCATCAAGGAGGTACGTCAATTCCTGGGTTTGGTGGGCTACTACCGAAGGTTCATCAAGGAGTACACCAAGGAGGCTTCTCCCTTGCAAGACCTCCCAGGCCAACCCACGAAGGGCAAGTCTAAGGATTCTCCATGGAAGTGCGGCAAGGAACAGGAGGAAGCGTTCCAGACGATGAAAGAAGCCCTGACAGGAGAAGAAATCCTTGCTTACCTGGACTACAACCTGCCATTCCTGCTGTACACGGATTCCAGCAATGTGGGACTCTGAGCCATCCTTTCACAAAAGCAAGACAAAGAAAGGATGGCAAAAGGCAAAAGAAAGGCAAAGAAAGGGTAATCGCCTATGCCAGTAGGAAGCTGCGCCCCACAGAGAGGAACCCAGAGAACTACAGTTCCTTCAAGCTGGAATTCCTGGCCTTGGTCTGGGCCGTCACAGAGAGGTTCAAACACTATCTGGCCTGTAGCAAGTTTATAACCTACACGGATAACAATCCACTTACCCACCTGGAGACTGCGAAGTTGGGAGACATGGAGCAGAGATGGATGGCCAGATTGTCCAACTACCAGTTCACCATCATGTAGCGGGCTGGGCACCAGAATGGAAACGCGGATGCCTTATCCAGAATGCCTCACCTGTCAGATGAGGGTATAGTTGAAGATGAGCTGGAAGAAGTGGAGTTACCTGCCTTCCATCAATTAAGAGTAACCCAGTGCCAACAATCCCATCAAGACCCTCGTGCAAGAATAGTCAACCTGTTGCCCCACTTCAGTTGGAAGGAAGTGCATGACAATGACCCAGCTGTCAGTTTAATAAAACAACTGATAACTCAGGAGTCAGCGAAGCTGCCTGAAAACCCCCAGTCTGAAGTCAAACATCTATGGAGCGAGCGGAGCAAGCTGTTCATATACCAGGAGAAGCTTTGTCGGAGGTACATCAACCCAAGAACACACAAGATGGTCTGGTAAATCATAGTGCCAAAATCAGAAATTCATGTGGTCTTGAATGCCTATCACAACCAGACTGGTCACTTCGGGTGGAAGAAGCTGGAAATGCTATTGAGATATAGGTTCTTTTGGATCGGCATGCGGACATCCATTGAAAGATGGTGTAAAAACTGTAAACCCTGCAGCCTTTGAAGAAAGGACTTACAGAGCCAGAAAGCACAGCTCCATCCCATCGTGACAAAGCAGCCTCTGGAAATTGTAGCCTTGGACCATGTAAAACTGACTCTAAGTAGATCCGGCTACACTTACGCATTGACCATGGTAGACCATTACTCGAGATTCTTAATGGTTGCCCCCGTAAAAGACTTGACAGCTGCCACTGCTGCCAAAATGTTCCAGAATGTATTCTGCAGACCATTGGGATACCCGGAACAGGTCCTCACTGATCAAGGATCAGCCTTCGAAGCGGAGATCTTCCAAGAGTTCTGCCACATGTATGGGTGCAAAAAGATCAGAACAACCCCTATATCATCCCCAAGTGTGTGAGAAAATGAATGGCATTATCATTGACATGTTAGAAGAAAGATTCCAATGGCCGGAGGAACTACCTGATTTGGTTCATATGTACAACCACATTCCAGTAAATTCTACCAACTGTACACCAGCTTACCTGATGAGAGCCCGTACAGGAAAGTTACCAGTAGACTTGGAACTCGGAGTACTAGATCCCAAAGCAGATGACACAATTCCCAATTGGAATGCCCATCGCCTCGAACAATACAAAATGGTTCAAGCCTGTGTCGAAGATAATCTGGAGGAAGCCCGTGAAAAGCAAGAAAGGGACTATAACAAACATGCACCAGCAGAACATATAACACCTGGAAGTATTGTATTGAAGAGGAAAAGAACCCAACACAAACTGGACGATCAGTGGGAACAAGAACCCTACGTTCTACTAGACTCTGGTTATGACAATGACAAAGTATGTCTTATCAGCAGGAACGGAGGAAAAACTACTCAACCTGTGTCCAGGAATCACATTAAAAAGTGTCCAACTGACTGGGAAAATCAAAATCTCCCAAATCAACCAATCCAAGAAATAGAACCAGTATAAGAACAAAGTTCAAGTGAAGAACCAAAGGAGAAGGTAATCTAAACCACTTTAGGAGATTTCCCAGAAGATTGGCCTCAACAAAATGGAGCCATCCTAGTGCCTTTAATTAATTTCTACCAGCCCCAAGAAGCGATGGTACAAAAGGAATCAGGAAGAAATAACAATTGCCAGAGAATCTGAGGATCCTGCAATCGGTACACCTGCTAGCCCTGTAGTGAGACTTATGGTGGGGTTACACGTCCTGATATCGCGGCGATATCGGAGGCAACGCCGCGGGAGCGCGCATTTTTTTGAGCGCTTTTCCCGATATCGCATCGGCGGTTTACACGCTGCGATATCGGGAAACAACGTCCCTCCGATATGTACGCCCACCAACCCAGTAACGACCATTTAACATGGGAGTTAATGGGTGAGGTGCGAGTACAGATCGGAGTTGGGCTGTCACACGCTGCGATGCTGGTACAACGGCCTTGCGATATCGGGGAGTTGAATAGCTCTGCTATTCAACTCCGATATCGTTTTGGCATCGTTCCAGCATCGCGTTGTACACTGAAACCGTACAACGCGCACACGATATCGGCTCCGACTCGCGACCCACGTGACTTTTTGTCGGAGTTGGGTCGGAGTTGGACGCCGATATCGCGGCGTGTAAACCCACCATAAGGCCACGCAGACGCTTACCTGAAATACCTGCACCAAGCCCTTCACTAGAAACATCACCTGAGACAGTGACACCTGCAGTGCGTAGAACACAGAGAAGCACACAAGGTCAATCCCCGTCTAGGTATGGAGAGTGGGCACAGTAATGCAAGGTAGAACACACTGACCAAGTAAACCTGTAAATAGCCATTGTAAGGTAAGAATGTAAATAGTAGTGTTCAAAAGGTGAAGAGTAGGCCAAAGCCAGTTACACAACACCAAAAGAGGGGTGAGTGGAGTTGGCGTAAGGAGCTGTCTAGGGAGAGCAAAAACTTGGCCAAAAGGTGAACCCAGGGCCAGGAGTCCTACAGCACTTATGACCGTTAGAGGCCCCTATAGTACCTAGGACTCCTACGCCGAAAACACCCGTAGTAGATGTTGTTGTGTATTTTGAACTGTTGAGCCTACAGAGACTTTACCTGTAAGGACTTGTTGAACTTTTCCATTTGAACTTTTTCCCGGATTACAATCTAAAAAGGACCATGTTACAGGACTGGTGTAACAACAAACTTCTTTTTCTTTTTCAAAGCCTGCAGTGAATGGACTAGCACCATACGGACTCACCTGTTTTTCAATTTTTCCAATATTTTTCAGTGGTTTTTGTAAATTTTTATATTTTGAGACTTTGTAAATATGTTACCTGGTATTGTTATATATTGTTATTCCTTTTGTTTAAACAAAAACGCTCAGTCCAGGAGTACTGAAATTACCTAGAGGGGTATGTGGCGCCCTACTCACGCAGGTAGCCACAGACTTCCCTAATGCACAGTTGGATTTCCACAGCAGGTACCTACTACATGCAACATCTTCCACCCCGGCACAGTAGGGGGAGCTAGTGACGTGGCTTGAAGTAACTTTTTTTGCGCAAAAAAACGGATGGACTAAGTACCCTGTATTTTTTACATTAATTTTTTATACTGCACTTGCATTTAATATTAATATTTTTACTGCAGTGTACTGTTGTTTTTGTCGCATTTAGCTTTTGTTTCCAATATGTTGGCGGTGTGAACATGTTCTTACAGACTTGTTCGCTGTGTGCAGGACTCAACTGTTTTTAATTAAGTTGCCTCTTGCTTAGCAAGAGATGGAGTTCCCCGCCCCTCTTTTGGGCCCTGCACACATATAGCCGTCGTCGCCTTCAGTCCATGTCAGACACTGGTCCTGCTGGCCCCTGCTCACTGGTAAGCATTCACACTAGTCAGGTTTTTGAATACAACGGTTAGGACCGCGTCAGAGATGGGTACACTTTGAAGTTAGTGACGTGGCTTGAAGTAACTTTTTTTTGCGCAAAAAAACGGATGGACTAAGTACCCTGTATTTTTTACATTAATTTTTTATACTGCACTTGCATTTAATATTAATATTTTTACTGCAGTGTACTGTTGTTTTTGTCGCATTTAGCTTTTGTTTCCTATAAATACTGCTGCTGGGGGAGGCGTTAGTCAGAGTGTGCAGATGCTAGGAGAGCTGCGAAGACATCCTGGTGGTCGGTGCCACGGTTAGGCCCGAGCCAGTGACCCAGAGTGGCTCTTCTGACGTCTCGCAAGCCTGAGTGGGGATAGAAGGCAAGGAGTAAAGAGCCAAAAGGGCGTATTATTATTATTTATTTATATAGCACCATTGGTTCCATGGCGCTGTACATGTGTAAGGGCAGAACAAGGAGAAGAGCATAAATAAAGACGAATAAATCATACAGGTACATTAGGGCAGAGATCCTGTCCACAAGGGCTCACAGTCTATAGGGGATAGGTGGGAGACAGTAGGAGGGGGAGAGGTGAGATTAGGTCTCAGTGTGGGTTATAGGCTTGATGGAAGAGGTGGGTCTTCAGGCTTTTCTTTAAGGTTCCCAGGGTAGGGGAGTGTCTGATGTGGTGGGGGAGAGAGTTCCAGAGTATGGCGGATGCACGAGAGAAGTCTTGTATGCGGTTGTGGGAGGTGGAGATTCGGGGGGAGAAGAGAAGGAGTTCTTGAGAGGAGCGCAGATTGCGTGAGGGCTGGTATCGGGAGACCAAGTCGGAGATGTATGGAGGGGACAGGTTGTGTATGACCTTGTATGTCGGGGTTAGGGTTTTGAACTTAGATCTCTGGGAAGTAGGGAGCCAGTGGAGGGCTTGGCAGAGGGGGGAGATGGGGGAGTAACTGGGCGACAGGTGGATGAGTCGGGCAGCGGAATTGAGGATGGTTCGGAGGGGTGCAAGGGATGAAGCAGGGAGGCCGGTGAACGGGAGGTTGCAGTAGTCGAGGCGGGAGATAATGAGGGCATGGACAAGTGTTTTGGCAGTGTCATGGTCAACGAAGGAGCGGATCCATGAGAGTTTTTAAGCTGGAGGTGGCAGGAGGTGGCGAGGGCCTGGATGTGTGGCTTGAAGGAGAGGGCAGAGTCGAGGATTACACCGAGGCACTTGGCGTGGGGGACAGGTGAGAGTGTGCAGTCGTTGACTGTGATGGTTAGGTCTGGTAGGGGGGAAAAGTGACTTGGGGGGAAGACGATGAACTCAGTTTTATCCATGTTGAGTTTGAGGAAATTAGCAGAGAAGAAGGATGACATGGCGGACAGGCAGTGTGGGATTTTGGATATCAGGAAGGTGATGTCAGGGCCGGAGAGGTAGAGCTGGGTGTCGTTAGCGTAGAGGTGGTATTGGAGGCTGTGGGACTCGATGAGTTGGTCTAGGCCGAGGGTGTAGATGGAGAAGAGTAAAGGTCCTAGGACTGAGCCTGGGGGAACTCCAACAGATAGGGGGTGGGCGAGGAGGATGTGTGGGAGTGGGTGACGCTGAAGGTCCGGTCTGTTAGGTACGAGGAGATCCAGGAGAGAGCCAGGTCAGTGATGCCAAGGGTTTCTAGAATTTGAAGCAGGAGGGAGTGGTCGACTGTGTCGAAGGCAGCAGAGAGGCCGAGGAGGAGAAGGATGGAGTAGTGTCGCTTGCTCTTGGCGGTCAGTAGGTCGTTGGTGACTTTGGTTAGGGCTGTTTCAGTGGAGTGGTGGGTTCCGAAACCGGATTGCAGGCGGTCAAAGAGGGATCACGAGGAGAGGTGGGAGGACAGTTCGGAGTAGACATGTTGCTCAAGCAATTTTGAGGCAAAGGGCAGGAGAGATATGGGACGATAGTTGGAGACTGTTGCGGGGTCGAGGGAGGGTTTTTTGAGGTTGGGTGTGATGAGGGCATGTTTGAAGGATGAGGGGAAGACACCGTTGGTAAGTGATATGTTGAAGAGATGGGTTAGGGCGGGGATAAGGACAGTGGTGAGGTTAGGGATGAGAGGGAGGGGGAGGTGGTGCGAGGGGACGCACTCAGTCTGAGGGTCGTGATCGGGGATAGAAGAGGGAGGGAGGCGAGCCTTATGGTCTATGGAGGGCAGAAGTGTACTTTTGGTCGAGGAGGGGGGTAGAGAGTTAGAGGTTAGAGAGGCATGGGATTGTGGAGGATTGGGATCGAAGCTTTTTGAGTGTCGTCTTCTGTTAAAGAAGCTGTGTCAATGTCGTGGCGGTCGAAGTGTGGTGGTGGGGTGGTGGGAGACAGGGGGTTGTTATGAAAGCCAGAGGGCAATGGTGGGGTCAGTTGTCAGGGCTTGGTGGCGAGAGTGGGGTGTGTTGTAGAGGGTGGCGGCAGCGTTAGCATCATGAGAGGAAACTAAGTCAGAGAGAGGGAGGAGGGACTCGGCGAGTGAGTGGAAGTTAATGAGCTTGAGGTTTCTTCGGGGGTGAGGGAGTTTCCGGAGAGGAGGGAGCGTGGCAGGGGGGAGAGGGCGTAGAAGGTTAGCAGGTTGTGGTCGGATAAGAAGGGGGTTGAGTTTGCGAGGTCAGTGAGGGAACAAAGGCGGGTGAAGACGAGGTCGAGTAGGTGACCATTATTGCGTGTGGCTGAGGAGGACCAGTGGGAGAGGCCGAAGGAGGAGGTTAGAGAGAGGAGTCTTGAGGCAGCAGCGTGGGGTTTATCAATGGGGATGTTGAAGTCACCCATGATGATGGTGGGGATGTCAGAGGAGAGGAGATGGAGAAGCCAGGTTGTGAAGTGGTCGAAGAAGCTGGACGAGGATCCTGGAGGGAGGTAGACAACAGCCAGTTGGAGGTTGCAGGGGGAGAGAGTGCGCCTCAAAGGAGGGGAGGGAGGCAGAGGGGGGTGGTGTAATTGGGGTGAAGGAGCAGCTGTTGGCTAGGAGTAGGAAAACACCTCCCCTGCGGGAGTTGCTGGGGCAGGGGGTGTGGGAGAGGGTGAGTTCGCCATAGGAGAGGGCGGCAGGGAAGCTTGTGTCGGAGGGGTTGAGCCATGTTTCGGTGATGCCAAGGAAAGAGAGTTTTTTGGTGATGAAGAGGTTGTGGATGAAGGTGAGTTTATTGCATACTGAGCGGGCTTTCCAGAGTGTGCCAGAAAGGGGGATTGGGGGAGGGGTGGCTTTGGGGATGGGTGTAAGGTTGCAGGGGTTGCGGATGTTAATGGTGGGGAGTGGTTGTGGGCTTGGCGTGATTGTGGGGATGTGTTGGGGAAGACCGGGATTAGGGGAGATGTCGCCAGTAAGTAGGAGGAGAAGGGAGAGGGTCAGGATGTGGGGGCATGAGAGCTTGCGAGGCGGGCGGGCAAGTATGGAGCTAAAGGTTTGAGTGTGGAGGAAGAGTTCAGAGGAGTGGGTGAGATGGCTAGGTAGGATGGAGGGGGAGAGTGTTATTGTGTTGTCAGGAGGAGGGACAGAGGGGGGTTGTAGAAAGTGGAGTAGGATAGGAGTGAGTGTGAAGAGAAGGGAAAACATTGCATGGGGGTATAGGATTCAGTGGGAGTGAGAGGTGGATTAGGGAGGTGAGGTGCAGATGGGAAGTGGTGGTGGCACGGGCAACAGCAGCTGAGAGGAGGAGGTGCAGCCGGGGTTGGAATGGTGGAAAGGGACAGGAGGAAAGGAGCAGCAGGAGGGGTGAGATAGAGGCAGGGGTCTAGAGCGACAGGGGACAGGTGCGGCAGGAAGGGTGTGCAAAGCGGGTGAGTGCCAATCAAGTCCACGAAATCGCAAATCAAATGGAGGCGTACAGAGTCCAGCAGGTGAAGCAGGGTGATGCGGTGCAGTCAGAGAACAGATGTAGGTACAGTAGTGGGGATGAGATGCAGATGCAGCCATAGATGCAATCAGGTGCTGCTGGGGGCGAGATGCTGAGGTGCAGCCAGGATCCGATGCAGCTGGGGGTCAGATGTAGGCAGGGGGGTCCATGCGGCAGAGGAGTCACTCAGAGACAGATGAGATGATAAATATATATGATTTGCCAACGGTGGATGGATAATCCAGGAAGGAAAAAAAAAAGATGCAGTCACCATTGTAGATTATTATTATTTATTTATATAGCGCCATTAGGTTCCATGGCGCTTTACATGAGGATAAGGGAGACAAGAACAAGTACACTAACTCTAGGCGATCAGGACATACAGGTACAGGAGGGGCAGGGACCCTGTCCACGAGGGCTCACAGTCTATGAGGGGCGGGTTAGGATACAATAGGATGGGAGAATGTCAGGTATGGGGCGGTCACCTGGGTCTCATGGCAGGTTGTAGGCTTGACGGAATAGGTGAGTCTTCAGGTGACACTTGAAGCTTCTTAGGGTAGGAGAGTGTCTGACGTGTTCGGGCAGGGAGTTCCAGAGTAAGGCAGATGCCCGGGAGATGTCCTGGACTCGGTTGTGTGAAGAGATGATGAGGAGGGAGTAGAGGAGGAGTTCTTGGGAGGAGCGGAGGTTGCGTGAGGGTAGGTATCGGGAGACCAGGTCGGAGATGTATGGTGGGGCCAGGTTGTGTATGGCTTTGTACGCCATGGTTAGTGTTTTGAATGGGGATCTCTTGGAGGCGGGGAGCCAGTGAAGGGCTTGGCAGAGGGGGGAGACAGGGGAGTAGAGGAAGGACAGGTAGATTAGTCGGGCAGCGGAATTGAAGATAGACTGGAGAGGTGTGAGTGAGTTAGCCGGGAGGCCATTGAGAAGGAGGTTGCAGTAGTCAAGACAGGAGATGATGAGTGTTTTAGCGGTGTCTTGGGTGAGGAAGGAGCGGATCCGCGAGATGTTCTTGATCTGGAGCCGGAGGGATGTGGTGAGGGCCTCGATGTGGGGCTTGAAGGATAAAGAGGAGTCAAGGAGTTCACCCCTGCTGGTTCAGCAGAAATTGGAGGCACCTGCCCCTCCCCTATGAAGTCTGCACACAGAGCTGCCAGCCACACAGCCTTACAAGGTGAGATTTTCCTGTGCTCTCCCACACCCTGCCCAGAGGTATGTACACACAGGCAGGTTTTTAACGTAGCATCTAGAGACAGAGTTAGGACTGTCTCTACCAGGGCCCACCGTGAAGTTGGTGAGGCAGCTTACTGTACGTTTTTTGCAAAAACGTATAAACCAAAAGGCCCTGTTTTTTGTCACGGCACTGGCTATTTATAATTTTTACAGCAGAGCGCCTTTTGTGTGACACTTATACAGTTTTTGCATTGGTTTTTCATGTTTTTGGTGGGAATTGATCGCAGTTCACACTGCTGCTTCCAATGTGTGCAGACTCATATTCTTTGGCTTCATGTTCACCCCTGCTGGTTCAGCAGAAATTGGAGGCACCTGCCCCTCCCCTATGAAGTCTGCACACAGAGCTGCCAGCCACACAGCCTTACAAGGTGAGATTTTCCTGTGCTCTCCCGCACCTTGCCCAGACGTATGTACACATAGGCATGTTTTTAACGTAGCATCTAGGGACAGAGTTAGGACTGTCTCTACCAGGGCCCACCGTGAAGTTGGTGAGGCAGCTTACTGTACGTTTTTTGCAAAAACATATAAACCAAAAGGCCCTGTTTTTTGTCACGGCACTGGCTATTTATAATTTTTACAGCAGAGCGCCTTTTGTGTGACACTTATACAGTTTTTGCATTGGTTTTTCATGTTTTTGGTGGGGATTGATCGCAGTTCACACTGCTGCTTCCAATGTGTGCAGACTCATATTCTTTGGCTTCATGTTCACCCTGCTGGTTCAGCAGAAATTGGAGGCACCTGCCCCTCCCCTATGAAGTCTGCACACAGAGCTGCCAGCCACACAGCCTTACAAGGTGAGATTTTCCTGTGCTCTCCCGCACCCTGCCCAGACGTATGTACACACAGGCAGGTTTTTAACGTAGCATCTAGGGACAGAGTTAGGACTGTCTCTACCAGGGCCCACCGTGAAGTTGGTGAGGCAGCTTACTGTACGTTTTTTGCAAAAACGTATAAACCAAAGGCCCTGTTTTTTGTCACGGCACTGGCTATTTATAATTTTTACAGCAGAGCGCCTTTTGTGTGACACTTATACGGTTTTTGCATTGGTTTTTCAAGGATAGGGAGGAGTCAAGGATTACCCCGAGGCACTTGGCTTGGGGGACTGGGGAGAGGGCGCAGTCGTTGACGCAGATGGATAGGTTTGGAGGTGGGGTGGAATTTCTTGGGGGGAAGACTATGAATTCAGTTTTGTCCATGTTGAGTTTAAGGAAGCGAGCAGAGAAGAAGGATGAGATGGGGGAAAGGCATTGTGGGATTTTGGAGAGTAGGGAGGTGATGTCAGGGCCGGACAGGTAGATTTGGGTGTCGTCGGCGTAGAGGTGGTACTGGAGGCCGTGGGACTCAATGAGTTGCCCTAGGCTGAGAGTGTATATGGAGAAAAGTAGGGGTCCCAGGACCGAACCTTGGGGGACTCCGACAGAAAGGGGGTAGGGTGAGGAGGAGGTGTGGGAGTGGGAGATGCTGAAGGTCCGGTGCCCTAGGTATGAGGAGATCCAGGAGAGGGCAAGGTGGGTGATGCCGAGGGATTCCAGGATCTGGAGAAGAAGGGAGTGGTCAACCGTGTCGAAGGCGGCAGACAGGTCAAGGAGGAGGAGGATGGAGTAGTGGTGTTTGTTCTTGGCGGTCAGAAGGTCGTTGGTGACTTTGGTCAGGGATGTTTCGGTGGAATGGAGGGGTCGGAAGCCGGACTGTAGGCGGTCGAAGTGGGAGCACGAGGAGAGGTTAGAGGACAGTTCGGAGTGGACGTGCTGTTCAAGTAGCTTAGAGGCGAATGGGAGAAGAGATATGGGGCGATAGTTAGAGACAGAGGTAGGGTCAAGTGAGTTTTTTTTTAGGATGGGCGTGATTAGGGCGTGTTTGAAGGCCGAGGGGAAGGCACCAGTGCTAAGTGAAAGGTTAAAGAGGTGGGTGAGGGCTGGGATGAAAATGGAGGTGTGGTTCGGAATGAGGTGGGATGGAAGTGGGTCGTGAGCGCTGGTTGTGAGGTGTGATTTTGACAGGAGGGAGGAGAGTTGGTCTTCAGTTATAGGGGGGAAGTGGCTGATGGAGGAGGAGGGCAGTGTAGGTGTGAAGGGGAGTTGTGGGGATAGTAGACCGAAGCTGTTTCTGATCTTGTCGACCTTCTCCTTGAAGAAGGTCGCAAAGTCTTCAGCAGAGATGAGGGGAGAAGGGGGAGGAGCAGGTGGGCAAAGTAAGGAGTTGAAAGTTTTGAAGAGCTGTTTGGGGTTGCGGGACAGAGAGGTTATTAGGGATGAGAAGAACACTTGCTTGGCTGTAGCAAGTGTCGTCTTGAAGTCAGTGATGGATTGCTTGAACAGAACAAAGTGCTCGGGGGTGTGGGATTTTTTCCATCTCCTCTTGACGGCCCTGGACGCCAGTCTCAGGTTTTTAGTGAGGGTGGTGTGCCAGGGTTGCCTGTTAATGCGTGGAGCATGGAGAGTGAGAGGGGCAGCTAGGTTGAGAGCGTTCGTTATGGTGGTGTTGTATAGGGTGGTGGCAATGTCAATGTCGTCAGCGGAGGGTATGTCGGTGAGAGGGAGGAGGAATTCAGAGAATAAAGGAAGATCAAGATCTTTTAGGTTTCAGCGAGGGTGATCAAGTTTACGGAGAGGGGGTAGTGTGGCAGGGGAGGAGAGGGCGGAGAAGGTCAAGAGATGGTAGTCAGACAGTGTGAGTTCCGAGGTTGTGAGGTTAGAGAGGGAGCAAAGGCGGGTAAAGATGAGGTCAAGCGTGTGGCCTTGTTCGTGGGTGGGAGAAGAGGACCATTGGGATAGCCCTAGGGAAGTGGTCAAGGAAAGAAGGATGGAGGCGGCAGGGCGGGGAGTGTCAATGGGGATATTGAAGTCGTCCATGATGATGATGGGGATGTCAGTGGAGAGGAAGTGAAGTAGCCAGGTGGTGAAGTGGTCAAGGATAGAGGCGATGGGTCCAGGGGGGCGGTAGATGATGGCTAGTTGGAGGTTGCAGGGGGAGAAGATTCAGACCGAGTGGGCTTCGAAGGAGGGGACAGTGACGGATCAGGGCGGGGGGATAGGGCTGAAGGTGCAGGAGTTGGACAGCAGTATGCCGACTCCACCGCCATGTTTGCCAGAGGGACGGGGGGTGTGGGACAGGCTGAGGCCACCGTAGGATAGTGCAGCAGGGGAGGCCGTGTCAAAGGGGGTGAGCCAGGTCTCGGTGAGGCCTAGGAATGACAGTTTCCTGGAGATAAAGAGTTCATAGATATCAGGGAGTTTGTTGCACACTGAGCAGGCATTCCAGAGTGCACCGGGTAGAGCGGTAGGTGGGGCATGAGTTGGGGGAATGGGTCTGATGTTGGTGGGGTTGCGAGGGCTAGTGGTGATGAGGTTGCGAGGGTTGGCAGTGGGTCGTGGGATGAAGGTTGTTGTGGGGATGTGGTGGGGGGGGCCATTATTGGGGGAGATGTCACCGGCATGGAGGAGGAGTAGTCAGAGGGTTAGCAGGTGGGAGCATGAGAGCTTGCGAGGCGGGCGTGCTTGTTTGGTGATTGAGGATTGAAAGTGAATGAAAAGGTGGGTGAGGTGGTTCGGCAGGATGGAGGGTGAGAGCAGTAATTCGTTGCTGGGAGGGGGTATAAGTGGGAGTAGTAGGAAGTGGAGAAGGATGGGAGTGAGAGTGAGAAGTAGCAGGAACATTGCATATGGAGAGCAGGGAGTGAGTGTGGCAGCAGGGGTCAGAAGCAGAATGGGGAAAGTTGTGGTAGTGGGTGAATGGTCATGAGTGGGGAGCGGTCACGGGATGAGGTGATGACCGGGGATGAGATGCAAGGAGGGGGGTCGGATGGATGGGCTGGATGGGGCAGTTGGGGGATCGGTCGAGGCAGTCGGGGTTGACAGAGGCAATTGCAGGGTCGGCTGATGGAGCAGCCGTGGGACAGGTAAGGCATCCAGGGGTCAGTCCGGGGAGGGATGCCATCAAGGTATGAGCTACAGTCCAGGGGAGATGTGGCTGGGGACGAGATCTAGCAGTCCGGGACAGGATGGTGGAGCCGAGGACAAGGTGATACAGCCAGTATGGGGAGAAATAGTAGTCAAGAGGAGGTAAAATGGCTGGGGAGGATGGGTGGACTGATGACTAGTTCCTTACTTGTGGAAGTGATTTAAGGAGTTAATATGAAATGAAGTAGTAAGGGTGGTAGAGATTAGAAGATAAACATTGTGGGGGCTTTATATTCCTTTACCTGCCAGTCTTGTAAAGTTCAACATGCAGGTTAGAAATATCTGTGATCTTTCCACTCTCCATGCAGGATGTTCTGATGTTTTACACAGCTATTGTTGTGAATTTCTATCCCAGTACTTCCAGTCATTTCCAGTCCATTTCTTGTCTATTTCAAAGTCTTGTACTTATAGAGCTGTACTTTTGGAGATGTAGTTTGAGAGATTCTTGGATCAGACTAGAGTATATGCGCAGCACACAGACAGTCGGAGTCCAGAAAAGCTGAGTAGACCACAATGCGTACCTGTGGAAAGAGGAAACAGCCCGATTAGATGATACTGATGATGATGATGATGAGGTTGATGATACAGCAGTGACAATGGTGATGAATGGATTAATATATCATAGATTTCTCGTCTATTTCAAAGTCTTGTACTTATAGAGCTGTACTTTTGGAGATGTAGTTTGGGAGATTCTTGGATCAGACTAGAGTCTGGATCAGACTCATGGTTCTGAATTTATCTACAGCTAAGGGTCATCAGGTGTGGATGAGGGGGTGGATGGGTTTGGACTGACCAGCACGTGGCACCAGCCTGCACCCGGCTGCCAGCACCAGCCAGCACGCGGCACCAGCCGCCGGCGATGTGCCGCTCAGGTGGCGCAGGAATACCCTCACACATATACATACACTCACACACATATACACACTCACATACAAATATACACGCACACACATATACACACTCAGAAATATTCACACACACATACACTCACACATATACAGTCACTCACATATACACACAAATACACTCACTCACATGTACACACAAATACACTCACTATTATACACATACACACACTCACATATACACACAAATACACTCACTATTATACGCACACTCACTATTATACACACAAATACACTCACTATTATACGCACACTCACTATTATACACACAAATACACTCACTATTATACGCACACTCACTATTATACACACAAATACACTCACTATTATACACACACTCACATATACACACAAATACACTCACTATTATACACACACTCACATATACACACAAATACACTCACTATTATACACATACACACACTCACATATACACACAAATACACTCACTATTATCACACAAAAATCATATATACACACACTCACATATACACACAAATACACTCACTCACATGTACACACAAATACACTCACTATTATACACATACACACACTCACATATACACACTGTGAGGCACCGCCGGCATGATCCTCATGGCCGGGGCACATCACATGCAGGATCAGGGTATGATCCTGTTTACACTGGCCGGTTTGACTGTGATAATGCTGTGTGAACCAACTGTGAACACAACGTTTAATGTGACTAATGAGTGGCTCATGAAATCGAGGAGTCCATGACGAATAGGATGTAAGGAGTGATTGCTGACAGCCCAGGTGGGTGTGTCAGGTGGGTGTGTCCAGAGGAATAGCAGCCCAGCTGGGTGACT
This sequence comes from Allobates femoralis, assembly GCA_033576535.1. Classification (NCBI taxonomy): domain Eukaryota; kingdom Metazoa; phylum Chordata; class Amphibia; order Anura; family Aromobatidae; genus Allobates; species Allobates femoralis. The sequence continues at coordinate 477,758,018 of JARQOC010000004.1, forward strand.
CAGTGTGGGTGTGGCCGGCACGATAAGAGTCAGCCAGCTGAGTGACTGAGAGATCCATTCTCAGCCAGACATCAGCCTGAGAACATGTGGGCTGATTACCAGCCAGAGAGCTGAGCAGAGCCAGTCTATGTGAGGGACTGGGAGTGCGAGTCCATGCCGCCATGTTGAGATGGTGAAGGGAGCATGCAAGCTCCGTACTGGTGGCCAGGACCAGGGTCGTGACAGCACCTGGGGTGGGGAAGCCGTGGCTGACCTGTTGGACGCTGGACTCGGCATGCGGGAAACATGTCCAGGACGGAGCCTGTGAGAGGCTTGCCAACCCGTTACCCAGGTAGCGAGACCCGGATCCGTGCCCGGTAAGACAGCGGTTCCCGTGTAACGGAGTGAGCTGTGTGTGATTAATGCCAGGCGGGCATAACCACTATTGGGTCCGACTAGGCAGTCGGTAAAGGACCCGTTGATGTATGTAGGGGCTTAGGCAATTGCCCTGAATGTAAGATGATGACCTATGTAAGAACATTGTATAATAATGTGGGGAGAAAGTGACCCAGCCAGTATGGATGATGTTGGAGGCGTTCCGTCCCTGTGGGACGAGAGGGAGGCTTGCCCTGCTGCTTGCAGAGGGTACCTGTCCCTCAACCACGGCCTCTAATGGTGTGGGTGTGCCTGTGGTGCCAGACACAGGGGTAATAGGGCTCCTAGTAGGTAATGGATGAGGTTCCCGTGTACTATGGTTTGCCAGTCCCTGTAATGGGCCATGGAGGAGCCACAGTCCATGGATGATGGGCTGTGAGCGTGTGGAAGAAATGTATGTGATCCATGGATGTTTGAATGATGGATCACACATGGTATGTAAGGCCCAGTCAGGCAGGAATCCTGACTACGGGGTAATGGAGTCATCAAGCTGGGTGACTAAAGCCAGGCGGCAGGTACCGCCATTGGGACCCACAGGGCCTGTTGAGGCGTATGTAACGAAGGTCAGAAGCAGGGGTTAAAAGGGCTCCTAGAGTGGGGACACCATGGTTGAACCAGGTGGACGCTGACCTGGACATGGGGTGAAACATGTCCAGGAAGGAGCCCCTTGGGGATACATGACATACCCGGTACTCAGGATGCCCAATCCCTGTTATGAACCCGGAAGGGGTCATCGTCGAAGTATAACAAATGAAGTTATTATAAATGTACTGTAAGATGTGTAAGTAGGCCGTAGCCACCACGGGAGCTGTTAGTAGAGCTCCAATGGGGACAGAGAGATGGTTACAGGTCCCGGGTTACTATAAGCGTTATGTGCAATATATGTATTATGTAATGTTATATGTAAATGTATGGTGTTTATAATCAATGTGATATGTGTCAAACATGCTACCCGGGTTATGCTAGTAATATGTGAAAATAAACGGGTAGACATTGGTTAAACTTATAAACACGTGTTTGTTGTCGTTTTGCAAGCGGGTTCCCCGGTTGCTACCTCACAACACAAATACACTCACTATTATACACATACACACACTCACATATACACACAAATACACTCACTATTATACTCACAAATACACTCACTATTATACACACACTCATATATACACACAAATACACTCACTATTATACACATACACACACTCACATATACACTCACACATACTCACACTCTCTAAAACTCACTCATACACACCTGATGCCCCGGGCTCATTATACATGGAGCCGCTGCGGTACCGCTTTACTGTGTCTTCCGGGTACCGCCGGCTCAGCTCAAACAAGCGCCTTCGCGCCTGTACATTCATGGAAGCAGGCGGCCGGTGGACCAATCAGAAGCCTCCTGTGACGTCACAGGAGGCTTCTGATTGGTCCACCGGCCGCCTGCTTGCATGAATGTACAGGCGCGAAGGCGCTTGTTTGAGCTGAGCCGGCGGTACCCGTCACAGTAAAGCGGTACCGCAGCGGCTCCATGTATAATGGCCCGGGGCATGCATTTTTCTTTCATGGTGCCCCGGGCCGCACTGGGGAGCGTGGCGGGCCGCTTGCGGCCTGGGGCCGCGAGTTTGAGACCCCTGGATTAGATGATACTGATGATGATGATGAGGTTGATGATACAGCAGTGACAATGGTGATGAATTGATTAATGTATCATAGATTTTTCGTCTATTTCAAAGTCCTTGTACTTATAGAGCTGTACTTTTGGAGATGCAGTTTGGGAGATTCTTGGATCAGACTAGAGTCTGGATCAGACTCATGGTTCTGAATTTATCTACAGCTAAGTGTCATCAGGTTTGGATGAGGGGGTGGATGGGTTTGGACTGACCAGGCACTAACAGCTAAGCAGAGGTCATAAAAACAGGGAGGGCCAGACCAAGACATGGTAGAATAGTCACAAGGGATGCAGCATAGCATGGACATGAAGGTAAGAAAAAAGTAAAAGAGACAGAGTATATGCACAGCACACAGACAGTCGAAGTCCAGGAAAACTGAGTAGACCACAATGCGTACCTGTGGAAAGAGGAAACAGCCCGATTAGATGATGATGATGATGATGAGGTTGATGAAACAGCAGTGACAATGGTGATGAATGGATTAATGTATCATAGATTTCTCGTCTATTTCAAAGTCTTGTTCTTATAAAGCTGTAATTTTGGAGATGTAGTTAGGGAGATTCTTGGATCAGACTAGAGTCTGGATCAGACTCATGGTTCTGAATTTATCTACAGCTAAGGGTCATCAGGTGTGGATGAGGGGGTGGATGGGTTTGGACTGACCAGGCACTAACAGCTAAGCAGAGGTCATAAAAACAGGGAGGGCCTGACGAGGCCAGACCAAGACATGGTAGAATAATCATGAGGGATGCAGCATAGCATGGACATGAAGGTAAGACAATAGTAAAAAAAAACAGAGTATATGCACAGCACCCAGACTGTCGGAGTCCAGGAAAGCTGAGTAGACCACAATGCGTACCTGTGGGAAAAGGAAACAGACCGATTAGATAATACTGATGATGATGAGGTTGATGATACAGCAGTGACAATGGTGATGAATGTATTAATGTATCAAAGATTTGTCGTCTATTTCAAAGTCTTGTTCTTATAGAGCTGTACTTTTGGAGATGTAGATTGGGAGATTCTTGGATCAGACTAGAGTCTGGATCAGACTCATGGTTCTGAATTTATCTACAGCTAAGGGTCATCAGGTTTGGATGAGGGGGTGGATGGGTTTGGACTGACCAGGCACTAACAGCTAAGCAGAGGTCATAAAAACATGGAGAGCCTGAGGGGGCCAGACCAAGACATGGTAGAATAATCATGAGGGATGCAGCATAGCATGGACATGATGGTAAGACAATAGTAATGTGGATGAGGGGGTGGATGGGTTTGGACTGACAGAACTAGTGGAGTGAGGAACTAGTGGAAGTTCGCCCAAAAACGTACCGACATCTAGGATCCGCACCTGTGGGATACTCCAGGACCACAGATAACCCCGTCGCACAGTGGAGACTTTAGTCACCCGGTCCCCCTGAGGGTCAGAGAGTGGGAGCCAGACACAGCAGTGCACGACCGCAGTGATCAGAGAGGGTAACCCGTGGACCGCACAGGTGGAGAGAGCAGAGACAGAAAAAGAGAGGAGGCCGGTGTCATATATGATACAGTCTATATAGAGTCTAATGCATGGGTATAATGAGACACATGAGACATATGCTTCTTAAGCAGCTCTTGTATTGCTTCATACAAGTTAGTGCATCAACAGGATAAAGTAAATGCAAGTTGCAGAAGGCAAGGCAAAACAACCCAGGACATCAGAGTATTAAAGCATAGTACAAGTCTCAGGGAAAGCATTCAGAGTTCATTACTTCCCTGTCAGATATTGCTGGCACCCAGGATTCTGTGTTCATAAATGATTCCAGGCAGAATGAATCCAGGCTTCAGAGAGCAAGTCACAGACAGATTGCAGGCCTGATTCTGGAGCACAGGTTAACCAGATGAAGTAGTTTAAAAGGGCAATTGGCAAGAAACAGGGCAGGGACATCAAAGCTGAGGACTCCATATTGTTTGAGGGCAAGAGTCAATGCACAGGACAGGAAACAAGATGGCCGACGACAAGCTGAGAACTCCATATTGGTTGAGGGCAAAAGTCATTACACATGACAGGAAACAAGATGGCCGACAAAATACACTAAATGCAAACATAACAACAGATATAGCAAAAAAGACTGAAAACCTTACATTACTCCCCCCTTAGGGACAGCCTCTGGATGGCCCCAGTCCAGGCTTTCCCGGGTACCTCCGATGGAACTGGCGGAGTAACCGAGGAGCATGGAGATTGGAGGCCGGCTCCCACGAGTTGTCCTCAGAAGAATAGCCCTGCCACTTTACCAGGTATTGCACCCCGTTTCTACGCAACCTGGAGTCCAGGATCCTTTCCACGACAAACTCCTCCTGGCCATCGATGAGTACCGGAGCAGGAGGGGAAGAAGAACGACCAGGGAATGAATTGGGAGTCACAGCCTTTAGTAGAGAAACGTGGAACACGGGTGAATCCTCATAGATCTTGGAAGTTGAAGGCGACAGGCAACGTTGCTGACGAGCTTATTAATCTTATAGGGCCCAACGTACTTATGACCCAATTTGGATGATGGTACTCTCAATTTAAGGTTCTTAGTTGACAGCCAGACCAAATCTCCTACCTTGAAGGTTGGTGCAGGTTTACGAAACCTATCTGCCGCTTTTTTATACCTGTCCTGAGCTGATTCCAGATTCCCTTTAAGCAGATCGAGGTTCCTTTGTAGAGAGGTGATTCTGTCGGCTACAGCTGGAAGAGGTGAATCTATGGGAAGTCGAGGAAGGATGTTAGGATGATAACCCAAATTGGCATAAAAGGGTGACTGCTTGGTGGAAGCGCTCTGTGAGTTGTTATAAGAGAATTCAGCCAGTGGAAGCAAATCCACCCAGTCATCTTGTAGGTGGCAGATAAAACAGCGGAGATACTGTTCTAGGGTCTGATTAGTCCGCTCGGTTTGTCCATTTGTCTGCGGATGAAAGGCAGAAGACAGGTTAACTTTGATGTCCAACGCAGCACAGAAGTGCTGCCAAAACTTTGAAGTGAATTGCACCCCTCGATCAGATACAACCTCATCCGGTACGCCATGCAGGCGAAACACATTTTGAATGATTAAGTCCGATGTGTGTTTCGCAGTGGGTAGACCAACACACGGAATGAAATGGGCTGCCTTTGTTAACCGATCCACCACCACCAGAACTGTGTTCTTTCCTTGAGAGGTTGGCAACTCCACAATGAAGTCCATAGATATGGATCCCCATGGACGGGATGGAACGGGTAGGGGTTGTAATAGACCCGTAGGCGAAGATCGTGGAGTCTTGCATCTGGCACAGACTTCGCAAGAAGTGACGTAACCTAGAACATCTCTTCTGTATGTGGGCCACCAAAAGAAGCGAGACAGGAATTCTTGAGTCTTCAGAACTCCTCTATGCCCCGCTATCTTAGAATCGTGGACGAGTTGCAGTACTCTCACCCTGACTGCTTCAGGAATATACAGGCGTTGCCCCTGAATCCACACACCGTTCTTATATACAAGACTTACTTCACAAGACGGTTGTGCCAGCCAGGGATCCGTATGGTATGCTTCCTTGATGTCGTTAAGCAAGTCTTGATTATGAAGCACTCCCAGGAACCTGGAATCAGAGATAACAGTCTTACGAGACGTGAGTGGAATTGTCTCAGTTGAGTAGAGTCTAGACAACGCATCGGCCTTTCCATTACGCGATCCTGGCCTGTAGGAGATAACAAAACTGAATTGGTTTAAGAAAAGACTCCAACGAGCCTGGCGAGGAGTCAAGCACTTAGCCGATCTGATAAACTCAAGATTGCGGTGGTCAGTCAACACGATTATCTGCTGCGCAGCTCCCTGAAGGTGGTGTCTCCATTCCTTGAAGGCTGCGATGATGGCCAGTAATTCTCTATTACCCACGTCATAGTTCCGTTCTGCAGGAGACAACCGCCGGGAAAAGAAAGCACAGGGATGTAAGACTTCTTTCTCACCTGTCCTCTGGGAGAGGATAGCTCCGATGGCACTGTCTGAGGCATCCACCTCTATTATGAAGGCCAGTTCAGGGTTAGGATGCACCAGAATAGGTGCCGTGGTGAATTTCTCTTTCAAACGGGAAAATGCTTCTTGAGCCTGGGGGTCCAGGTAAAAGCAGAGTTCTTGCGGGTAAGCCGTGTAATGGGAGACACAACCTCAGAAAAGTTCCTGATAAAACGCCTGTAGAAATTAGCAAACCCTATAAAGCGCTGGACCTCCTTCACATTCTTGGGGACCGGCCAGGCTTTAATGGCTTGGATCTTACCCTCATCCATACTAATTCCTCGTGATGACATTACATACCCCAGAAATTGGATCTCCGTTCGATGGAATTCGCACTTCTCCAGTTTGATATACAGATGGTGTTGTCGAAGGCGTTCTAAGACCATCTTCACATGTCTGTGATGCTCCTCTGTGGAATTAGAAAAAATCAAAATATCATCCAAATAAATGACAATGAATGTATCCAGGAGGTCCCTAAAAATGTCATTCACCAAATGTTGGAAAGTTGCTGGAGCATTACATAAACCGAACGGCATTACTAGATATTCAAAGTGTCCGTAGCGTGACCTGAAAGCTGTCTTCCATTCATCCCCAGGTCTAATGCGGACCAAGTTATAGGCCCCACGGAGATCCAACTTTGTAAAGAGTTTTGCATGCCGTACTCTCTCCAATAATTCAGGGATCAACGGTAGTGGGTAACGGTTTCTGATCGTGATTTTATTGAGCTCCCGATAGTCTATACAGGGCCTAAGAGATCCATCTTTCTTCTTCACAAAGAAGATTGGTGCACCAGCAGGAGATGAAGAGGGGCGTATGAAGCCCTTGGCTAGATGTTCGTCTATATAGTCTTTGAGAGCCTTTAGCTCAGGCCCTGCCAAAGAGTAAATCTTGCCAAAAGGTATTCCCGCACCTGGTAACAGGTCTATTGGACAGTCATATGGACGGTGAGGGGGTAGCAGGTCTGCGTTCCTTTTGTCACACACGTCAGCATACTCACGGTATATGGCTGGTAGCTCAGAGACTGATGTTGGTCCTTTAGGAATGGAGCAGACTGAAGCTTCTGGACTTATCTGTTTCTCTGGAAAGTGCAGTTCTTTAGTTTCCCAGTTAATCGTAGGATTCTGAGCCTGCAGCCACGGCAGTCCTAGAATAATAGGGAAATGAGGAGAAGAGATGAGCATAAATGACAGACTCTCTTGATGGTCATTACCCATGAGGACCTTTAAGGGCTCCGTCTCCTGATCCACTGGTCCAGAGTTTAACAGTGAGCCATCTACGGTCTCCATCTGTACAGGAGTAGCCTTCTTTACTGAACGTACTCCAAGTTTCTCAGCGAAGGAGATGTCCATAAAATTGCCGCTTGCCCCTGAATCAATCATAGCGGAGGTAGATACCCAGACAGAGTGAACCCTGAGCTTGAGGGGAATAAAGCAATGAGAATTGTTGTTCTTACAACTCAGCTGGGAAACCGCTGAAAAAACCTGAAAAACTGCTGCAGTAACACGTGCATCCGGCTCAGAGATAACAGAGTTCAAGTCTGAGTAATCAATGTCTGTATCCTCTACTCTCTCTGGGATCTGTGGTTCGGACCTGACAGAACCCCTCTCACAGCACTCGCAGTGTATGATGGCTGCAGTTGTCTTACGAGAATGACTGGGGCAGTTTATAATGAAATGTCCTGACTTACCGCAATAGAAACACAGATTTTCCTTTACTCGATGTTCCTTACGTGCATCACTGACCCGTCTCTGTAAAGAGTCCACCTGCATAGGCTCAGGTTCGGGTTCTCGTATAATCCTGCTCAAGGACTCCTTAGCTGGAGAGGGAGAAAATAAATGATTAGTGCGCTTTATCTCCGACCATCTCTCCTGTCTGCGTTCAGTAAGCCGAGCATCGATCCGAATACAGTAGTTGATAAAATCTCCTAATGCTGTAGGTGGGTCGGCACGAGCGAGTTCGTCCTTAATCACAGAGGATAATCCTTTCCGGAAAACCGACTTCTTAGCAGAGCTATCCCAAGTGGTGTCGAGAGCCCATCTCCGGAAATCCAAAGCATACTCCGCTACCGAGCGCTTACCTTGGCTTAAAGTTAACATGGCTGATTCCGTTGTAGCACCGCGGTTTGGATCATCGAATACCTGCCCCATAGCTGAAATGAAAGCATCAAGATTATTTAGACAGTCATCGTCAGTCTCAATTAGGGGGTTTGCCCATGTGAGAGCTTTGTTGGAGAGCAGCATAATTATTGTCAATACTTTAGATCGCTCAGTAAGGAACTGTGGCGCATGAGCCGCAAAAAACAGTTTGCATTGATTAATGAATCCCCTGAATTTTTCCCGTTCACCGCCAAAACGGAATGGTGGTAGCTTGGGGATTCCAATAACCGGGGTTGAAGTTGGGATGTGGACGCGTCCCTCCAGAACCTCAATCCGGGTTCGTAAGTCCTGCGTGGTTTGTCCGAACACCTGCAGATTATGATCACCGCGATCCCGCAGGCTTGCAAAGCTGGTCTTCAATGCCTGTAGGTCAGCAAGGATTGAATCCGTCACGTCGCACAGATGTTTAACGGGGTCCTCCATATTCCCAGAAACTGCACGGCAGAGAGGCTGGAAAGGAAGAAAAGGAGCACAATAGTGTTTACCTGTGGTAACACTCCTGACTTAAAAGAAGGGAATGTGCTCACCTGGAAAGGTTGTGAGAAGCCACAACCACTATCATCACATATATCGATATCTCAGATCCACGGTCTGCAGCAGCTCTCCAATGGCAAAAGATCCAGAAATCTCTATACAGGTGGCAGCAGATGCAGCACTGTCCTAGACCCAGCAGACTCTATTATGGCTCCAGAATCTGTCATATATGATACAGTCTATATAGAGTCTAATGCATGGGTATAATGAGACACATGAGACATATGCTTCTTAAGCAGCTCTTGTATTGCTTCATACAAGTTAGTGCATCAACAGGATAAAGTAAATGCAAGTTGCAGAAGGCAAGGCAAAACAACCCAGGACATCAGAGTATTAAAGCATAGTACAAGTCTCAGGGAAAGCATTCAGAGTTCATTACTTCCCTGTCAGATATTGCTGGCACCCAGGATTCTGTGTTCATAAATGATTCCAGGCAGAATGAATCCAGGCTTCAGAGAGCAAGTCACAGACAGATTGCAGGCCTGATTCTGGAGCACAGGTTAACCAGCTGAAGTAGTTTAAAAGGGCAATTGGCAAGAAACAGGGCAGGGACATCAAAGCTGAGGACTCCATATTGTTTGAGGGCAAGAGTCAATGCACAGGACAGGAAACAAGATGGCCGACGACAAGCTGAGAACTCCATATTGGTTGAGGGCAAAAGTCATTACACATGACAGGAAACAAGATGGCCGACAAAATACACTAAATGCAAACATAACAACAGATATAGCAAAAAAGACTGAAAACCTTACAGCCGGTCTGGCTGCATGCAGACTGGGCTTCAGCTACCACAGACAAACAGAGGAGGCCTAATACCTACTTGCTGTGGGGACCCACTGTGCACCTGGTCACCTGTCAGTGCCCTGGACATCTTCACCTGCATACCACCAGTAAAAGGTAAAATAGACTTCTCCAGTGTGTGTGCATCATTCCTCTCCGCTCCCGGTACCCTCATAGACTGCTCCAACACTCCCCATCCCTACCTAATATCCCTCTCCAAGCTACCCCTTTACACTACGCTGCCACAGAGGTCCAGCCTTACCTCTAGGGGGCTTTGCCATCTAAGCTGCACTACCATCTACCTCCGGCGGACTGTGGCGGCGCTGGTGACCCATCACCAGACTCTACAAGTGGCGTTGTTAAAGAAGTTGCCTGTTACTTGTATCTACTCTATATTGGCAGCCATTTTGTCCTTCTAAGAGCCATTTTAGTTTATCACCCTATTCCTTTTAATATTCCTTTTAAACTTCATATACGCTTAGTAGGAATGTAATATGGCAATGGTTGAGGGCTGAGAACATAGAAAAATATGCAGACATGGGTATGGGAGTATAGGAAAACATTTCCTATACTGTCGCTTTGTCTTCCCATATAAGAATAATAGTCATGGAATCAGCATGGAGTCAGCGGACTGTGACCCTGAGAGCATAAAGTGCAGCAAACAGATATCTAAATGAATGTAGCAAATGATTTATGACCTGTGAATAAGACATTCATTGACTAGGTGTCATATCTTGATAAAGGTGTTGATAGGTCTACATCTGTTTCTAGCACATTACTTGCATTTTTGTATATTTTTGTATGACTATGTCCCCGCCATCTTGCCACATATCATCCTATTAGGTAATGCTCCATTGTATTGGTGTCCTTGGTTATGATATATAATCTCGCCTCTCTAATAAAGAGTGTGACTCTCTCTTGGAAAGACCTGACTGCTGTGTCTTTTGTCCTGAGCGTCCCCATACAGCCAGACCGGTGCCAATCCAACTTTATTATTTTACAAATCAGTCTATTCTGGTTAGCATAAGCATTGAAGCCCAATTGATGGCTTTTACATCTGGAGGCCCCAGCTTTCTTACCTCCCCCCGAGGTTCTTTTAAATTTTTTCCTCCTTTTTGTTTATCCTGGTCTGAACACAACGCGGCCAATATCTTGGGTGGACTCCACGGAACCGCGGTAAGTTGAGCCTTTGCCTCACGGTGTACTCCACCCGGGACACTGGTTGCGAGCGTCAGCCCGCGGGGAACACAAACCTGGAAATTCTCAGGTAGACTGATTTATTTATTCTCATTTGCTCTTTCTATTTTTCTCTGTTTCCCCTTTTCTGCTTATCCTAATTGTTTATTTTTCCTAGGTGCCGTGTTCTAACTTTGTTTAAATCCCTTGCAGTTTCTAGTTACTTAATTCTGTTTTCTTTTATTTGATATTAAGGTACAGTGCCTACGAGTAGTCTTCAACCCCCTGCAGATTTAGGTGGTTTGATAAGATGCAAATAAGTTAGAGCCTTCAAACTGCAAACGAGAGTAGGATTTATTAACAGAAGCATAAATCTTACAAACCAAAAAGTTATGTTACTCAGTTGAATTTTAATAAATTTTAAACATAAAAGTGTGGGTCAATTATTATTCAACCCCTAGGTTTAATATTTTGTGGAATAACCCTTGTTTGCAATTACAGCTAATAATCGTCTTTTATAAGACCTGATCAGGCCGCCACAGGTCTCTGGAGTTATCTTGGCCCATTCCTCCATGCAGATCTTCTCCAAGTTATCTAGGTTCTTTGTGTGTCTCATGTGGACTTTAATCTTGAGCTCCTTCCACAAGTTTTCAATTGGGTTAAGGTCAGGAGACTGACTAGGCCACTCCATCACCTTGATTTTTTCCCTCTTGAACCAGGCCTTGGTTTTCTTGGCTGTGTGCTTTGGGTCCTTCTCTTGTTGGAAGATGAAATTACGACCCATCTTAAGATCCTTGATGGAGGAGCGGAGGTTCTTGGCCAAAATCTCCAGGTTGGCCGTGCTATCCATCTTCCCATGGATGCGGACCAGATGGCCAGGCCCTTTGGCTGAGAAACAGCCCCACAGCATGATGCTGCCACCACCATGCTTGACTGTAGGGATGGTATTCTTGGGGTCGTATGCAGTGCCATCCAGTCTCCAAACGTCACGTGTGTGGTTGGCACCAAAGATCTCGATCTTGGTCTCATCAGACCATAGAACCTTGAACCAGTCTGTCTCAGAGTCCTCCAAGTGATCATGAGCAAACTGTAGACGAGCCTTGACATGACACTTTGAAAGTAAAGGTACCTTACATGCTCGTCTGGAACGGAGACCATTGCGGTGGAGTACATTACTTATGGTATTGACTGAAACCAATGCCCCACTGCCATGAGATCTTCCCGGAGCTCCTTCCTTGTTGTCCTTGGGTTAGCCTTGACTCTTCGGACAAGCCTGGCCTCGGCACGGGAGGAAACTTTCAAAGGCTGTCCAGGCCGTGGAAGGCTAACAGTAGTTCCATAAGCCTTCCACTTCCGGATGATGCTCCCAACAGTGGAGACAGTTAGGCCCAACTCCTTGGAAAGGGTTTTGTACCCCTTGCCAGCCTTGTGACCCTCCACGATCTTGTCTCTGATGGCCTTGGAATGGTCCTTTGTCTTTCCCATGTTGACCATGTATGAGTGCTGTTCACAAGTTTGGGGAGGGTCTTAAATAGTCAGAAAAGGCTGGCAAAAGAGATAATTAATCCACACATGTGAAGCTCATTGTTCTTTGTGCCTGAACTACTTCTTAATACTTTAGGGGGACCAAACAGAATGCTGGTGGTTTGAGGGGTTGAATAATAAATGACCCTCTGAATTAACTTTTAACGCTTTAAAAAAAAAAAAATTAAAAAATCTTTTTGGCTGCAGTGCATTTCCCACTTCCAGGCTGCTCTACAGTCCAAATGTCACAATGCCAAGTTAATTCCGCATGTGTCAACCAGCTAAATCTGCAGGGGGTTGAAGACTACTTGTAGGCACTGTATATTATTGTTATCTGTTGCGCCATTGACTGTTTTCTGATTTCAGCTGTCTATTTTTCTTGAAGCGAGAGAAGCTAGTGTGGAGGGAGGGAGAGGGAGGAAGAGTGAGAGGGATCGCTCTGCTGTATTTGCAGCGTTGTGACCTTTCTGACCCCATCCACACTGGCTTCCTCGCTCCTCACCCCCTTCCTTTTTCCTGCTTCATGAATCCACAGCTGGACATCAGCTAATGTGAATTGTATTTTTAAATGCCGTGTCCTAATTGTTTGTGCAGTCTCCTCTTGCATTGGCACGCTGGGTGGTAATACGAACCAGAGATAAGATTGTTTACTGTATACCTGTGTTGACAGGCCCCTTGGGTTATGAGTCAACATTTAATCGGGAAGACGGCAGAAGGTGTGTTGAAGTTAGGATTAATTCTCATTATACTCCACTGCCGGAGAATGTTGGATTAACACTTGAGCAAGTGTTTGGAGAGATCAGGTTGTCTACTGGTGCAGCTGGAGAGCTACTTTGCCCCGTGGCTGTGCAGGAACTCAGGCTTGTAGTTGAGTCTTTCTCTTGTTACCGCCGATGTGCCACTTAAAGTATATGTTATAAGATTATGCTTTTATGTTTAACCTATTGAAGCAGTATATGTGTCAGACAGTGAGTACAAGGGAATTGATTGGGATAAGGCTCCTTGACTGAATTGGCTGATTGCATGAATGCTATAAGGATCTGAAATAAAGATCCTGATTGAAGGGAGCACACTAGGCTTGATTCCTGGTCAACTGGCACCTGGAATAATTATTCAGGAACACTAGAACGTGTAATCACATACACATTCGCATGAAAGAGACAAGCCAAAACCAAATATTCTGTTGATACTGCAGGATTAAACATAAAGACTTTGAATACACGTTGTCAGGATTGTCCTGTCCGTGTCTTCTGGTAGCCTCTGGTCTTGCGGGGTGTTAACTAATATTTGGGGAGGCTGTATGTGAAGTGATTGTGCAGCGTGATTGGGTTCCGGACAAGTTTTTTTTTTTCTCTTCTCCCTAACCAGGAAATTTCTTCCCTTTCCATGAATTGTGATATTTGCATTTATTTACAACGGTTAATATTATTTGGTTTGTAATGGAAGTAAGAAAATTTTCAATATGTCATGTCCTGATTGCAAATTTGGTTTGATGCTAGCTATATCATTAGCAGGTTGGAGAATTGTTAAAATTACATACTACGGGTATAATAAAGAGCGTACTGGGTTTGTATCTCTATCTGCCACACTTCCAAATTTTATGGTATTCCGTCTCAATGTTCATGGTACCCCCTTTGAGGACTGGGCTTTAGGAACATTGTTGACAGATATTGAGGAATACAATCTCTGGCATCCTGGTAATATACCGTTCAGGTGCCCCCTCAATAACGGACAGCCAGAGGATCATACCCAGTCCACGGCAGATTCTGTTCTCCTCCTTGGATATCAATTGTAAAGTGAATAGTTTTATTTCCTCTCAACTGTCCTGTATAACTGTTTAAACTGTGTTTCGTAGGGTGTAGCAGTATTGATGTAAATGCTTTGACTTGATATGACCAGTGAGAATTGCCTTTGTATTGTGACATTAGAACAAAGGGGCAGAGCTCAGATTTGGTATTTGGAACACATTTACCCCGAGCCGGTGTCAGCACATGAGTACATTAATGAGCGAGGTAATCCCTGCATAGTTATACCCCTTCATGTAATACCCTACACATATACTGTTAAGAGAAGTTGGACTCAGGTAATCCGGTTTAAGTGGTATTGACCGAACACTAGGAGTCAGATAACACATAATTATAGATACTCAGAGGAGGGTGTAGATTCCGGCATTGAAGTTTCAGCTTCAGATGATGATTCTGAGTGATTTTAGTCTGCTGTGAAATATGATGTATGAGGAATACATTGGAGTCAGTTTTGGAATTGCATTGTATGCATTGGTGTATATTTGCCTACTAAGACAGATTTACAACAGGCTTAGAGCAGATCAGAAGGCTCAGTTAGCACTAATTGCCCGGGAGGTTGTGACAACTGGACCGGAAGAGAGACTAGAGGATAGGGTTGATTCTAGTTCTGTCTAAAACAGGTGAATCAGCAGAGGTCTAGCCTGAAATAAGAGACTAGAGGATAAGGCTGATCCAAGTTTTATTCAGAACGGGTTATCGGTGGAGATCTAGTCCGAAAATAGCAAATACTGTGGGAGGGGTCGCTACCCTTCACAGACGCTATGGGGACCAGTTTCAGTAAGCATCTCATTAGGTCAGAACAAGACATGGATCCAAGACAAAAAATTATAGATCTAGTGAGGGCACAACATGGACAGAGGGCAGTTAAGGATGCAGCAAGGATTTTGCGTAAAGCCGCGATGCCGGGTTTGGGTTGTTTAGACCCTTTACAGTGCGACAGTTTTGCCGTGAAAATGACCAATGGATTCATAAGCACGGATACGGGCACCAAGTGGAAGCCTGGATCTGGACTTCTGAAAGCCATCATCCCCTTATAAATGACGATGACGAAGAGTTTATGCGCAGGCATAAAGGACAGAGACAGGGACTACCAGGTGCAGTGCCGGCTGGACACCTGCCGACCCTTCGGGGGGCAGTGGCCAGCACACTTTACCTTTGCCAGCTTCAGGACAGCAAAGCCCTGACATAAAGACAATGTCACCAGTTAGTGTACAAGATGTGACTTTCAGTCCAGCTACGACAGATGACAGTAGGTCACCAGCTTCCACATCCAGCATTAGCACAGTACATTATTCACCCCGACAGTGGAAGTACGGAGGAGGGTAATACCACAAGCCACAGACTCTGGGCCTGGGGCATCCCCTCCTCCATACGATGACCACAGCCTCTTTGGACAACTACCAGATACATCGTCAGAGGATTCATTTGGTTCTGACATAACAGAGGCCGGTAGTCAGGGAGTAGGCAGACAAACATTTAAGATGCAATTATCACTATCTCCGGACGCCGGAGACACAGAAACTCATGAACCCAGTATCTCAGTTAAGCACTCACAGGCTAAAGCTTAAGCTATATTTGAGCAGCAACGACCACAGCCCTATGCACCTGACTATAGCGTATCTACACGTTCAAAAGCATGGGGCTGTACACACTGCAGCTCAGTCAACCCGATAAAGCACGACCACTGTAGTGACTGCAACACTAAGAAACCAAAGAAACAACATACACGCACACACGAGACAGTTCTCCCAGTAGTGACACAGGTCACTTCAGAGACAGGGGACGACGGACAAGCAGGGGCCGCAAAAGAGATAACAGAGTGGTATCGGCTATGGACCAGAACGGACCAGTTAGGGTTAATTCAATCATTCCCTGACCCTTTTAAAAATCCTATGGGATTTTGTAAACGTATGAATGATATAACTCAGAACTATGAGGGAACATGGTGTGATATGCATGGTTTATGCACTCTAGCAGCAGGAGCTCCTTTTGCAAGCAAGGTAGAAGATATAAAAGAGGGAACAGATAAAAGTCTATTTCCTGAGATACCTGCAAACAAAAAGACTAAGGAATCTGGGGTCCTCTACATGAATAGACTCAGGGCTGTAGCTAGACAGCTTACAGATCAACTGTATGCAGAGTTGCCAGAAGTTATGCAGGAGCAGGATGAAACTGTTGACAAATTCCATGCCCGCTGTGTAACAGCATTTACTGATCATGATTATGACATTAAAAATGAGAAAGAAGCAAAATTCCTTAAAGCGAACCTGTCACCCCCCCCGGGCATCAAAAGCTCTAATAGCCACCTTCTGCAGCACTAAGGCTGCATTCAGGGAAGGTGACTATAGCCTTTTGATGCCCTTTATAGTCTGAAATATGAAGTTAGGTAAATGCTTACTCTTAGAAAGACCAGAGACCGGGAGGCGGGGTTTCACGCTGCTCCGGCCCGCCCCCTCTTGTCAGTCATGGTGCTCGGCTGCTGCTGCCTCCCATGACTGTGTAAAATGAACGCGCGTCTCCGTTCTCATGCACGGAGCCGCGCATGCGCTGTGTGCCCGGTGTCGATGACTTCCTGGACACCGGGCACACAGCGCATGCGCGGCTCCGTGCATGAGAACGGAGACGCGCGTTCATTTTACACAGTCATGGGAGGCAGCAGCAGCCGAGCACCATGACTGACAAGAGGGGGCGGGCCGGAGCAGCGTGAAACCCCGCCTCCCGGTCTCTGGTCTTTCTAAGAGTAAGCATTTACCTAACTTCATATTTCAGACTATAAAGGGCATCAAAAGGCTATAGTCACCTTCCCTGAATGCAGCCTTAGTGCTGCAGAAGGTGGCTATTAGAGCTTTTGATGCCCGGGGGGGGTGACAGGTTCGCTTTAAGGACATGTTCTTTAAGGGGTTAAGGGAGAACCTTAGGACAGAGGTGACAAAGTCACGAGTGAATGTCTTTACCAACCCCTCACTTTGTCACTGCCGATAATAAGGGCCATAGATGATCAATTGACCAAAGCAAAGCAGAAGAAGGCCAAGAAATCTGCTTCTGTGATGGTTAATTTACAGCAAGTCGGACCCCTGGATGCCATCCAAAAATCACTGGAATTACTCCACTGTGGCTTGAGAAAACCCAAAACTTACACTTCAGAGGAGTGTAAAAAGAGAGGAATGTGTTTTGAATGTGGGCAGAGGGGACACATGAAAAGGGATTGCCCAGCCACAAAAAAACCAGGACAAACAAATTTGCAATGAATGTTGCTACTGTCAGTAATGACTCAGACTAGGGAACAGGCAGCCCCTTTGAGAAGCAAATGATTGTAGTTCCCCCTACAGGCGGACCATCAGCCATAGCAAAATTAACCCTTCCCACCGGCAAGAGTGTAGATTGCCTAATTGACACGGGGGTGAGCCGCACAATATTCAGGAAACAACATATGCCGGAACAATACATAACAAACAGAATGATTGAAGGGATGGGGGCCAGTGGTAAAATTAATCCCCTAAGAGAAACTAAGCCAATGATGGTGAGGATCGCACACACCACAGACTTATGTGCACGGTTGCTTGTGTCTGACACTTGCCCTGTAAACTTGATAGGTGCTGATATACTCAATGCTATGCATGCTGTTATTACCTATGGTAAGAAAGGAATCACAGTGAAAGGTCCTTTGTCTGAATCAATTCTCACCGTAATGATGTCCTTGCTTCAGATAGGTGATGACAGACTGCATACGGATTTGGATGAGCAGATAAATCAGATGCTGCAAGAGGTGCCAACCGCACTATGGGTAAAAGACAAAACTGATGTTGGTTTGCTGAAAATAACACCAGTGAAAATTAAATTGAAGCCAGGTGTCATACCGGTATGTATTAGACAATATCCCCTGAGCAAAGACCAGGATACAGCCATTTCACATCAGGTGGACTACTATTTGAAGGTGGAAGTTGTTAGGAAATGCCGATCCCCTTATAACACACCACTTTTTCCGGTAAAGAAAAAGCAAATACCTGGTCAACCTGCTGTGTACAGAATGGTCCATGATTTACGTGAAATTAACAAATTGATGGTCATTGACACCCCCATAGTGCCTAATCCGCATACCTTGCTAAATCAAATTCCTCCACAGGCAACAGTCTTTACAGTAATTGATTTGAGCAACGCATTCTTTTCGGTTCCGCTACATCCCGATAGTGAATTGCTTTTTGCATTTACACACAAGAGCACACAATACTGTTGGACAAGGCTACCACAAGGTGGCGCCACTTCTCCATCTGTGTTCTCAGAAGCAATGGCAACTATCCTTCTTTCCTGGCATCCGGAGAGTGAACATGTTCAATTGATTCAGTATGTTGATGATTTACTGCTATGTACACCTGACAAACCCACTTGTTTACAGGAAACACTGTCTTTGCTGAGGTTTTTGTTTCAGGAGGGATGCAAGGTAGCAAAGGATAAGTTGCAGGTAGCTCAGACTAAGGTTATTTTCCTTGGTCATTGCATCTCTGCTCAATCAAAACACATTACAAATGACAGGAAAACAGCAATCAGCCAGGCCAAGCAACCCAACACTGAGAGATCACTGAGAACCTTCTTAGGATTAGTAGGTTACTGTACAGAATGGATTCCTTCAGCATCAGAGAAAATGCAGCCTTTATATGATGTATTGGCATCTTGCAATAAGGGCAAACCCTATGAAATGACAGCAGAAGCAAAAGAGGGGTTTGACATGCTGAGGAAGGACATTCTCTCTGCACCAGCACTTGGAATCCCAAATTATGATCTCCCATTCTATCTGTTTTGTTATGAGTTGAGTGGACATGCCAAAGGAGTATTGGCACAAAAACATGGGGGAAAGTACCGACAACTGGGTTATTACTCTGCCCAACTTGACCCAGTGATAAAAGGAGCACCTTCCTGTATCAGGGCAGTGGCGGCCTGTGCAATTTTAAAGGATAGAGTTGCTGATTTGGTATTGGACAATACTTTGGAAATACAGGCACCACACTCTGTGCAGGAAGTGTTACTCCAAGCACGCACAAAGCATTTATCAATGAACAGACTGACCAAGTATGAGGTGGCCTTACTGACACCTCCAAACATCACCGTAAAGAGGTGCACAGTGCTTAATCCAGCCACTTTATTGCCAGAAACAGACAATGACTTGACAAATGAAATTGAGCACAATTGCTTTGAGCTAATGGAAATTGAGATTCAGCCACTAGCAAATGTACAGGAGACACCATTACACAATGCAGACTTAGAACTTTATGTGGATGGGTCCAGATTCTATACAGATGGTGTACCGCATACTGGATATGCTGTTGTCACCCTACATGAAGTCCTAAAGAGTGAACCACTGCCTACTAGGATGTCTGCCCAGGAAGCTGAATTAAAAGCTCTGACAGAAGCATGTGTCATTGGGGAGGGGCTGCTGACGAACATTTTTACCGATAGCCACTATGCTTTTGGTTGTGTACATGATTTCGGCCCTATATGGAAAAGCAGACAGTTTGTGGTAGCCTCAGGTAAACCCATAAAGAACGCAGACTCAATAGCGCAGCTTCTCCGAGCACTGGAGCTGCCCAGAAAGATTGCAGTGATCAAGGTGCAAGCTCACACCAAGGAGCGCACCAAAGAAGCTAGGGGAAATGACAGTGCTGATAAGGCGGCCAAGGCAGCTGCCCTGCTCCCTCTCCCAGCAGAAATCTACACTGTGCAAGTGTCTGGGAGGATGGATCTTGACCTTCTAATGTGCCTGCAAGCGCAGACTTCAAAACAGGAAAAAGATGAATGGAGACGTGCAAATTCCCGAGAAGAGGATGGTCTATGGAAGGTAGGTATCAACTATTGCCTTCCTAGAGCACTATATCCCATGATGTGTGCTCTCTCACACGGGCCAACTCATCAGTCCAAAGACGCAATGGCAGAACAAGTGAAACATCACTGGGTGCCACCTGGGTTCCATTATGCTGCTGCTAAGCACGTACAGGGTTGCATGATCTGTGCATGCCATAACGCTGGGAAAACGGTTAAGGTACCACAAAAATGTACGCCTAGGCCACTCTACCATTTTCAAAGGCTGCAGATTGACTTAATTCAGCTTCCAAAGGTAGGCACCTACGAGTATGTGTTGGTCTGCACAGACCTATTTTCAGGATGGCCAGAGGCCTGGCCTGCGGCCAAAGCCACTGCCAAAACTGTTGCTAAGAAATTACTGTCTGAAGTGGTGGCAGGTATGGAGTGCCAGAAGTAATAGAGAGCGACAGGGGAAGTCACTTCACTCCCAAGTTTGCCAGGAGGTTTTGCAAGCTCTAGGAAAAGAGCAGGCTTTCCACACTTCATACAGGCCACAAAGTCTGGAAAGGTCGAAAAGTTAAACGGGACCTTAAAGTTGAAAGTTCAAAAGGTCATGGCTGAAACAGGGAAGCCATGGACAGAGTGTCTCCCAATAGCATTGTACTCTGTGAGGGTTACTCCAAACAAAAAGACTGGGTTGTGCCCTTACGAGGTGTTGTTTGGGGAACCACCAAAGACAGGGCTGTATTTTCCTCAGCAGCTGCAAACATTGCATTCTGACATGACAGCTTATGTAGGAGCTTTGCAAAAGGTTTTGCATCAAATTCATAGACGTGTTTTTAGTTCCATTCCAGATCCCTCCTCTTTGGAAGGTACACACTCGCTGAAACCAGGAGATTGGGTGACAGTTAAGAAGCACGTGAGGAAAAGCCTGGAACCCAGATTTGAAGGTCCATTTCAAGTCCAGCTCACTACACCAACCTCAGTGAAGCTTGAAGGAAAGACCATCTGGATCCACGCGTCCCACTGCAAGAAGTTTCACAAAGAGTGAAAAGATGACCGTGGGGAAGTATTGTTTGTTGTCTTTGCCTTTACTCTGTCATAGTGCTTCCCCTGGGAAAGAGGCAGGAGATGAACACTTACTTAAGCCATGGGAAAAGGGAGTGCTTCAACAAGAAGAAGTAGCTAGGGAAAGTGGCTTATTATCAAGTGAAGAGCAAACAAAAGAGTGGGATAATAAG
The DNA here is from genome assembly GCA_033576535.1 of Allobates femoralis. Classification (NCBI taxonomy): domain Eukaryota; kingdom Metazoa; phylum Chordata; class Amphibia; order Anura; family Aromobatidae; genus Allobates; species Allobates femoralis. The sequence continues at coordinate 477,779,115 of JARQOC010000004.1, forward strand.
TTTGTTAAATATCATGAGTATATATCACAAGCCCGCAATCTTCAAATTGCTGGATATGTTCACATGCACCTATTGCAGCTAAAACTATGCCCTATTTTGTAACGCCAATCCCAGAGACAGAACTAATGGGTCCAAAGTGTCGGAAAATGGATGCTTTACAATTAAATGATCAACAGAGCAAAACCTCTGCTCCCTTACCTATAACAGGGTGGACTAGACCACCTTGGCTCCAGCTTAACTTAACTTCACAACCACGGGGCCAAGGTAAGACATAAGTAAGATATTCGAATCAAAGAGCATGATGGGATTTGGGAAAGTGAGGAAACACGTAAACGGAACTTGGGAAAATACCCTCCCATCATTTGAAAATTAGTTTTTCCATAAAAAAGAAAACCCCACCTATAAAGGGAGTAGCAGATCCATACTGTAATAAGGAGCCCTGTCTTCAAAGATATGTACATGCAACTAATTGGACTGAGGAAAATGACTATGCATTTGCAAATGGGTAATACAGAGATGTGTATCAATCGAGGGGCAGTGTATGAGGAGGAGAGTGAATTTGGTACACCAAAAGTAGAAACAGAACCCACACCGGCACCATTTTGTGAGCCTCTACGATACTACAGATCTATTACCACTGATTTGGAAGACTCATGGTGCTTGTATACACAAAACATGAGGCTCATCTCTATAGTTATGGCATTATTGAACGAATATCAGTTTCAACTTCCAAACGGCATATACATTGTTTGTGGAGAAAAGGCCTACAGGTGGCTTCCAGTGGGTACTGAGGGGTTTTGTACCTTGCAAGGCTGGAACCCGCAACCCTGGGTATGGGAGGATGCTGATTTTCCATATAAAACATCCCCTGGCATATGCTTCTTAAAGAGAAGCTAAATCACATTCTCATCACGTCAAACATATGTTCAGCACCCCATGGTATGCTAAAGTGGCAATGGTCCATGCAGGACCAATAGGAAAAATGGTTGGAACTATGAGAAATGCACAAATGATCGAACAATTAGGAGATATTTTTGATAATGTAACTGATCTTCTGTTTGATGCCATAGATGTAGAGTCAGCATACACAAAACAGCTCATCATCATTACAAATCAGCATTCAATGGTTCTAGACTATCTTACTGCCTCCAATGGCGGATTTTGTACGGTCATAGGGCCAAGCTGTTGCCATTATATTAACGCCTCAGGACTCATGCAGGTGACCCATGACCTCGAACAGGCAGAGAGATTAAAAGAGGAATTTAAGAAAGCCCATTCTTGGGATGACCTGCCGTTCCCTTCATGGCTCTCCTGGTTGAATCCTATGAACTTATTCAAAGGAATAGGTGGATGGATAACAGGAATAATACATTTTGTGATCCAGGGGGCATTTATAATATTGGTAGCCGCAATTTTGATAAAGTTGTTTGTAATGATGGTAAAGAAAATTCTAGGAGCTAATTGCAAATGTTTTTCAGGTAAAAATAAACGGAGCAAAACTAAAGACAAGGCCACTGACCCCAAACACGCTCAAGTACTCATGACATTGACCACTATCAGAAGATGCAAGTGTATACTCTGTGACAAGGAAGCTCTGGCGGATCTGGCTGACTGCTTCCATTGTGGAAATCCTTTGAAACCATGTCCACCACCAGAGATGCAAGGAAAAGAGAACTGTAGCACCGTATAAAATATATCACCACTTACATGTCATTTAACCAGCATATATTCAGTTTTTTTTTCTTACACTGTATACAGAGTTAATTTATTAAGTGACCTATATCTAAAGTATAGCATATAGCCCAATATATATATCTTTTAATACTCATAGAGTCTATCACTCCCCTCGGTATATCTATTATATTAGTGTCTAGAGATTATAGGGAGGGCAGTATAGGGAAAAGTCAGGGCCGACAAACAGGATCTGTCTGAATGGTAACACCCCATAATATACGTAGGGGAAGCCTAGTGTATTGTGAAGTAAGGCAGCTCTGCGGACCTGGAGATGGGCAAGGTCAGATGAGGAATAGAAATGATAAAAAGAGGGGAGTTGTTAAAGAAGTTGCCTGTTACTTGTATCTACTCTATATTGGCAGCCATTTTGTCCTTCTAAGAGCCATTTTAGTTTATCATCCTATTCCTTTTAAACTTCATATACCCTTAGTAGGAATGTAATATGGCAATGGTTGAGGGCTGAGAACATAGAAAAATATGCAGACATGGGTATGGGAGTATAGGAAAACATTTCCTATATTGTCGCTTTGTCTTCCCGTATAAGAATAATAGTCATGGAATCAGCATGGAGTCAGCGGACTGTGACCCTGAGAGCATAAAGTGCAGCAAACAGATATCTAAATGAATGTAGCAAATGATTTATGACCTGTGAATAAGACATTCATTGACTAGGTGTCATATCTTGATAAAGGTGTTGATAGGTCTACATCTGTTTCTAGCACATTACTTGCATTTTTGTATATTTTTGTATGACTATGTCCCCGCCATCTTGCCACGTATCATCCTATTAGGTAATGCTCCATTGTATTGGTGTCCTTGGTTATGATATATAATCTCGCCTCTCTAATAAAGAGTGTGACTCTCTCTTGGAAAGACCTGACTGCTGTATCTTTTGTCCTGAGCGTCCCCATACAGCCAGACCGGTGCCGATCCAACTTTATTGTTTTACAAATCAGTCTATTCTGGTTAGCATAAGCATTGAAGCCCAATTGATGGCTTTTACAGCGTCACGTGACAAAAACTCTAATCCCCTGTAAATAATCCTTTTTGAAGTGTCACCCAGGCCACGGGATCAGGCGCTGCCACCTGTGACATCCCCAAAACAGCCACCAAGCCTTATACCCGAGTACCCCAGGGCCTGGGGCTCGACACTAGTTCCTGATGTTGTGTGCCTGACGACCTGTGTCAGTACCTGGCAACCTTACTAGTGCCTGACATACTCCCATTGCCTGATGTCCTATGCCAGTTCCTAATGTCCTGTGCCCGACGACCTGTTCAAGTACCTGATGACCGTGCCAGTACCTGAACTCCTATCCTGCTGTCACCCTGCTCCCCTCAGCTGCCACAGTCCCGGACACTGCCCTGGGAGTGGCACCTGGGGTCTACTGGCAGCCAAGTCTAACCTCACCATTAGAGGCACTGGTGAATACATGATAGGTGTTTAGTCAAGTCCCTCCCACTTCAGTGTAAGCCCGGGTCCCCCCAGTGGTCCAGCGAGCCCTCTACCGCTTGCATCCGTGAACATTTAATGTTGTATCCAAACTGACATTGGTAATCTGAGTATGAGTACCATTTTGTGGGACAGAGAAGTAGTCCAAGTCAAGAAAGCCCAAAATGCAGTTAGTTATAAACCCCTGAGGTAAATGGCTTGCTAAATTTGACAGTTGTTATCCTGGCATCCAGCTGTTTAGTGTTCTAAGCTGACAAACTGACTCGCCTCATGGCCGTGGGACACCCAGAACAGGGCTTTGATGCTTCCCGGGGAGTCAAAGGGGTCGAGACCCGGCTCTGGGACCCTGGGAGTCAATTTGGAAAAGCTCTGTGAGATAGGTGTTGGGATGCCACCCGTTGTGTCCGGCTATGGAGGCCAGTGCTGCAGTACGGGACCTACGGAAACGATGGATTGGCAGCTGTGGTGATATCATTGCCCACGGGTGGAGCGATTCCCCGGGACAACCGGTAAATTCTATGGTGGTGGTAGTGTCGAACCCCAGGCCCGGGGAGTACTCGGGTATCAGGCTCAGTGGGGTTCACGGGGATGTCACTGGTGGCGGTGCCTGAGCCCTTGGCCTGGGTGACACTTCAAAGAGGGGTTATGTACAAGGGAAAAGAGTTGTTGTCTTGTGACGTCACCTGTAGTACCTGGTGACGGGTCACCAGTGCCGCCACAGTCCTCTGTTGGGCAATGGTATTGCGGCAAGGATGGCAAAGCTCCCTACAGGTGGAGCTGGTCCTCCGGGGCAGCGTTGCTTTAAACAAAAAGGTTGAATTTTGAAAGCACAAAGACATGGAGGCAAAGCCACTCTCTCCCGGGTACTTTACTGTAAACAGTCATCAGCATACAAGTCCACAGTTCAGCAAAAGTTGTTAAAGAAACAGGTAGCTCTATGGGTGGCTGCTAGTGGATGCCAGGTGGTATAGTGGTACCCATTGTATGCCATAATTGACGAACCCATGTTCTTACTTCCCCGCCTGGGATTAGTCCATACCGAATTATTCCTTGAAGGTAATTTTGGGGCTCCCCTCCCTCGCAGTGAAGAAGCAGGTGGACTGCTCCGTGTGGCAGAGTGCTGCAGCCTGGTAGTGTCCTCGGTTCCGGCGATCCCGTGGTGGACTGGGGAAACTCCCTAGAGCATGGTCGCTCCACGCTGGGGTTCCCCCTTTCTCTCTCGGGCCCAAACTCACGCATCAGACACACTCTCTCAGGATCCCCTCAGGATCCCATTTCATCTTTCCTCAGAATCAGCCTGGAGCTGTCCTGTTAGACCTTCCGACTCACTCCACACTCCTCCTCGACTCCAACTCTTTCTCCTTCTCTACTCCCCCTAGAGGTGACTATATCCATCCCAGGAGTACCCTCCCACCACTACTCTAGTGTGAAAGTGCAGGAATTGGGTCCCACCCACCAGCCCAGCATCCACTTGCAGTTGGGGAAAAATTACACTGCTTTTATGAGTGTAATACCCCGGTGTGACTCCTGACCATCAGGGACGCCACAGTAGGCCATTCGGGTGCAGGACTTAAGGCGCCGAATAACCAACAGACACGTAGGTGTTGTTTCATTTTACCTTTACTGTAGAAGTAGGAGCCGGGGTACAGTCCACAGGTGTTGTAGGGAATCGGGGTGGCCTGGAAGCAAGTTAAGGATCTCCTCACTCTGCGTGTTCTGAGGCTTCCCTGCTGCGCTCCTATCTGCTGGTCCTGGCTGAATGTAGCTAAGCTGCGACCCTTTTCTTCTGCTGGAAAGTCTATCACCAGTATGGCAGGCAGCTCGAGCCCTTCCCGGGGGTCTCTCCTCTGGCCAATATCCCTGAGCTCTTCACGATGTTGTGCCTCCAGGTGCTTTGGTGGCCGGGAGACTTGGAATCTACTGCCCTCCGGTTTTAGCTCCTGGGCCTAGAGCACCCTTGCAACCTCAGACTCCAGGGTCCGGTTCTGGTGCTCCACTCTGTTGTGAACCATTAACAGGCTCCTCTCCCCAGGCCTGCTCCTCTCCTCAGACCCTCTACTAGTGGTCCCTCACACTGACTAGTGAGTATCCTTGGACGAGCCTGACACAGCTCCAGTATGTAACATGTCTTCACAGTCCTCCTAGGAACTGAACTAACTAACCCTACCCCCAGGCCAGAATTTATACGGAATCTCCCCTGAACTCTGGTTGTAGAGCTCCCTCTTCTGGTCTGAAGTCAGGAAGGTGTTTTGTACTGTGGGATTACCTGGTGTGGATACCCTATCTTGCTTCCAAGCATAACCCTACCCCACGAGGGAGGCAAGGCCATTGTGGCAGCCGGACTCTGGGGTGCCACACTTTCCAGATACCACTTAATAGAGGAAGAAATCAGATAGTGCAGCTTCCCCTCTATTGTTTGCACAGCTAAAGATTAGATAGTTTGAGCTTGAGTCTAGAGCTCCCCTTGTAAAAGTAGATATTAATGTGTTGAGAGTTGGAAAAAAGGACTTGAGAACTGAAACAGCGCAGTGCTGTGTTGTTAAATTTAACTACATTTTATCAACAAAAACAACTTAATTAGATTCATACGACCTGCTACTGATTAAAGTAGTTTACTCCCAAAGAGAAAATCTAAGTTTAACATAATCAATTAAAGGAAAAATATTGACGGCTGAATTGTTCCCACTATTTTTTGAAATGGCAATCCCTAAATATTTGAAGTGTCTTTCTAAAGGCCCAGTCACACATAACGATATAGTTAGAGAGATCGTTGTAACTGTGACGTTACAACGATCTCTCCAACGATGTTGTTCTTTGTGACAGTTCACAGCGATCAGGCCCTTGCTGTGAGGTCGCTGATCGCTGCAAAGTGCTCTGGGTCATTTTTTGATCATTGGTTTCCCGCTGGTCAGCAAGCATCGCTGCGTGTGACAGCGAGAAACCAGCTATCAGTGACCTCACTGGCTGGTAATCATGGTATACACCGGGTATCTAGGCAGCGCACGCTACCAGCGTCCTCCCTGCTTACAGGCAGCGCTAAGCAGGGAGGACGCTGGTAACGATGCTAAACACCGGGTATCCAAGCAGCGCGCGCTGCCTGGATACCTGCTGTTTATCATAGTTACCAGCGTTCTCCCTGCTTAGCGCTGCCTGTAAGCAGGGAGGACGCTGATGTCCTGCCCAGGCCCGGGGGTGACTTAGGCTCTCAGGCGCGGTTTGGGGGGAAGTCACGGGTAGCGGTGCCTGAGGCTGTGGGCCTGGGGGAGCAATGAAAAATGGGGAAAAAGAAAATAATAAAAATGTCACGTCGTGACACCACCTGTAGGTTCCGATGATGACACCGGCACTGCTTGGGCCTCTGGGGTGATGGGCGGCAGCAAGATGGAGTGGCTCCCTACAGGAGAAGCGAGGTCCCCGGGGCTGAGAGTTATAATGGTGGAATAGGGTAGCACAGTCATTTTTGTGCAAGGTTGGAGTAGGGGAGCACAGTCAGTGTGGTGCAGGTGGAAGGAGGAACACGCACACATAAGAGTCTTTTGGTACCTTTACTGTTGTTCGGTTGCAGGTACACTCGTCCGGAATGAGGGAAACACTTTGGGATCTCCACAGCGAGTAGGGTTGTAGGCCTCCTTACTTTAGCTTTCCTGTTTGGAGTCTGGCAGGCATGGAACCTGACTGGACCGTTACTTCTCTCTCTTTCTCTCTCCACACCTGGGTTGCTGCACTTAGGGCTCTCTCTTGGGATCCCGCTTGACGTCTTCCACGGTCCCTGGCTCTCAACTGTTGGTGCTGCGGGTGTCCGGGAAGCTAAGCCTCCTCGTGGTGCTGGGTTCTCTGCTGGGCCTATCCTTTCTGTCCCTGCAGACTCGGACTCCATTGACCGGAACTCTGGTGGGCTGAGTCGGTATGACCCTTCTACCCCCTTGTAACACGTTTCTCTCCTCTTGCCTTCGACCTCTACTCTGCGGGTCTACCACTGCCTCTGGTGTGTACTGGTATGGGCCTAGCACGGCTCCAGTACCAGCTCAGCTCACTAGACTCTGAGCTCTTCACAGTTCTGTAGTGACTGCACACTCTGTCTGTCTCCGCCCCCAGCACCTGTATTTATAGGGGGAACTGGCTTAAAGGCAACCAGTCGGGCTCCCCCTACAGGCCTGGAGTGGAAGGTGTTGTGTGTAGGTGGGTTACTCACTGTTGGAAATCCTTCAGTGCCCCAGGGAAGTCTGTGGTGACCTGGCACAGGGTGCCACACTGACATTGCCTTCAGCGATGTGGGAGGTGGCTTGCATGGCCCTGAGCGCTGGGGAGATCTGCCTGTTTGACAGCTCCCCAGTGACCAGGTAACGACGCTCCAGCGATCCCGCCAGGTCGTTATCGCTATCAGGATCGCTGGAGCAGTCGTTATGTGTGACAGGGCCTTAAGAGCAGAGGGCATAATGATTCCAACAGGTTAGTGGTGTAACTAAAGTCTGGTGGGCCCCAGTGTGAAAGTTTGACCCACCCCTCCTCCCTTACATGTTGATCAGATGTATGGGCCCTTGTCGCATTCTAAATCCTATAAAGACTTACTAATTGCCCACACTACCTCCAATATATATTAATGTTCTCTATTCTGGTTTATGTATAAATATACCGGGCAGCATGGTGCCTCAGTGGTTTGCAGTGCAGCCTTGCAGCACTGAGGTCTTGGATTCAGTTCCCACCAAGGACAACATCTGCAAGGCATTTGTATGCTCTCCCCGTGTTTGCGTGGGTTTCCTCCCACATTTTCAAAGACATACTGTTAGAATGTTTAGATTGTGAGCTGCAAAGGGGACAGTGTTGTAAATGTGTGTAAAATGCTATGGAATTAATAGTGTCGAATCCCAGGCCCTGGGGTACTCGGGTATCAGGCTCAGAGGGGTTTTCACGGGGATGTCACAGGTGGCAGCGCCTGAGCCCGTGACCTGGGTGACACTTCAGTAAGGGAGTTATGTACAGGGGATAAGCGTTTTTGTCACGTGACGCCACCTGTAGTACCTGGTGATGAGTCACCAGCGCCGCCACAGTCCTCCGGAGGGTGATGGTATTGCGGCAAGGGTAGTAAAGCTTCCTACAGGTGGAGCTGGTCCTCCAGGGCAGCGAGTAGAAAAGGGGCAGCTTATAGTGGGACTTGTGGCCAGGGTAAGGAGCAGTACGGCAGTCTATAAGGAGACTGGGGACGGAGAGGAACAATACACACACTCTGAAGAAGTTTGTTTTGCCTTTTACTGATAGTATCCACAGGTAAAGATGTCCAGAGCACTGTCGGGTGACCAGGGGCACAGTGAGTCTCCACAGGAAGTGGGTATAAGGCCTCCTCACGTTCCCTGCTGTTGCTGAAGCCCTATCTGTATGCAACACGACTGACCTCCTCACTTTCTCTGGTCCTCTCTCTACTCCTGCGCGGTCCACGGGTTACCACTGCTGTGTGTTCCCACACTACGGTGTCTGGCTCCCTCTTTCTGGGTACGCAGGAAGACCGGGTGACTGAAGTCTCCACGGTGTGATGGGGTTCTCTGCAGTCCTAAAGTGTTTCTCCAGGTGCGGACCCCCGAAGTCTTAGGGGAACCTCCACCGGTTCCTCGCTCCCTTGGCTCTGCTTCTTGCTTTCTGTTCCCACTCCTAGGTTTGGCTGGACAGCAGAAGGGCCACTCCGGGTCACTGGTTTGGGCCTAACCGTAGCACCAATCACCAGGACGTCTTCGCAGCTCTCCTAGCGTCTGCACACTCTGACTAACTCCTCCCCCAGCAGCAGTATTTACAAGGGACCTTACCTAAAGTCAGTGAGGCTAGCTCCCCCTGCTGTGCCGGGGTGGAAGGTGTTGCATGTAGTAAGTACCTGCTGTGAAAACCCAGCTGTGCAGTAGGGAAGGCTGTGGCTACCTGCGTGAGCAGTGCGCCACATACCCCCCTAGTTTACATCAGTACTCCAGGATTAAGTATTTTTGTTTTTAAACACAAAAGTAATAATATAATTAACAATAATAACAGGTAACATATTTACAAAGTCTCAAAATATAAAAATTTACAAAAACCACTGAAAAGGATGGCAAAATGAAAACAGGTAAGTCCATACGGTGCTAGTCCATTTACCGCAGGCTTTGAAAAAAAGAAGAAGTTTGTTGTCACACCAATCCTGTGACCATGGTCCTTTTAAACACAATTTGGGGAAAAGTTCAAAGGGAAAGGTTTAGTTCACAAGAGTCTATACAGTAAAGTCTCTGTACACTCGGGTAAGAAAAAGGGAAAAGTCTTTCAAAAGTCTGCATTTTTAATAAACACATTTCCCTATGGGTGTCTCGGCTTAGGACACCTGGTCCCTCCCCACCCCAGGCACTTTCTGTTCCTAATGTAGTGTGCATGGGGCTGGGCCCAGTTCCTCCACCCATCTGTACACTACTATGTACACTGCTATTTACATGTTACTGCTGCCGTTTACTTTACCTCTGACCCTTTACTGTGCACACTCTCCATACCTAGACAGGGGTTGACCTTGTGTGCTCCTCTGTGACTTGCGCACTACAGGTATCTCTGTCTCAGGTGAGGTTTCTAGTGAAGGGTATGGTGCAGGTATGTCAGGCCTTAGTCTCACTACAGGGCTAGCAGGTGTACCGATTGCAGCATCTTCAGATGCTCTAGCAACGGGTATTTTTTCCTGATTCCTTTGTACAACTTTTGGGGCTAGTAGAAATTCAGTAAAGGCACTAAGATGACTCCATCTGGCTGAGGCCAATCTTCTGGGAAATCTCTTAGGATGGTTGAGACTACCTTCTCCTTTAAGTTTTTGCATGGACTGGGTTCTTTTTCAGGTTCATCTTGTTTTTTCGACGATGTTGGGGGATTCTGGTTTTCCCATTCAGTTGGACACTTTTTGATATGGTTTCTTGACTCTGTGTAAGTGGTTTTTCCACCATTCTTGCTGATGAGACATACCTTATCGTTGTCAAATCCAGAATCTAGAAGGACATAGGGTTCTTGTTTCCACTGGTCGTCCAATTTATGTTGGGTTCTCTTCCTCTTTAAAACAATACTCCCAGGTACAATAGGTTCTGCTGGAGCATGTTTGTTATAGTCCCTTTCTTGTTTTTCACAGGCTTTCTCCAGATTATCTTCGGCACAGGCTTGAACCATTTTGCATTGTTCGAGGTGATGGGCATTCCAATTGGGAATTGAACAACAAGAAAAATACTAGGCATATATATAAAGGGAGCACACTAGTAGAAGGATATTCTTAAGTATAATCCAAAAACCTTTATTTACAAATTTGTGAACAAACAATGTTAAAATCACTTAAAATACACACATGTAAAATGTGGGCCAGTCCACTGACTACCAACAATAAGGCATAAAATGAGGATAAAAAAGAAAAAAGTAACTGAGGGCACCACTAAATACTAAAGGGATCAGCCTTAAACATGTCAAAAAGTGACATGTATCAAATCAGGCGATCACTCAAAATAAACTACATTTCAAAACATCAATTTATTATAAACCAACAACACAGGATATCTAATATATAATTACCTTAAGCCACTTCCGTCATATTCGGCCCTACTTCCGTCGTCGTGAACGTGGCTGCCTCCCAAAGCCTAACTCGCAATGGCTTTGCGAGTCTGCACACAATACCCTCCAGTTACTCGCAAAGCCTCACTCGCAATGGCTTTGCGAGTCTGCACACAATACCCTCCAGTTACTCGCAAAGCCTCACTCGCAATGGCTTTGCGAGTCTGCTTCACTTACAATATCACTTACAATCTCCTGCCCGCGTTCCCCCCGGGTACTCCCGTCTCCTGCCCGCGCTCCCCCCGGTCCTCCTGCCCGCGCTCCCCCCGGTCCTCCTGCCCCCTCCCGTCTCCGCCCCGCCCCCCTGCCCTCTCCGCTTCTCGCGGCCCCCCCTTGCTCACCCTGCCCAGGGCGCACCATCCATCCGTCCAAGCGGCTGTGCTGAAGGAGACGCCGCATCCTGCCTGCCGCGCGGCGCCGGGAGCGGCAAGTTTCATACCTGTGTGCATCATGCATGTGTGTAGTGTGTGCATGATGCATGTGTGTGCTGTGTGCATGATGCATGTGTGTGCTGTGTGCATGATGCATGTGTGTGCTGTGTGCATGATGCATGTGTGTGCTGTGTGCATGATGCATGTGTGTGCTGATGTGCATCATCATGTGTGTGCTGTGTGCATGATGCATGTGTGTGCTGTGTGCATGATGCATGTGTGTGCTTGTGCATGTGCATGTGTGTGCTGTGTGCATGATGCATGTGTGTGCTGTGTCTGCATGATAGCATGTGTGTGCTGTATGCATGCATGGCATGTGTGTGCTGTTGCATGATGCATGTGTCGTGTGCTGTTGTGATGCATGTGTGTGCTGTGCGTGCATGTGTGTGCTTGTGCATGATGCATGTGTGTGCTGTGTGCATGATGCATGTGTGTGCTGTTGCATTGAGTGTCTTATGATGATGCATGTGTGTGCTCTGTGCATGATGCATGTGTGTGCTGTGTGCATGATGCATGTGTCTGCTGTGTGCATGATGCATGTGTGTGCATGATGCATGTGTGTGCTGTGCATGATGCATGTGTCTGCTGTGTGCATGATGCATGTGTGTGCTGTGTGCATGATGCATGTGTGTGCTGTATCATGCACACAACACACACATGCATCATGCACACAGCACACACATGTATCATGCACACAGCACACACATGCATACAGCACACACATGCATCATGCATACACCACACACATGTATCATGCACACACATGCATCATGCATACACCACACACATGTATCATGCACACAGCACACACATGCATCATGCACACCGCACACACATGCTTCATGCATACAGCACACATGCTTCATGCATACAGCACACACATGCATCATGCACACAGCACACACATGCTTCATGCACACAGCACACACATGTATCATGCACACAGCACGCACATGCATACAGCACACACATGTATCATGCACACAGCACACACATGCATCATGCACACAGCACACACATGCATCATGCATACAGCACACACATGTGTCATAAATACAGCACACACATGCATCATGCATACAGCACACACATGTATCATGCACACACCACACATACATCATCACATGCATCATGCATACAGCACACACATGTATCATGCACACAGCACACACATGCATCATGCACACATGCTTCATGCATACAGCACACACATGCATACACCACACACATGTATCATTGTGTGATTGACTTGGCCATTGCAGAATGTTCCACTTTTTTGCACTCATGAACTCCTGGGTAGCTTTGGCTGTATGCTTGGGGTCATTGTCCATCTGTACTATGAAGCGCCGTCCAATCAACTTTGCAGCATTTGGCTGAATCTGGGCTGAAAGTATATCCCGGTACACTTCAGAATTCATCCGGCTACTCTTGTCTGCTGTTATGTCATCAATAAACACAAGTGACCCAGTGCCATTGAAAGCCATGCATGCCCATGCCATCACGTTGCCTGCACCATGTTTTACAGAGGATGTGGTGTGCCTTGGATCATGTGCCGTTCCCTTTCTTCTCCAAACTTTTTTCTTCCCATCATTCTGGTACAGGTTGATCTTTGTCTCATCTGTCCATAGAATACTTCTTGGCTTCTTGAGGTGTTTTTCAGCAAATTTAACTCTGGCCTGTCTATTTTTGGAATTGATGAATTGTTTTCATCTAGATGTGAACCCTTTGTATTTACTGTCATGGAGTCTTCTCTTTACTGTTGACTTAGAGACAGATACACCTACTTCACTGAGAATGTTCTGGACTTCAGTTGATGTTGTGAACGGGTTCTTCTTCACCAAATAAAGTATGCGGCGATCATCCACCACTGTTGTCATCCGTGGACGCCCAGGCCTTTTACAGTTCCCAAGCTCACCAGTCAATTCCTTTTTTCTCAGAATGTACCCAACTGTTGATTTTGCTACTCCAAGCATGTCTGCTATCTCTCTGATGGATTTTTTCTTTTTTTTCAGCTTCAGGATGTTCTGCTTCACCTCAATTGAGAGTTCCTTTGACCGCATGTTGTCTGGTCACAGCAACAGCTTCCAAATGCAAAACCACACTCCTGGAATCCACCCCTGACCTTTTAACTACTTAATTGATTACAGGTTAACGAGGGAGACGCCTTCAGAGTTAATTGCAGCCCTTAGAGTCCATTGTCCAATTACTTTTGGTCCCTTGAAAAAGAGGAGGCTATGCATTACAGAGCTATGATTCCTAAACCCTTTCTCCGATGTGGATGTGGAAACTCTCATATTGCAGCTGGGAGTGTGAACGTTCAGCCCATATTATATATATAATTGTATTTCTGAACATGTTTTTGTAAACAGCTAAAATAACAAAACTTGTGTCACTGTTCAAATATTTCTGGCCCTAACTGTAGCTGCTGCAAGATTTAATTTTCTTTTTACACAGGGTGAGGTTTTTGTGAACAGCTAAGGCTGCCTTCAGACTTGCAGATGCATCTGCAGCGTTTTGAAGATGCATCTGCAAGCATCTGCATGCAAACGCCAGCCCCTATCTTTATAATGGGACATACGGTGTCTGCAGATGCTTGCAGACAGCCGTGCGCACCCATTTACTCCTATATGTGATCTCTGCACAGGTGCATGCCTGCATACAAATCACACACTCCTGCCCGCACCAGGGATGCAACATGTCGCGTCCCTGGTGCGGAGGAGAGTCTGTGATCTGTACGCAGGCATCCACCTGCGCACAGATCACATATAGGAGTGAATGGGTGCGCACGGCTGTCTGCAAGCATCTGCAGACACCGTGTGTCCCATTATAAAGATAGGGACTGTCGTCTGCATGCAGATGCTTGCAGATGCATCTGCAAAACGCTGCAGATGCATCTGCAAGTCTGAAGGCAGCCTAAGAGATGGGTGGGACGGCTGTTCACACACATCTCTATCTTGAAGTGTGTTCTGTACATATAAATACATATATACACATATGTACATATTTAGACACATAGGTACATATTTAGACACATAGGGAAAGAATAGACATTTTGATTTTACATCTGAATTATTCTGCTATTTGTGGAATTTTTAGTGGGAAAAAATCAATTTTGCCACTTGCTGCCTAATGGTGACCTACAGTACTCTTACTGTAAGTTGCATGAAATGTTTATGGAATTTGTGGTTTACTTGCGGTAGTTGCGGCACATGTGCTTTCGACAGTTTCAACCGCCAAAATCAGTTAGCTCTCATTTTTAGTGGTTGCATTTAGTCAACCTGTTAAAGCTCTGCTTGCCGTATTTACTGCAAGCTAACTGCAAGTTCCATATTTATTACATGTTACTTGCTGAAAGTGAGCTGTAGGTAGTCCCTTTGGTGCCAAGTTCAGAAATTGTATTTGGTTATTCCATACCTTCTGCAAATAGCCAAAAAATATCTGCTTTAAAAGGAGTCTAACTATTAATTATTAGGGATAGAGTAGAGTAGGTCCCACCAGCTGTAAGGCTACCTTCCCGTGGTTGGTGGGGAAACATGTACTGGCTCAATCATAGATTATTAATATTCATATATAAATTGAATATACGTAATCTGTACAAAACATCGGTGCCAGTATCTGTACGAAAAGCCTTGCCTTAGAATCATGACATGTACTACACTGACATATACCATACAAACATTGGTAGTTGATAGATAGATATCATCTACTCTATAATTGCCGTAGGCAAAATCGTGTCGGCCCCCGAAATCGCCGTGGCTATGTCACACTATGACGTCACCACGCGCGAGCAATGGCCGCGAAGCGGCCATTGCGAGTCGATGGCCGAAAATAGAACCAGAGGCTCGGCCACAAACTTAGCGATTTACCGCTGAGGTAGCGCGAGCAATGGCCGCGAGGCCATTGCGAGTCGCTACCTCAGCAACCGCACGTGTCTCTATACTTTCAATGGGGATCCATTGAGAGTCGCTGTGTAGCGCGAGCAATGGCCGCGAGGCCATTGCGAGTCGCTACCACAGCATGTCTCCCTATACCTTCTAAGGGGATGATATCATCATCATCATCATCATCATCATCATCATCATCATCATCATCATCATCATCCCACCACCAATGGCCACACTGCGGCCCCCCCCCCCTCAATGGCCACACTGCGCCCCCCTCAATGGCCACACTGCGCCCCCCTCAATGGCCACACTGCGCCCCCCCCCTCAATGGCCACACTGCGCCCCCTCAATGGCCACACTGCGCCCCCTCAATGGCCACACTGCGCCCCCCCCCCCTCAATGGCCACACTGCGCCCCCCCTCAATGTCCCAAAGTCAGCTGTGACCGCCTGGCCCTTGGACACTGGCTGCCATGCACACATCAGCTGGTAGGCTCCCATCACTTACCCACTGAGGACGGATCACTTCCAGCACCTCTTCACATGGCAGTGCTCTGAACTTCTGAATCGTCCTCTCCTCACTCAGACACCTGGCAGGTTCCTATCCAGCCTACTCACTCCCAGCTGCAACCCAGTGAGTCAATCAGCACATCTTCACTCCCACACAGACCTGAGATGTGATTAACCCCCTGTGCACCATTCAGGTTTAGCCCAGCAAAGCACTCATCCCCACAGGGTCAGCCGCTCATTAGGCTCATGAATGTATCGGATCTTCAGCACTCACACTCAGCTTTTTTACTCAGCTCATGAAAACCCTTCAGCTGTTAACCCCCTGTACATCGGACAATCAGGAAAACCAGGCCCATGTGAACACAGACCTGCATTGATAACCCGTGTGATGCACCCCGCCAGGGGCCACATCACCACACCTCACTTTCTCCGCACAGCAAAGCACTCATCCCACAGGTTCAGCCGCTCATTAGGCTCATGAATGTATCGGATCTTCAGCACTCACACTCAGCTGTTTTACTCAGCGAGTCGCTGGCCGAAAATAGAACCAGAGGCTCGGCCACAAACTTAGCGATTTACCGCTGAGATAGCGCGAGCAATGGCCGCGAGGCCATTGCGAGTCGCTACCTCAGCCGCCGCACCTGCCGCAAGTACCCCTATACTTTCTATGCTGATTACCGCAACCGCGCCGCAAGTGTAACGGTTGCGGCGCGGTTGCGGTAATCCCCATAGAAAGTATAGGGGGACTTGCGGCAGGTGCAGCAAGTGCGGTTTTTTAACTTTAATAATAATAAAAATAATTTTAAAAAAAATAATAATAATATAAATAATACACAATAAAATAAAACATAATAATAAAAAACAACAAAAAAAATAATATATAAAATTAATATATTAATTACATTAACTAATTAAATTAAAAAAATTAATCTAATACCCCCCCAAACAGTATTCAACACCCCCCATAAAGTATTGAACACCCCCCAAAAAGTATTCAACAACCCCCAAAAAGTATTCAACACCCCCCAAAAAGTATTCAACACCACCCAAAAAGTATTCAACACCCCCCAAAAAGTCCTCACACCCCCCCAAAAAATACTCACACACCCCCCAAAAAGTACTCAGACCAGCTATAACTATTATAAGCAAATTTATGCACGTTCTAGAATCCCGATGCATTTGCATCGGGCTCACAGCTAGTGTCTTATGTGCATTATTGTCAAATTTGAATGAATAATGTATATATGCATGCTACACTCCCGATTCTTTACAATTGGGCCGCCATCTATCATGGAATAATTGGATTATTAGTTAAAACTCTAATTTAATAAACTATACACCGATTCTAGAATCCCGATGCAATCGCATCGGGCTCACAGCTAGTATTCATAATATGTGAACTATGATGCATTAATGTTCTATGTATATGCTGAGGATTTGTATCTTAGATAACTTGCAATGCAATGCATATCCTTACTTAGATTTGTCTTTCTGTAGACTTATCATTTGATATCCCAAATTCCAACTTTGAGTAATATCATTACTCTGTAACTCCATAAAGATGAGTTCTATGTATAATGATTAATATATCCAGACACCGCTGTAAATATTTCACCGCAGTGCTGTACGAGCGATCCCCTGCCCTGAATCTGGCGTTGGTGCTAGGTGTGTCTATGGGGATAGACGCAACAGGTCATGTGACCCGAAGCGTCTCCTCTCCATGACGCTGACCGCCGACGTGGATCCTGAGGCAGGGGGAAGTGCCCGTCGCCTAGTAATAAGCAGCGTGATATGATTGGTGCATTACGTCTTTTAAACCTACCCTTCCCGCCCTTAGCCATGCCCCTGATGAAGACAACAGTCGAAATACGCATTGGCGCGTACAACTAGCACATAGTGGTCTCTCCACACAGGTAAATACCGAATACCATATTAATCTATCTGGTGCACTTACCTAAATACAGGGTAGTATCAGTTATACACTCTTGACACTTGTACTTAGGAGACAATTAAACTGACTACATTAATCTCAATGGGTATTATTTCAATGTTGGTGGTGTCAGTTAACACATAGTGGTTTCTCCACACAGGTAAACACCTAATGCCATATTAACCTATCTGGTGTATTTACCTAAATACAGGGTAGTGTTAGTTATACACTCTTGGCACTTGTTTATATAGGAAACATTTAACCTCACTACATTAATCTCATTGGGTATCATTTTTTTTTTTATAATTCTTTATTTTTGTTTTAAAGTTAGATAAGGGAAAACAAACTTACAACTTCAGTCATCTTACAGGAACAAAATCTGACCATCCAAATATACATCACTTTATGAAATCACATGACGGTTACTGATAATACTTTAAGCTTGAAAAGCTCGTTTAATTTACTCTATCAATAATAGATAGTACTAACCCTGGCAAGAGATTCAACCTATCTGATATAACATGTCAGAACTATTTGCCATTTAAAGTTATATATCGAGCTTTACCTACATCATAGGCACCCGTCCATTCCTAATAATAGAGAAAAATAAAACGTAAAGAAGAAGAAAGATAGAAAGCAAAGAGAGAAAGAAAAGTCAAAACCAGCACAGGGATAGGATAGAGGGGGAGGGATTAGGGGGAAGAGGGAAAGGAAGGGAAAGGTGGGGTTCCCAGGACGTTTCCGGCTCCAGTGAGATCAGAGAAGCACTCCATCGCATCTCCTAGCCATCCAGTCTCTAGGAGTCAGTTCCCCGTGGACCTCTGTGAGTCTTATACAGTTCGGATTGTTGGAAAGTCATCCAGTTAAACCACGTGTTTCTAAACTTCTCATATGAGTCATGTATAGCTGATGTCAGATCCTCGAGATGCATGAGATCATTCACCTTCTCTATCCACATAGTCACAGAAGGACACATCTCCTTTTTCCAGAGCATCGGGATGCAAGATCTCGCTGCCATGACTAAAAACCTCAGTAGTGTATGTTTGTATTTATTTGGAGGAATCCCACAGTGGTGTAACATGAAGAGGCTTGGACCTAGGTCATCCGAGAATCCCGTAACTTGCCTTATGATCCTTATCACCTCTGTCCAAAATGGTTGGAGCTTCGCACATTCCCAAAACACATGAAGTAGTGTACCATCCGCCCCGCCACACCTCCAGCACCTCGGGTCTATGGAAGGAAAGAGTCTATGCAAATGAGTTGGGACTCTGTACCATCTCGTCAGTAATTTATAATTTGCTTCCTGCAGTTTTGAGCTTATTGAAGTAGAGTGAGCTAATGTATAGATAGCAGCTCTCTGTTCTGTTGACAGTTTGAGACCTAAATCAGTCTCCCATCGCAGCATAAAATGGGGAGTCGGGAGGTCCGGAGGAGATATCAAACACGCGTATGTTTGTGATAAGGCATGCCTGCAGTCAACTGTGGTAGAGCATAGGGATTCAAACAGTGTCTTAGGACGTATGTATGTCCTCTTAGGAGGAAGTCCATGAAGGAAATGCACAAGTTGTACACATCTCCAGAAACCTAAAGGCGTCGGGTACGTAATTGAATTAAGTTGTTCGATGGTCGGCCATGTTTCTCCCTCACTCCATTTTTCAATCCTATCCAGCCCCGCCCTAATCCATCGCTGGAACACCGGATCATCCAGACTTGGTTTAAAGTCCGGGTGACTAAGGATCGGACTCAAGACAGAGGCACTTGGAATCATTAAAGATCTAACTAATGTGTGGTCACAAATCTTGAGAGTGGGCCCGATTGTCGGGTGACCATACAATGCTTCTTCTTTCCGAAGTGACACCCAGGGTAATGTCTGAAGTCTGAAAGAAGTAGAGTCTTGTTCGATTTGTACCCACAATTTGTTTGCACCCTGTCTACACCAATCTATTACCCGCGTGAGGTGGGAGGCTATATGATACAATTTGATATTTGGTAGATTTACTCCACCATCTTTTTTCCGTCTATGCAGGATTGATCTTGCTAGCCGTGGTTTCGCATTACTCCAGATGAATTTCGTCTGCAATCGTGCAATTGTCGCAAAAAAGGATAGTGGAATGGTAATAGGTAATGTCTGTAGGTAATATAATATCCTTGGAAGAATATTCATTTTAAAGAGCTGGCATCTACCAGACCATGTGAAAGTAGACAGTAGCCATCTCTCTCACAATCTGCTTTAATTGACCGCAGAAGTGATGGAAAATTTGCACTATACAGATCTTGAACATCTGGAGTAATCTGTACCCCTAAGTAACGGAGATTTTTAGGAGACCAATGAAATGAAAAGGCGTTCTGTAATCTGCTTATTTGGTTCGGGGGAAGCGATACGTTTAGGGCCTCAGATTTTGATCTGTTTATTTTGAAGTTGGAGAGAGTATTATACGTCTCTAATTCTTTCAATAAGACGGGGAGAGAAATCTCTGGATTTGTTAAGAAGAACAGGAGATCGTCTGCATATGCCGCAATTTTATATACACCCGATTTAACCTGCATCCCTGAAATATCCCCGTTCATCCGGACACGACGCAGTAAGGGCTCCAGAGTCATAATAAAAATTAGTGGGGACAACGGGCATCCCTGACGTGTGCCATTGTTAATATCAAATGACTCCGAGAGGATCCCATTGACCCTCACTCTTGCCGACGGGACGGAGTACAGAGACAACACCCAGCCAAGCATCTTAGCTCCCAAACCTATGTAAGACAATGTCTCTTTAATAAAAATCCAATGAACGCGATCAAATGCTTTTTCTGCATCTGTAGATAACAACATCAACGGTGTTTTAGATATCTTGGCTGTGTATATTAAGTCTATGGCCTTAGTGGTGTTGTCCCTGGCCTCACGACCCGTGACAAATCCCGTCTGGTCCGGGTGAATCAAGTCCGGAATGAACGGGGAGAGTCTTGCCGCTAGAATCTTAGCAAAAAGCTTAATATCCACATTCAGCAAGGATATCGGGCGATAACTGGAGCATAACAGAGGGTCTTTCCCTGATTTGTGGATCACTGTTATATTAGCTCTCAGTGCATCTTTGGGTGGTGTAGCTGTCGCCAGGGCATTAAAAAAGGTTTTCAGGTGTGGTATCAGGGAGTCCTTCAGTTTTTTATAATAGACAATCGTAAACCCGTCTGGGCCAGGGGCTTTCCCCGATTTAGATGATGACAGCGCCTCTTCAATCTCCCGGTCTGAGATAGGCATCTCCAGGGATTGCGAAACTGAATCCACCAATTTCGGCATAGCCGAGGATTCAATATATTTCCGTATACGTGAAGTGAGAGTGGTCAATGCTACTGGCGTTTTATTCGTGTCTAGGTTGTATAGAGCGGTATAATAATGTTTGAATGCCTCAGCAATATCTTGGGGAAACTTTGAGCGTTTCGAGGTGCCGGGGTGTGTCATCTCAGGTACGTACGTAGTGGCTCTGCAAACCCTAGAGGCCCTTGCCAAAGCTCTACCGGACTTATTGCCGTATTCATAAAAATGTCTACGGCATCTAGTGAGAACTCCTTTTGCCTTATATAGTAAGGTAGTGCGTAGCTTCTCTCTAGCATCTAATAGTTCTCTCTTCAGATCGGGGAGGGAGTGACGTTTATGCCTAGTTTCAAGATCTCTCAGTTTAGTCATAAGAACCTGGATTTCAGCACCTCTATTTTTTTTTAATCGGGCTCCATGTTGTATTAAGGTACCTCGAACTACACACTTGTGAGCCTCCCACACCCCCCCAGGTGTCACGTCTGCAGAAGTGTTCATATCAAAGTAGTCCTTCAGTGTTTTAGTTACGTCTGCCAGGACTACTGTGTCGTCTAATAAAGACGCGTTTAGCCTCCATTGCCACTGTCTTGGAATCGGGGAGTGGAGCATAAGGGAAACCTTGACCAAGGCATGGTCTGAAAAGGAAATCGGTTCAATAGACGCATCTATTAGCTGTGTCAGATCAGACTGTCTTAGAAGAAAGAAGTCAAGTCTAGAGTACACATCATGTATAGGTGAGTAGAAGGTGTAATCTTTAGAGGTAGGGAACAAAAGCCGCCAAGCATCCAGCAATTGATGATCATGAAGCGCTCTGTTCAACCTTCTAATAGTTCCCCCAGACAGGCACGACCTACCCCGAGACGTGTCTAGATCTGGGTCAAGTGTAACGTTGAAATCTCCCCCTAGGACCAGTGTTCCCTCTGCGAAGACCTCAATTTTTTCTAAGAACTGCAGGAGCATTGTAATCTGACCAGTGTTAGGGAGGTATAGCGAGGCAAATGTGTATGTTCTGGAGGCGATCTTACCTTTAACCATAAGGAGTCTTCCGTTTTCACCACTGTAGGAGTCCAAAAATTCCCATGGTATTGATCTCGATATCACGATACTGGAGCCAGAGGAGTGTGAGTTATTAGATAAGCTGTGATATGACGAAGGAAACCAGTGATTGGATAGTTTATAAGGCTTGTTCTCACACATATGAGTCTCCTGGAGAAAAGCAATATGTATTTTGTTAGTTTTCAAATAATTAAACAAAATAGATCTTTTTCCTGCATCATGTAGACCTTGCACATTCAGCGTGCCAATTTGAATAGCGGACAGGGTGCTATGTGACATCTTCACTTCCACTGACCTGGGACCTCCGGGGAAAGGGGGTCAGGAATTCAGGAGAGATGGGGAGGTAAGAGGGGAGGGGGGTGAAGAAGAATAAAAGATAAAGGTTAAAAGTAAGAAAAAGACTATTCTAGTTTAAGCCGGTCAAGCCAGCAATTCAACTCCCTCTCAGGAAAAAGGAAAAGAAAATGAGAGAGAGTCGTAGGGACCGTAACTGACCAAAAAGCTGCGATCCGCAGACCCAGGACTCCTGTATATCACCAAAGTCATCTCTTCACTCCACATCACCGACTTCATGTGAAGTCAGCATGGAAAAATTAATACACAAAGCAAGATAAAATAACATCAAACAATCAGTAAATTCGTTACATATCCAAATACACTATCTGTGTATAACAAGTGTTGCCCGGCGAACCCGTCTGGGGTTTTTCCGGGTAAAAAACCCGGACAAAACAAAACAGAAACACCCCACATATCTCAATCTGCTCCAGGAGAGGTGTCCAGGTCTCTCAAGTTGGCAAATCCTCACAGGATCTTCTCCTCTGACGCCTCGGACTTGAGGAACCAGCCCCCTGGGATGACGGTCGAGGGCTACGTCTGGGCTCCTTGTTCTTACCACGTAGGTCTCCTGAAATGTATTGTGGGTCACGTCTCAGTGCAGTAAACCTCTGAAGGCCTTCCAATGAAAGCCAGTCAGGGATCTGAATGGGCGGGATACGTAGAAAGGTAAAAAGATCGTCCAGCTCCTCTCTCCGCCACAGGTAGAACACCCTCTTCTCTTTCCTCACAATCAAGTGAAAGGGATGACCCCATCTATACGTAGCTCCCGCTTCTTTCACCTTGAGGAGCAAAGGACGGAGTTGTCGTCTCAGGTATAATGTAAGACTGGAGACGTCTGGAAACAGTCTAATGGTGGCATCCTCCAGCTCTACGTTTCCATATTGCCAGGCCGCCCGAGCTATGGCGTCTTTGTCCGTATAGTTATGCAGCCTACACAGAACATCCCTTGGGTTGGATGGGTCGATAGGTGCTGGTCTGGAGACCCTATGGATCCTGTCAACTTTAAACGTCGAGTCAGGAGGCTGCTGCAAGACTGTATTGAAAATGCCTATAACAGTATCTAAAAGTTCAGGTGTCAGCACAGACTCAGGGATCCCCTTCAGTCTTATATTGTTACGCCTTTCTCTGTTTTCCTGATCGTCTGACTGCATGATGAAGGCAACTGTATAAGCATGGGATCGTGACATCTCCTTTTCCAAAGCAGTGACTCTGTCATCTACATTGACCAGGGATCCCTCAGTTTGGGAAGTTTTTTGCTTAAGGATATCAATGTCCTCTCTAATAGAGCAAAGTGCTCTCTCCTGTGAAGCCTCCATGCGGGCTACAATATTATCAATATCTAGTTTTGATGGGAGAGCAGCAATCATGTTTCTGATTGCCTGTAGCTCAGACTGAGGGACATTCTGCAGTGTGGGGGAGGGCACCACCATGTGGGAATCATCAGAGGGGGCCCCTTTCTCCAACCTCGCGCCATCTTCCTCTCTCATGTCTGCAGCCTGTATGCTGCCTGTCTGTGTCTGCTGGGGCACTGGTCGTCTTACCGCCTCTCCTTTGCTCTGTTTCACCTCCTTGACCTGGCACCCGGCACCCGAACTCCGCGGGCTCCTCTGCTGCAGTGGTTGCTGAGGCGGCGGGGTCTGCTTCTGAGCCGCTCCCGACGCCATTACAGGCGAGCGCGCCGTTTTGCCTCCTGCAGCCTGGAATAGCCTGGAGATGTCCCCGCGGTCTCCTGTCTTTTCTGTGGGGCTATAGTAGATGCGGAGTCGTCCCCCTTCTTTCTCCTGCTCATATTAATGCCGGTGGTGGGTAAAAGCTGGGTAATAGAGTCCCGGGACTTCAGAGCTCAGCAAAGACACGTCTTCACTCAGCCATGGTCAGGCCACGCCCCCCCATGGTCAGGCCACGCCCCCGGGTATCATTTTAATGTAGGTGGTGTTAGTTATATACCTCCGGTACCTCTCCATTAAGGACACGTTCGGGATATCACCAAGATAGCAGTGGGTTATAGTGGGTATAGATGTTAATTTTGATAACTAATATACTAAATAGTCATGCCCCTATATCTAAGAGTGCAACAAATTTTGGTAGCTTTAATATATGAACTATATGTAATACTGATATGGTCATCACTTGATATTGATTACATGTAGTGTTATACTATCAGTCCCTGAATCCACTGCAGCTTGGTCTAAGAGGAACCTGTCCAAAAGAAATGGTTAGAATGAATTATGTCTGATCTGTACCATATAATATTAAGTATATCGCAAATGGATATATTACTCTGTGTGGTTTGAAACATTCATACCTGCTTTGATGCTAGTAAACAGAACAAAAAAACTGTTACCATCATGTACTAAATTTTAATGAATTTATATGAACTTGTCCAGCACATCTAAAATAAAGTTTTTTCACTTTTGATAAATCTGGGCTCTGTAGATCGTTTTTTTTGTTTTGTTTTTTTTTCTCCTCTAGTGTTCTCTTGTGATTATAACGATTAGCCCTATATATATATGTCCAATGTTTACACTATGACAGATGTGTATATATACTATATCTAAAATGAAGTCAATGTGCGAATTTTTACTGTGTAGTTTGTTAATTCTTCAAGAAGAAAAAGCAGACCTGTGGGCCGCGTGGAGAAAGTCTCTCAAAGCCTTGACCGACCTTCATGTGAAATGACCTTATGCTCCTGTGCCATCCACAGAAGTCAAAAGACGAAGGCTTTGTACATTCTGTGATGCATCAGTCAAAGCGATCGCAGCAGTACCATACCTCAAGACCATAGACTTGAACGAACAAAGCCTTATCGGGTTTGCCATGAGTCAGACAAAGCTGCCGCCACTCCTTGAACACACAATACCCAGATTGGAATTCTGTGCTGCTGTCCTTGCAGTTGAGTTGGCCGAATTTATCTCTGATGAGTTGAATCTGCAGATCAAAGAGGCCAAATTCTAAATGGATAGCAAGGTGGTACTGGGATAAATCTGCAACAAGACGTGACGCTTCTATGTCTACGTCAGCAATTGGGTACTGAGGATAAGAAGATCCACTTGCCATCAGTGGCACTACGTGTCTACTCACCACAATCCTTCCGACCATGTGACTAGACCCATTGCACCCAGTCATTTTAAGGACACTACGTGGTTCACAGGCCCTTCATCCTTGTACTGTTCGATGCCTCACAGCAGCAAGCCTGATGCATTTGAACTAGTGGATCCAGATGTCAAAGAAGAGCTTCGTCCTCAAGGGTCTGCACTACATACAGTGATTTCAGATCATTACCTGGAATCTCATCGGTTTGGCAGGTTCTCAACCTGGAAGTTACTTGTTCGAGCCATTGCTTGCCTACTTCACGTGGCTCAGTCCTACAAGTCTGCAATACCTACTAGTCAGAGACCTTGTAAAGGTTGGCATCACTGAAAGCATGCGTTTACTGCTCCCAACCTAGAAAGGGCCAAGATTACAATACTTTGTGTGGTACAAAAGAAAGTCTACAACAAAGAAATAGACAACCTCAACAAGGGCCAACCTGTTCCTAGAGACAGCATGCTGAAGAAGCTCGAACTGATAGTCGACCAAAACGGGCTGTTGAGAATAGGTGGTTGCATTCAAGAAGCCGAGGTAGAAGTTCCTGAGAAATATCCGGTAATAGTTCCTGGACGTCATCACGTCACGGCCCTTCTTATTCAACATCATCATGTCCTAGTGAGGCACCAAGGACAGTTGTTTACCGAAGGGAATCTACGAGCAGCTGGACTATGGATAGTCGGAGCGAAGAGAAGAGTAAGCAAACTCATCTTTAACTGCGTTACGTGTTGCAAACTTCGTGGCATGTTACAAATCAGAAGATAACCAATCTTCCATCTGACAGACTTAGTACTGAACCCCCCTTCACCAACGTCAGACTAGACTTGTTCAGCCCTTTGTCCGTGGCTACCTGACACACTAGGAAGATACGTGTCAAAGCAAAGTGTTGGGCAGTTCTATTTACATGTCTGTCCATCAGAGCTGTCCATACTGAAGTAATCAAATCTATGGACACATCAAGCTTCATAAATGCACTTCGACACTTTATCGCAATCAGAGACCCTGTGAAGCATATTTGTTCTGATCGGGGCACAAATTTCGTCAGAGCAGCAAGAGAACTCCAAATCCCTTCAAAATCTAGATGTTGCTAATGTAGAAAGGTACTTAGGCGGGCAAGGATGCACCTGGACTTTCAACCTACCTCATTCTCACACATGGCAGGTGCCTGGGAAAGAATGATAGGGATAGCACAAAAAATACTAGACTATCTTCTTGTAAGCGAACACCAGACTCACACACGAGAGACCATCCTAACATTAAACCTGGCGATGTTGTACTTTTGAAAGACAGTCAATCACATCGAAATGAGTGGCAACCTAGTCATCAAATCTTTTCCCAGCTAGGATGGGAACGTACGCAAAGTGGAGCTCATAGTGGGTAAGCTTGCGGAGAACAAACTGTTCCTCAGGCCAGTTACTGAACTTGTGTTGCTGCTTTCCCCAAGAGTCAAATGGTGGCATCAGTTGATGCCAAGCGGGGAGTGTTCTGCCCATTCATGAGCAGCTAAGAAAATATTCATAGAGTTATACTAGAGTTATACTAGTTACGACCTATAGAGGTCATTAGTTGCCTGTTTACGTTGTTTAGATGTTAAAAATGATCTAGCAGAGCTCTTAGTCTGTCCCCTTTAAGAATAGTGTGTGCCAAGGGACCACCCTCCTCCTTCCTCACAGAGAAAGAGATCCTTGTAGTCGTTTCCCAGTTCTTCAGTGAGAGGATAAGACGTGTTTCTGGCTCTCCATTCCTTACAACTTTCCTCTTGTCAGATGATTTCAATAAGAGCAATTCAGTTACATGTTTTTGTGTAGAATCCGTGTGAACAGGTTATAATCCAGCCGTTAGTAGAGAGAGAACTGTGTGATTGGAGATGCGTTATACCCTGTAATTCTTCATGCTAGCATGTTTGCATTGTATGTAGATAAAGGTGTAGAATACTGTAATGTGAAGTGTATTGTGCTCTGTGATACACTATTTGAGTTAGTTCCTTTTGCACTGTATGCAGATAGATAGAGGCATTCTGTATAGAATAGAGCCTGCTGCAGTGACCTTTACCATAGTTACTCATGTTGACTGTAACCTGTGTTATCACAGTGTTTCTTTAATGCACCCAGTACTGACTGTGATTATTCTGTACTTTAATTATAGTTTTTATCACACATTATCGTTGACACAATCAAGTTAATCACCTCAATAAATATAGACTCCAGAAATCCTACAGTCTGTTCCTTGGGTAAATGAATGAGATTTAAGATATATGCCAGATATCCACAGCACCACATGTAGAAGAAGACAGAACAGGTCTTGAACTGCCAATTCCTCTTTAAGCCTCCCAGACAACCCATGTCGGAAGATACTGCTCAAGGGCTCATCAGACCACTGTAACTCAGAAGCCAGAGTACGGAACTGAATAGCAAACTGTCCAACTGTCCGACACAGAGATTATCTTGCTGTAAGTTGAAGAGAGCCTCCATCGATGACGCCACTCGACCGGGTTCGTCAAAGATCTTGCGGAAGATTATCCAAGTAGTTCTGGAGATTGGATACTATAGAATCATTCCTCTCTAGGAGAGGATTGAACCACGCCAGGGCCTCTTCCTCTAGATGTGAGGCCAGGAATGCCACTTTGGCTATATGCGTGGGGTACTGCTGAGGTAACAATCAGAAATGCAGCTGGCAATGATTAAGAAACCCTCTGCACAATTTGGGATCCCCGGAGTACCTTGTGGGTTTGCAGAGACAAGAGTGTCCTGGAGCTGCTGCAACCACTGACTTGAGTACTGGGACCTGTACAGGCAGAGCGGCTACCAGCGCCGGACTGGGGTGTCTGGGGCCCACCAGGAAAATTGACTTCAGGGGCCCACCCACACGGGCCCACCCATTCTTCAGCTATATGCAAATACCTATTATGCGTTATACCTATTATAGTGTAGCGTGGACAGCGTTGACTGTAAAACACAGGCGGCTCCTGCACACCACTGTGCGCTCACCATTACTGCGATGTATCATAACTGTATTTTGCATTAATTTGGATTTTTTGGTGAAAACAAGTTATCAGCGATGCACAAGCAGGGGCTCGCTGGCAGATCTTACCCTGGGGGGGTAGTTGACTTTTTCTAGCCGGTGGCCAACTGAAGAGCGGGGGGGGGGGGTGCTACCACTACAGAGGCCAACTGAAGAGCATGTGGGTTCTGGCGCTGCTTCACTAGCCTGCCAGCTGCCTGCACCATCAGAAGAATGTGGCACTTTGAGTATTTGGTGAGTTTTGTACCTCAGTATTTGTAAGGCCGACTTCACACCACGTTGTGATCAGGTCCGGGGCTGTCCAATGTGAATCAGACAGCCCCGGACCCAATTTTGACATAATGCAGCCCTATGGTGCTGAACAGGGCCGGATGGCAGCTATTTGCCATCCTGTTTTGTCCCTGTCCAGCAGCATCAGGCTGCAAACGATTTCTGCCCCGGACACAATAACGGAGCTTACATCATTTTTGTGTCCGGGGCGAAAAATTTAAGCAAACCAGATCCTACCGGATTCTCCCTGTTCCAGCACGATCCGGCACCCCCTAACATGATCAGGCACCCCTAACATGAGAGTCTATGGGGCGCCGGATCATGCCGGACCTGACAGAGTCTGTCAGGTTCCCATACGCCGGCTGCTGCAGTTCAGCGTGAGCTCCTCTGAACTTCAGCACCAGGAGCTGCCCCCTGTGAAGAGGTTCAGCACCATTTCAGTAGGGGACAGCTCCTGAAGCTGCGCTCTGCAGAATCTGGCTACAAACAGGACCGGAGGGCATATTAACCCTCCGCTTCTATTTGTCCGGACCTGTCAGGCTGTGTCCGGTGCCTCCTGCAAAGCACCGGACACAG
Organism: Allobates femoralis; assembly: GCA_033576535.1. Lineage (NCBI taxonomy): Eukaryota > Metazoa > Chordata > Amphibia > Anura > Aromobatidae > Allobates > Allobates femoralis. Next base: position 477,808,288 of record JARQOC010000004.1, read on the forward strand.
CCTGACAGGGGTAAAAACGTGGTGTGAAGCCGGCCTAAGACAAAACCAGGAGTAAAGCAAGCAGAGGTAATCCTGGATTTGTCTTATAAATACTGAAGTCACTAAATGCTTAACTTTCTTTCTCTGGCGAACCTCTGCATCTCTGCTGCTGTGTCACAGGACAGGGAGGGTTAAACATCTAAGTATTTAATATCTATTGAAAATAAAATAGTTTCCATTTATTGATATCAGATAAAACAAATGACCGACCAAAATCCACTCTACCAAGACCAATATTACCAGATAAAAGTCAGAAATACCACCACACCTTGACCAGATCACATACTACCACAACATAGCGCCCAAATAATGCCACATACCAGATAAATACCGCCACACCATGCTGAAAGCACATAATACCACCACATAGTGACCAAATAATACCATATACAGGGGACAAATACCGTCATGTCATGACCAAAGCACATAATGCCATGGTCCACCACATATAATACTAATACTAAATTAACAGAAATCTAAAAAAGCTCTGTATATTGGGTCAGTGTACAGGTAATACAGTGATCACCAGTGACATTATACACAGGAGTTCAGTATATAGTGTCAAAGTACAGGTAATGCAATGATCACCATTGACATTATACGCATGAACTCTGTATATAGTGTCAGTGTGTGTGTATAGGTAATACATGTAGCTTCTCCCCCCACGTTCAATGTAGCTTCTCCTCTCTATCCATCCATGTTCCTTCTCCCTCTATTCCCCATCCATCCATGTAACTTTTCTCCCATCCACCAAAACATCCATGCACCTTCTCCCCATCCATCCATCCTGTTCCCCCTTTTCCATGCCGCCCCCCCATCCATCCCATTCTGCCCCCTCTTTCAGGTCGCCCCATCCATCCACCATTCATCCATTACACTCTGTCCCCCCGGCTGCTATCTTCGGCTATAACAGCGCCTTACCTGACTCCACACTTCTGATCCTGGCAACTTATTCCTCTGCGGCTCCCGGTCTCCCGCTTGCCGGCACCAGGCAGCTTCTTCCTCTGTGGCTCCCAGTCTCCCGCTCACCAGCACCAGGCAGCTTCTTCCTCTGCAGCTGCCAGTCTCCGGCACAAGGCACCCGGCAGCTTCTTCCTCTGCGGCTGCCGGTCTCTGGCACCAGGTACCCGGCAGCTTAGTCCTCTGAAGCTCCCAGTCTCCGGCACCCGTCAGAACCAGGCACCCGGCAGCACCAGGCACAACCAGGGGCCGGCAGCACCAGGCACCCTGGGGGCACGGCAGCAGCAGGCACCCTGGGGGCACGGCAGCAGCAGGCACCCTGGGGGCACGGCAGCAGCAGGCACCCTGGGGGCACGGCAGCAGCAGGCACCCTGGGGGCCCGGCAGCACAAGGCACCCTGGGGGCCCGGCAGCACAAGGCACCCTGGGGGCCCGGCAGCACAAGGCACCCTGGGGGCCCGGCAGCACAAGGCACCCTGGGGGCCCGGCAGCACAAGGCACCCTGGGGGCCCGGCAGCACAAGGCACCACCATGGGCCCTGGGAGCCCGGCCCCACTATGAGCCTGGCAGCACCAGGCACCCAGGGGGCCCAGCAGCACCAAGCACCCAGGGGGCCCGGCAGCACCAAGCACCCAGGGGCCCGGCAGCACCAAGCACCCAGGGGGCCCGGCAGCACCAAGCACCCAGGGGGCCCGGCAGCACCAAGCACCCAGGGGGCCCGGCACCACCAGGCTCCCAGGGGGCCCAGCACCACCAGGCACCCAGGGGGCCCGGCACCACCAGGGGCCTGGCAGCACAAGGCACCACTAGGGGCCCGGGGGGCCCGGCAGCAGAAGGGGGCCCAGCACCACCAGGGGAGCCCAGCACCACCAGGGGGGCCCAGCACCACCAGGGGGGCCCAGCACCAGCAGAGGAGCCCAGCACCAGCAGAGGAGCCCAGCACCAGCAGGGAGGCCCAGCACGGGGGCCCAGCAACACCAGGGGGGCCCAGCAACACCAGGGGGGCCCAGCACGGTGGCCCAGCACCACCAGGGGGAGCCAGCACGGGGGCCCAGCACCAGCAGGGGAGCCCAGCAACACCAGGGGGCCCAGCACCACCAGGGGAGCCCAGCACCACCAGGGGAGCCCAGCACCACCAGGGGAGCCCAGCACCACCAGGGGAGCCCAGCACCAGCAGGGAGGCCCAGCACCAGCAGGGCGGCCCAGCACGGGGGCTCAGCACCACCAGAGGGGCCCAGCACCAGCAGGGAGGCCCAGTAGGGGGGCCCAGCACCAGCACGGGGGGCCCAGCCCGGGGGTCCAGCACCACCAGGGGAGCCCAGCACCACCAGGGGGGCCCAGCACCAGCAGAGAAGCCCAGTAGGGGGGCCCAGCACCAGAACGGGGGCCCAGTAGGGAGGCCCAGCACCACCAGGGGGGCCCAGCACCAGCAGAGAGGCCCAGTAGGGGGGCCCAGCATCACCAGGGGGGCCCAGCACGGGGGCCCAGCACCACCAGGGGAGCCCAGCACCACCAGGGGAGCTCAGCACCACCAGGGAGGCCCAGAACGGGGGCCCAGCACCAGCACGGGGGCCCAGCACCACCAGGGGGGCCCAGCACCACCAGGGGAGCCCAGCACCACCAGGGGAGCCCAGCACCACCAGGGGAGCCCAGCACCAGCAGGGAGGCCTAGCACGGGGGCCCATAACCACCAGGGGGGCCCAGCACCACCAGGGGGGCCCAGCACCAGCAGAGAAGCCCAGTAGGGGGGCCCAGCACCAGAACGGGGGCCCAGTAGGGAGGCCCAGCACCACCAGGGGGGCCCAGCACCAGCAGAGAGGCCCAGTAGGGGGGCCCAGCATCACCAGGGGGGCCCAGCACGGGGGCCCAGCACCACCAGGGGAGCCCAGCACCACCAGGGCGGCCCAGCACCACCAGGGGGGCCCATCACCACCAGGGGGGCCCAGCACCACCAGGGGGGCCCAGCACGGGGGCCGAGCACCACCAGGGGGGCCCAGCAACACCAGGGGGGCCCAGCAACACCAGGGGGGCCCAGCAACACCAGGGGGACACACCAGGGGGGCCCAGCACCAGCAGAGGGGCCCAGCACCACCAGGGGGACCCTGCACCACCAGGGGGACCCAGCACCACCAGGGGGGCCCAGCACCACCAGGGGGGCCCAGCCCGGGGGCCCAGCACCACCAGGGGAGCCCAGCACCAGCAGGGAGGCCCAGAACGGGGGCCCAGCACCACCAGGGGGGCCCAGCACCAGCAGGGGGGCCCATCACCACCAGGGGGGCCCAGCACGGGGGCCGAGCACCACCAGGGGGGCCCAGCAACACCAGGGGGGCCCAGCACCATCAGGGGGACCCACCAGGGGGGCCCAGCACCAGCAGAGGGGCCCAGCACCACCAGGGGGACCCAGCACCACCAGGGGGACCCAGCACCAGCAGGGGGGCCCAGCATGGGGGCCCACCACGGGGGCCCCCTACCACCAGGGGGCCCTTGTGGGCCCCTGAGAGCTGCCCCCTCACCTCAGCCTCAGGGCCCCTGAGAGCTGCCCCACACTCATCCTGGGGGGGCCCCTGAGCGCTGCGACAACACTCTTTGGCCCCTGAGTGCCCCCCCACATGTCATACAAGGGGGCTCCTGACGGCTGCCCCCACACGCTATCCTCGGGGCCCCCTTACCGCTACCTCCCTTAGTGCTTCCTCCCCCCGCTCTCCATTACCGGCAGGCTGATCGCACGCAGCCTGTCATGTAGTGTTGCGTGCAGCCGGCGATACAGGAAGTAGAGCGGCGCCGGCTACAGCATAACACCACGTGACAGGCAGAGGCGGAGTCGGAGATCAGCGCCACTGCCCGCCGGTAATGGAGAGGGGGGAGGCAGCAGTAAGGGGGCCCCGAGGATAGCGTGTGGGGGAGCGGTCAGGGGCCCCCTAGTATGACATATGGGGGCGCTCAGGGGACCAATGGGCCCCCCCTTTGCGTCCGGGCTCCCCCTACAGCGCCCAGGGGGGGTATGGGGGCGGGGCTTTGTGGGCGTGGCCCAAATGTGTCGGGGCCCCCGGGGGATCTCCCGATCTCCCGCCGGGCCAGTCCGCCCCTGGCGGCTACCATCTGCATGTTGGTTAAATGTTCGTCCACTGACGTCATGTAGTTCAGCATCTGGGTCTACAACTCACGTTGACGATCAAGCTCCTGATGAAGATCTGTGAGTTGCGTGGCATTCGTGGGCTCAGCCACCTGAAGAGAGCTGAGACGGGCATCCAGGGTCTGCATGAAAGTAACAAGTTGATCCTGACTCTGCCTGAGACCGGGTAGCTCTCTCTGAGCAGAGCATCTGGTTTTAGCAGAGTCCATGGCCTGGGCAAAATCTGTCATGCCACCACAGGCGTAGCTGAATGGTAAAACCACTGGACCACGGGATATACCGTGTAGGCTGATACCAGAAACGAGCCAGACAAGGATGTTAGATAAGTGAACAGGGTTTATTGATAACAGTAAGAAGGTACTCCAAGGGGAGTCCGCAGGGCCAGAGCACCGAGGCTCCCCTAAGGGAGCAAATAGAAGCGGAACCCCGTAGACACGGATTGTCCTAGCGCAGCCATAGAGGATCCAATGAACCAAAAAAAATGTGGGTTCGACCCAAGGTGGAACGGGACACTATAACCAGGGAACTGGATGAAAGGCTAGGACGGGACTTGGTGTTGCAGGAAGGATCCGAGTGGTTGCCAGGCACCGGCTTGAACAGTACTGGTCTGCGAGTGAGTTAGGCAGGAGAAGAGATCCAGCACTGAAAGCAAGGAGACAATGTGTAAGAAAGTCAAATACACAAGAACACACAAGTACTTCTTAGGGTACGATTACATGACGCAATATTGCATGCAGTTTCACTGGCAATTTGCTGGTTGCAGTGAAATCATGGACACATTTTTGTGGCCTTGTACAAATGGAACAATGTGTCCATGATTTCACTGCAACCAGCAAATTGCCAGTGAAATTGCATGCAATATTGCATCGTGTAACGGTACCCTTAGAGATCTGAGCTGGCAACTAAACTAGCAACTGTGGCAACCGTCCACTGCAAAGGCTGAGCAGTCGGTAAGGCAGTACCCTGAGAACTCCGAGACCCCTTACCCCTATAAAGGGATCTGGAATTACAGCAGAGCCCAGTAGGTAGCTGTCTATAGGTGAGCAGCAGACCAGAGCAGGGAGGCCTCCAGGAAGGAAAAGGACTAGGAGGTCAGGGAGTAGAAAAAACAGGATCCAAAAACATAGTCAGAAGGCAGCGTCAAAACTAGGAGGGCAGCAAAGGTACAAAAACATCAAGCAGTAGAAAGGTCAAAAAACAAGGCCAACGTCAGAAGAAATATAACTGTCACGCTGGGGGGGCCGGGGGGCCCAGAAGTAGGAGGGAGCTGGGTGTAAGGAGTCAGGAGAGCCTGCTCTGGCCCTGATACTGGGGTCCCTGACTCACCCTGATCTCGAAGGTACCACTGAGGGTGAGGAGGTTCGAACTGCCAGCCTGTCCCTATAGCTCTTGAGAAGCCCTAGGCCTAAGCCCCCTACCTCACCCACGGACCAAGGAACCCAGCAACTTCCAAGGGAAAAAAAACACAGGAACTTCATATCAGCGTCTGCTCACATCAGGTCACAGTCCAGAAGTGAACTGAATCAGCAACAGATGGATGTCAGCTGATCCATTTGAGGCCAAGGGGTGGGGAGCAACCAGTCCAGACATGCCCCTCAGCATACCTAAGCATTCACACACACCTGCTACTACGTGCTCCACTCATTAGCCTCATCTACTCACACTGAGCAGGAAAAAAAAAGGCTTCATTTAAACCTACAGCAGCAGCACTTTCATACTACAAGGCAGTCAATACGTGACAATAACAGAGCACAAACTAGATCACTGGGAAAACCAAGACTATATCTGGCGGCTTGCAGGACAGGTCTAAGGGTATTTGAAGGGTGCGGTTCTCTCTCATAGGCCAGAGCTCACAACCTGATGACCTCACCCGGACCGCCCCTACACCCAGGCCAGATGGTGATGCATGACTGGTACCAACCACCTCACCTCTGACAGAAGAACGAAACTGGCATCTTCCAGATGCCTCTGCAGGGACCTCTGTCCTGTCACCAGCATCACCCACAGGAAGAAAATGGCGATGCCCAGCTACAGAGTCAGAAACCAAAGGAGCACGTCCCAATGAGGACATTGGCCCCCCTAATAGCGGCACCCCTAGCCAAAGGAATCCGGTGCCGCCTAGTGGACAGGGCAGGGATAACAGTGACCGGGTGTGATGGTGACTTGACAGCAATGAAGTTTCCCAGGAACCTCCCTTCGAAAATGAGGGCCTTAAGAAAAAGGGTGTACTGGCCCTTTAAATTTATTATGTGCAGTGCGGTGCGCGCGCGCGCCCGGTGCGCGTTCTCCCCTGCAACCAGGAAGTGAGGAGGTGGGGGAGAAGCACCAAGGAGCTGCTGCATCTGGAGAGGACACCGTGGACCCGGTAAGTATACGCGCGGGGCACAAAAGGAAACCAGCAGCCGGCCGGTCCCGATCTCCCTGCACCCCAAGTTGGCAGGGTTACAATAGTTGATTACAGGAAAAGGTGTGCTGGCCTTTTAAATGATTTGACACCGACTTGTGCGCCCTAAGCGCTCTCCCCTGCAACCTGGAAGTGAGAGGAGGTGGAGGAGATGCGTCTGAAAGGAGCAGCAGCCTGGAGAGACATCATGGGAGTACGGACCAGGTGAGTAAGTGTGTGGTGGACAAGGGGATGCCTGCAGCCAGACAGGACCTGATCTCCCGGTAACCTGGAACGCTACACAATTGTTTTACCATGTTCTGATGGAGGTTCTGATGATGAATTTTGTTACAGATGAGAGTTGTGATGCTATGTTTCTGTACTGATGGGGGTTATATCGATGTATTTCTGTGCTGCTGGTGGTTCTTATGACGAATTTCTGTACTGCTCGTAGTTCTTATGATTTATTTTTTGGTTGATTCTGAGGATGAACTTCTGTACTGATTTATTTTTGATGCTGTGTTTCTGTACTGATGAGGGTTTTGGTGATGTATTTCTGCACTGGTGAAAGGTTTTAATGCTGTGTTTTTATACTGATGTGGCTTCTAGTTATGTATTTCTGTACCTCTAGGGGGGGTCCGGTGATGTATTCCTGTTCTGGTAATGGTTCTGATCCTATACATATGTAACAATCCATAACTTGTAACTTTACATAAAACATGTTAATAAAATAAATAAATAAAATATGTTAATAAAGTATTGTGCCATCTGACAAGTTAAGGGTTCTATGTTTTTATTAGCCAGGACCAATAAAGGGGTTGTCCCAAGTTTGTGACAAGTATGCAGTCAATCTATGTAATTGCTGACTTCTGAATTCTCACATTTTGCACACTCCACATTGATAGAATTCTCTGGTGCCGGTTGTGAGAGGTCATGAAATCACACGTGACTGCATGTATGTAAATCTATCAATTGAAAGAAATTGAGTGAGTCCAGACACATCTAGTCAGAATGTGGCCAGAGGTATACAATTTGCCTACTTGTGCTCACATGACTGTCCAATCTTGCCATTGGCTTGAGAGAATCCTGAAAATGTGCAGTGCACACAATGTAAGAATTTACCTAGAGTGATTACAGACTTCCAAGCACTGCAGCATGCCCAATCCTAACAGCATGTAATATACCGTATATACTCGTGTATAAGCCGACCCGTGTATAAGCCGACCCCCCTACTTTTGCCCCCAAAACCTGGGAAAACCTATTGACTCGTGTATAGCCGAGTGGACCAGCCAGGTAACGCCAGCAGTGTGTATACAGCCCCCTCATGGTATACACAGCCTCCCCAGTGGTAGTATACAGCGCCCCCCAGTGGATATACAGTAGCCTCCCCAGTGGTATATACAGCAGCCCCAGAGGGTATACAGAGCCACAGAGCTGTATACAGCAGCCCAGAGCGGGTATACAGCAGCCCCAGAGCTGTATACAGCAGCCCCAGAGGGTATACAGCAGCCCCAAGGGTATAGCAGCCCCAGAGTATATAGCAGCCCCAGAGCTGTATACAGCAGCCCCAGAGGGGTATACAGCAGCCCCAAGCTGTATAAGCAGCCCCAGAGGGGTATACAGCAGCCCCAGAGGGGTATATAGCAGCCCCAGAGGGGTATACAGCAGCCCCAGAGCTGTATACAGCAGCCCCAGAGGCTGTATACAGCAGCCCCAGAGGGGTATACAGTAGCCCCAGAGGGGTATATAGCAGCCCCAGAGGGTATACAGCAGCCCCAGAGGTATACAGCAGCCCCAGAGGGGTATATACAGCCCCAGAGCTGTATACAGCAGCCCCAGAGCGTATACAGCAGCCCCAGAGCGGGTATACAGCAGCCCCAGAGGGTATACAGTAGCCCCAGAGGGTATATAGCAGCCCCAGAGGTATACAGCAGCCCCAGAGGGTATACAGCAGCCAAGACCCCAGAGGGGTATATAGCAGCCCCAGAGGGGTATACAGCAGCCCCAGAGGGGTATACAGCAGCCCCAGAGGGGTATACAGCAGCCCCAGCCCCAAGGGGTATACAGTAGCCCCAGAGGGTTATACAGCAGCCCCAGAGGGGTATACAGCGCCCAGCCCCAGAGGGGTATACAGTAGCCCCAGAGGGGTATATAGCAGCCTCAGAGGGGTATACAGCAGCCCCAGTACGCCCCAGAGGGGTATATAGCAGTCCACCCAGAGGGGTATATAGCAGCCCCAGAGGGGTATATAGCAGCCCCACCCAGAGGGGTATATAGCAGCCTCAGAGGGGTATACAGCAGCCCCAGCCCCAGAGGGGTATATAGCAGCCCCAGAGGGGTATATAGCAGCCCCAGAGGGGTATATAGCAGCCCCAGAGGGGTATACAGCAGCCCCAGAGGGGTATACAGCAGCCCCAGCGCTGTATACAGCAGCCCCAGAGCTGTATACAGCAGCCCCAGCCCCAGAGGGTATATAGCAGCCCCAGCCCCAGAGGGGTATATAGCAGCCCCAGAGGGGTGTACAGCAGCCCCAGAGGGGTATACAGCAGCCCCAGAGGGGTATTTAGCAGCCCCAGAGGGGTATACAGCAGCCCCAGAGGGGTATACAGCAGCCCCCGCTGTATACAGCAGCCCCCGCTGTATACAGCGGTACCCGGCTGTATACAGCCCTCCCGCCTGGTATACCGGGCCCCCCCTGTGGCCACCTGTAAAGGAAGCGATGATTATACTTATCGGGTCGCCGACGCCGACGCCGCCGCTCTGTCACCGTCCGTCACCGCGCTCCTTCCCGTCTTCATGCTTCCTTCATCGGCGCACAGAAAATGACGTCATTTCCTGTGCGACGGTGAAGGAAGCATGAAGACCAGGAGGAGCGCGGTGACGGACGGTGACAGAGCGGCGGCGTCGGCGTCGGCGACCCGATAAGTATAATCATCGCTTCCTTTACAGGTGGCCACAGGGGGGCCCGGTATACCACGGGGGGGCTGTATATTTTTTTTTTTTTTTTTATTACCGTATATACTCGTGTATAAGCCGAGGGGGGACTTTTCAGCACATTTTTTGTGCTGAAAAACTCGGCTTATACACGAGTATATACGGTACTTACTCTCAAGATTCAGTTCTGATTGCTGGTTCCAGCATTCATCACATGGTCACTCCACTCATATGAGATTGTCATACCATATCATATATTATGGTTTTCCTGCTCTTCGTGCTTCGGATTGTCACTGAACATTGAGAGAATTAGGCAGAGCAGCTTGTTGGCATCTGACTACAAGTATGAAATTTGCATATGAATGATTGGTCCCATTAAGACTACTTTGACTACTTAGAGGAGAATACCAAACTGAATTCCAAGTGCTGGAAAACCAAGATACACATCTGTCTTAGGGTACCTTTACACTCCGCAACTTTTGGCGGTGATTGGAGGCAACCTAACGTGCATGTGCACGTTTTTCATGGTTGCCTCCGAACGCAGAAGGCGCTTTTAGACGCCGCAATTTCGCCTTCAATCTAAGGCGACGTGTCTCCCCAGAAGTTGCCACATAAACTGCCGGAAACATCCGGTAGAGTAACGTCGCCGCTTCACACGCCGCAATCCCCAAAGGAATGTGGGCGTACATGTTCAGCGCGGCGCAAACATAGGCGTGCCAAAATGTTTTTCAACACGCCCAAAACACGCTAATTGGACAACTCAATAGGGTCCTGATTGGCCAGCCTACGTTGGAAGGCTGGCTAATACATCACGCCATTGTCGCAGAGTTTTTCATGGAATACACGCTCGTGTCATGACAAGTGGCTGCTGTGATACACTTTCGAGCCGCTCAAGCATCACACAGGAGCGGTTTGGTGCTGGACAGTGGCTTACACTACACAATGGTTTGCTATGTGTGCGTCTGTAGCTGAAGGTGGGAACATACAATACTTTGCACATACAGTCATGGCCAAAAGTATTGACACCCCTGCAATTCTGTCAGATAATACTCAGTTTCTTCCTGAAAATGATTGCAATCACAAATTCTTTGGTATTATTATCTTCATTTAATTTGTCTTCAATGAAAAAATACAAAAAGAATTGTCCTAAAGCCAAATTGGATATAATTCCACATCAAACATAAAAAAGGGGGTGGAAAAAAGTATTGGCACCCTTATAAAAATCATGTGATGCTTCTCTAATTTGTGTAATTAAGAGCACCTGTAACTTACCTGTGGCACCTAACAGGTGTTGGCAATAACTAAATCACACTTGCAGCCAGTTGACATGGATTAAAGTTGACTCAACCTCTGTCATGTGTCCTTGTGTGTACCACATTGAGCATGGAGAAAAAAAAAAGAAGATCAAAGAACTGTCTGAGGACTTGAGAAACCAAATTGTGAGGAAGCATGAGCAATCTCAAGGCTACAAGTCCATCTCCAAAGACCTGAATGTTCCTGTGTCTACCGTGCACAGTGTTATCAAGAAGTTTAAAGCCCATGGCACTGTGGCTAGCCTCCCTAGATGTGGACGGAAAAGAAAAATTGACAAGAGATTTCAACACAAGATTGTGCGGATGGTGGATAACGAACCTCGACTAACATTCAAACAAGTTCAAGCTGCCCTGCAGTCCGAGGGCACAACAGTGTAAACCCGTACTATCCGTCAGCATCTGAATGAAAAGGGACTGTATGGTAGGAGACCCAGGAAGACCCCACTTCTTACCCCGAGACATAAAAAAGCCAAGCTGGAGTTTGCCAAAACTTACCTGAGAAAGCCTAAAACGTTTTTTTACAGGAGAAAAAAAGAGGCATTCAAAGAAAAGAACACAGTCCCTACAGTCAAACATGGCGGAGGTTCCCTGATGTTTTGGGGTTGCTTTGCTGCCTCTGGCACTGGACTGCTTGACCGTGTGCATGACATTATGAAGTCTGAAGACTACCAACAAATTTTGCAACATAATGTAGGGCCCAGTGTGAGAAAGCTGGGTCTCCCTCAGAGGTCATGGGTCTTCCAGCAGGACAATGACCCAAAACACACTTCAAAAAGCACTAGAAGGGCGTGTCCTGGCCATGGAGGGAGAAGGTCACTAGACAGTGAGCTCTCTCCCCTCAGCTCCGTTTACACCCAAGATTAGCTCACCAGCCTGGATGTGAACCGCCACATGTCGTGCAGGAGAAAGAGCACACGCCGAGCTGCGACCTCAGCCCCTCCAAGACCGAATCATGCTCAGATAACTCGGTATCTGAGGAGTTCTTCTGGGCCTCCCCCGGACGCTGCTGGCCTCAAGATGGCGGATCCCGCTCCTCTGCACGAGAAAATGGCGCCGAGCGCAGGGAAGAACACACAAGCGCCCGACGGCCCGGCTGCATCAGCGGTACACCCCGATCTTCCCCACACTGGAGGTACCGGTAAGGAGCATCGGGAGGCGGTGGCGGGACTCCTGGAAAACCTGGCTAGTGGGGCTTCAAGGGGGGGATCCCCGGAGGCCCTCAGACCCGCTCCAGTGGCTGGAAACACAGGGGAGATGGTGAATTTAGTAAGCAGCCAGGAGACGCTGGAGGTCCGGGCGAACAGGGGAAACAGGGCAGAAGAGCAGCAGACACAGTTTATTCATTCCCCTAGCCCAGGGATGACACACAGCACTGTAACACCTGTGTATAATGTTGTGCCTGGACTGCAATACCAAGGGTGGCCATATTATTCAGGGGCACAGGCTTGGCAGCAGATCCCTTCAGCAATGGACCCTTCTGCACACTTGGGGGACATCAGGCACTTCCCTAACCAAAGGGGCTCCATTTCTGGACACCAGACAGACCAGCTTATGGGTCATAAAGAGGCCCCCCAAGACGCAGCCACTCTGAGGGGAGACGAGTGGGATATGTTCAAAGCCCGCATCCTTAATATTCCCACAAGAGAGGAACTGGCAGACTTTGTAGTTAAAATGGAGGCATCCATTAGAGCAACAACCACTGAACTCAGGGGAGAGGTCCGGGGGGTCTCTGACAGAGTGTCTCAGTCCGATGCTAGAGTCGAAGCACTGACTGATCGGATTAGGAAACTGGAGGACACAGTGATATTCCAACGCTCCCAACAAGAGGTCTTCCTAGACTCATTAGAAGATATTGAAAATCGTGAGAGGAGACAAAACATAAGGGTCCGGGGGCTTCCTGAACTGGTTGCTCCCGACAAACAGGGGAAGACGCTGCAAAGCCTGTTTAATTCTGTCAGAAAGACCCCAACGGACACGATTATAGAATTTGATAGGGCCCATAGGTCTCTCAGCCCACCTCCAACAGAAGGGGCGCCCCCACGCGACGTCATATGTCGCCTGCATAAATACCGGATCAAGGATGATATTATGAATAAAGCGAGGAAGTGCGAGGGGATCACATTCCAAGGTCACAGTATTCAATTGATGGCGGATTTGTCCAGGAGAACCCTCCAAAAGCGGAGGGCCTTGAGACCCCTTTTGGATTTTCTCAGGCAATACGATTTGGCATACTCATGGGGATACCCATTCCGTCTCCAAGTACGACAGGGGAATACATCAGCGTACCTGACCCACCCCAGGGAACTCCAGGGATTTCTTCAGACCCTGGACCTGCAGGATCCTGGTCTCCAGTTCCCTGATTGGCCATCAACAGCACCTGATAATTTGTTTTCTTCAGCCATACAACCTGGGCGAGCGACCCGACGCAGACGGAACGCCAGAAACAGGAATCGCAGACGGAGGAGGCCCAGCGAGGATGATCAGGATGAAGATGGGTGACTTTGAGAATTGTTTTTCTTTTTTTGAGATGTTTTTTGCTCAATTGTTCGCCCTCTAGTAAATATTGGGACTGGCTGAATAACTGAGAACTTATAATGCTATTGAGATCTTCCTCTGTATCCTTGTTGCAGAAGGGAGCTCTCTCTAATGATGAGGACAATGACAAGTTATGATAAGGGTTTGGTGTGCTCCCCTATGCCTTTTTTCCTTACCTTCTAGATCCTTACCTCCCTCCTTCCCATTCTCCTTTTCCCTTCACCCATTTTCCCCCACCTACCCCTCCTCACAACGCACACCAACCCTATATCCCCTCTGAGAGGGTTCATGTTTACTCTTCACCCTTCAGGAAATTCGTTTTACTCTTCATATTGTTCTGTATTTTTCTGACAGCTCGGTAGCGAGAATAATATTGTTGAACACGCAAGTGGTTTTCAGGTTTTTACTTTAAATATGCTTTTTTATTTTAGGCTGGTGATATGCAGATGTGTTTGTTATTAGGTTCTTGGGTGGGGGCTGGGGGGACTTTATCTCACCTACTGGGTTGTATTCGCATATATTGTACTTAAATCTACAACCCTTGATACTGATCTTTATAGTGGGTTTGGAACACCTACCCTATCCCACCAGGAAAGGTAGCTCCCCACGGGGACATCGTATTCCCTTTTTGAATACGATACTTTATGTTACGATTTTACCCCATAATTCTGTAAGAAAATATTCACTTCGTCCAGGGGTCTCTTTCTCTTTCCTCTTGCTTCTCCTTTTCTATCTTTCTTCTACTTTTTCTCCTTAGAGGGGTGGCTGACGCTGCAGTTGGTATCCGGGTGTGGGGATAGCCTCTGAGAAGGAGGGACAATGGGATCTTTGAAAATTGGTTCCCTGAATGTTAGGGGATTTAATACGCCACAGAAAAGGCAACAGGTCATGCACGACATGCATAAGAAGGGTGTCCATGTGTTATTCCTTCAGGAAACGCATTTTAAAGAAGGGCATGTACCCTTCATCGGAGAGAAACATTACACGGATTGGACCCACAGCACCAATCCCGAAGCTAGAACTAAGGGGGTGTCGGTTGCCTTTCACCGGGGATTGCCCTATACGCTGTTGGACTCCAAAGTTGATTCGGGAGGACGATATATCTTCCTCAAATTAAAGATAGCTGATAATGTTGTGACCTTGGTGAACTGGTACCTCCCTAACAGGGAGCAGACGAGGGTGTGCAGAGCATTGCTACTGAGATTGGCGGAATTTGCCGAGGGCCAGGTAATAATAGGAGGCGATTTTAATTTTGTCTTTGATCCATCCATAGACTCCACGTCGGGCAGAAGGGCAGTTCCACCTAGGAGACTGAGGGCACTCCGGGACCTCCTACGCAAGTTGCATCTGGTGGACGTGTGGAGGATCCTCAACCCTACCGTTAGAGATTACTCTTACTTTTCAGGGGTCCACCAATCCTACAGCAGGATAGATTTATTCCTGGTCAGCCACGGGGTTCTTTCTTGGACTCCTGACGCTACCATAGGTAATATCGTTTTGTCAGACCATGGTCCCGTCTTTCTGTCCGTGGAGATCCCGGGGATGACCAAAAGAGAGTGGACCTGGAGATTAAATAGTCAACTTTTGAAGGACGCCAACTGCCTGGCTGACCTAAAAGCAGATATTGCAATTTTCACCCAGACACATGCTCAGGAAACCACACCTCCTCCAATGCAATGGGAGGCTCTGAAGTGCGTACTTCGTGGCACTCTAATTAGACACGGATCCAGATTAAAAAAGCACAGGTCCGAACAAATCAACAATTTGCTTCATAAGATTGGTCGCCTGGAATCTGACCATAAGACCTCACAGGAGGGGAAAATACTGGTTGAGTTGACTAAGGCAAGAGGAGACTTACGTAATCTCCTAGACGCTAAGTTCGAACAACTTTCAGAAAGGACCAGGGGCTTTTTCTATAAAAAGACGAACGTATGCGGGCGACCTCTGGCTAGGTTGTTACACCCTAGATCTGGTCCCACATATATACCTTCGATTAAAAATCCTTTGGGGAAACTGGTACACAAATCAGATGAGATCTCAAAGGTGTTCCAGGACTTTTACACAGACCTGTATAACATACGGGGCAAATTCGAAGACATGGATCCAGTGGCTTTGACAAACAAAATACAATCATACATAGGGAGGGTGGGGATCCCTTCTCTGTCAGACGAGGATAAGGAGCTCCTAGAGGGGGATATATCGATGGAAGAACTCACTGAGGTGGTTAAAAACACCTCGACCTCTAAAAGTCCGGGTCCAGACGGTTTCACGTCCATTTTTTACAAAACGTTGCTCGGCGACTTGCTGCCTCACATGCTCTCCTCCTTCAAAGCTGTTCAGGGAGGGGATGTTTTCCCTCCACAGGCCCTAGAGGCACACATATGCGTGTTGCCCAAGCCAAACAAAGACCCTTGTGAGGCGGCAAGTTACCGACCTATCTCACTCATCAATGTGGACGTGAAGTTGTTTGCAGAAAATTTTGGCGGATAGACTATCCTCGAGGCTTCCGTCCATCATCCACCTCGACCAAGTGGGCTTTGTGAAAGGCCGTGAGGCGCGGGACAACATTCTTAGATCCTGTATGCTCATTGAGAAGGCTAGAATGTGGAAGTCCCCTGTATGTCTGCTTTCCATCGACGCAGAAAAGGCCTTTGACAGGGTCCACTGGGGGTTCCTATAAGAGGCTCTGATCCATGTTGGATTGGGTGCCAGGTTCATGAATGGGATCTCCTCTCTTTATTCGTGTCCCTCAGCCAGGGACCGCATAAACGGAGGACTATCAGGAACATTTCATGTTAAAAATGGTACGAGACAGGGATGCCCTCTCTCCCCCCTGTTGTACGTGATCGTGATGGAACACCTGGCAAGGGTCATAAGAGACAGCCGCGACATTCACGGGCTGGTGGTAGGGGATGTTCATCATAAAACTGCGCTTTTCGCAGATGATGTACTAGTATATGTCGCTCAGCCTCTGGTGACTTTCCCCTCCTTGTTGCGGGAATTTGAGATTTTTGGTGGACTAAGTAATTTTAAAGTCAACTACTCAAAGACAGAGGTGCTGAACATCTCTCTGCCGGCAGCTGAGGCTGCCGCGGCTGCTCGGGATTTTCCCTTCCGGTGGAAGAAGGATTGTCTGGTATACTTGGGAGTCAGTCTCCCGACCGACTTATCCAAACTCTTCCAGTTGAACCATCAAACCATGCTACATAAAGTGGGGACTCTACTGGAGAAATACAGACCCCTGAGGTTGTCGTGGTTGGGAAGGATCCATGTCGTGGGAATGGACATTCTCCCGAGATTCCTTTATATTTTTCAGGCAGTCCCGGTGTGGCCTGACAGAGCATTTTTTCGCACCATCAGGTCAGCGATTTTACGCTTCATCTGGAATGGTAAAAGGGCAAGGGTTAGCATGAGGAGTCTGGTAGCCCCTAAGGAGCAAGGGGGGACAGGGCTTCCAGATATCCGCAGATACTGTTTGGCAGCCATCATGGTTCGTCTTATAGATTGGCACTTTAAATCAGACTCCAAGCAGTGGGTATGGGTGGAGCAGGAAGGCATCTCAGTTCCCCTCCACAGCTTGCAATGGCTTTCTCGAGAGTCTTTGCAATCACTGGGTCCTTTGTCTAATTTTACGTCTGAAACACTTAAAGCTTGGCAGATAGCGAGGAGAGAATTGAAAGAGACCCAATACGATAGCTCTTTGATCCCAATTTTTCACAACCCGACCTTTCCTCCAGGGATGACTAATAGGACTATTCTGGGTTGGACCGAAACAGACGACATTAGAATAGGACAGGTCTTGACAAGGGGCGATCTCCCTTCCTTTGAGACGCTCCAATCGGCTACTCCACAAATCAAACTCAAATGGTGGGAATATTTGCAATTGAGGTCCTTTACGAGATCTCTTGCAATTCCAAAGACCCCGACAATGGTACTCTCCTTGATGGAAGAAATTTTTGTGGCTGATGGGGCTCCATTGAAAGGGATTTCGGCAATCCATAGGACATTGTCCAGATCCATAAGTGAGATAAACACGGGATACCAGAAGGCATGGGAGGAGGAACTGGGACGGACAATACCCGACCTAGACTGGGAAAAGAGCTTTCTTATGGCTCGCAAAACAGCAGGTTCATGCGACGCCATGGAAAAAAGCCTCAAGTTGCGATACAGGTGGTACCTTACCCCAGACAAGATACATAGATTCTCTCCAGACACCTCACCACTGTGCTGGAGATGCGAAAACGAGAGGGGTACTATGTTACATATATGGTGGAGCTGCCCATTGATTCAGGAGTTCTGGGTTAGGGTATTTCGTAACTATAATATGGTAACGAAAAAAACCCTGGTAGGCAATCCTGACATGGCCCTTCTGTCTCTGCTCCCTGGTTCTTGGAAGGTACAGAAGAAAGATGTTCTCCGATTTTGCATAGCCGCGGCTCGCAGCGTGATCCCCTGCCACTGGAAGGAACGAGACCCCCCTTCCATTTCAGAATGGTACTTGGAAGTAGAAAAGATACGCAGATACGAGGAATTGTCGGCGGACTTTTCCCAGACCCAACACACATATGTATCTACCTGGACTGAATGGGTCCTGTTCAAAAATGCCCCTAACTTTGGAGACTTCTTTATCTGAATATTCTAGGATACTGTGCCCCATTTTTCCCTGGAGTCACCTCGGGGGGCTGTATGGCACGTTGCACCCTCAGGATTAAGTCCCTATCTTCTTCACACTCCCCTACAATCTTCTTTCTTTCTTTCTTTCTTCTCAACTCTCACCATACCTCTTTCTTCTTCACTTTTCTACTCCCCTGGACGAATGCCAATATATGGTTAGTCGAATAAATAAATGGTCGGAAAATAACCAGAAATAGATACTCTACACCTGGTACCGACATTTCTCTCCCGTAGCGATAGAGGGAGGGTATCTCACTGTGTAAATAGAACGGAGAGGGAAGGGAAAAATACGTCTAGTTATTATTTGATGGTGTCTCAATGCGATATTTGGCTCAACCTAAGAGCGTACTGCAATTCCCTTTTTCCCTTTCTACCAAAAAATATTGCTATGTTGATTCTCTATGCCTATGTTGTGATCTATGAAAAAATTTTAATAAAATTATATTTACCAAAAAAAAAAAAAAAGCACTAGAAAATGGTTTGAGAGAAAGCACTGGAGACTTCTAAGGTGGCCAGGAATGAGACAAGACCTGAATCCCGTAGAACACCTGTGGAGAGATCTAAAAATGGCAGTTTGGAGAAGGCACCCTTCAAATATCAGGGACCTGGAGGAGTTTGTCAAAGAAGAATGGTCTAAAATTCTAGCAGAGCATTGGAAGAAACTCATTGATGGTTACCGGAAGCAGTTGATCGCAGTTATTTTGGCTAAAGGTTGTGCAACCAAGTATTAGGCTGAAGGTGCCAATACTTTTGTCCAGCCCATTTTTGGAGTTTTGTGTGAAATTATGAATGTTTTGCTTTTTACTTCATTCTCTTTTGTGTTTTTTCATATAAGACAAATTAAATGAAGATAATAATATCAAAGAATTTGTGATTGCAAGCATTTTCAGGAAGAAACTGACAGAAATTATCTGACAGAATTGCAGGGGTGTCAATACTTTTGGCCATGACTGTATGCAGCTACATTGGTCCATGACATGGCACAGCTGCCATGGCACCACTGAACTATGTGTGTGTACACATGTTTGTGTGTAATGGACTGTACCTACATCACCCACAAAAACCACTGCTTGTTGAATGTGTGTGGACACGTGCCCCTGTCGCTACAACACATCACAATGGATATGTACACACAGTTGTGCCATACACCGTAGCCCAAAGGGCTGAACCTGGGTCCTGCATATTAACACACAATGTTTCACAGACCCATCAATAGCTTTGGATGGGTCACATACCTCTGTGCACAGCATAAAGCTATGAGCAACTGCCCTGCATCCCCAAGTAACAACACACACACGTAGTTTTTTGGATCCAACTTGGAAAAGTTATTATTTTTGTGCACATTAAATAATAAGGACAACAACACACACAAAATAACAGACAAAATAAGTGTTTACATCACACAAATAAATGAAACATGATGAGAAATAAGGTAAAACAATAAACATGGCAAAGTGTGCACCACAAAAAAAACATCACTAACTAACTAACTAACTAAAGATTGTGCACAGAGAAAAACAAAAAAAAAATAATCATGGTGCAGCCACCTTGGTGACTACATCATCTTCATCATGTTCATGCCTCACAGCACCAGCCACCCTACACCTGCTGGTGCTGCCAGGCCACTGCCCCAGGGCCATTAAAATAGGAGCAGTATGCGTCTCTACTGTTCCTGGCATCATGCTGAGTCCGACCCCGGCTCCGTGGCTGGAGTGGCGCAAGACCATGGTTGGTAGCATGCCAATCCCCTGGACGGACCTCCCCTGTTGTGGGGTCCACTGAATCTACATAACTTGCCGGCGTGTATGATGACCGATCCCTACAATGCAGGATGTTATGCAGCACACAGCAGGCCCGCACTACCACATCAATAGATTCCAGTTTCATATGCATACGTGTATGAAAAACCCGGAATGTATTGGCCATGATCCCGAACGCATTTTCAACCACACGGCAGGCCCAGGATAGCCGGTAATTGAAAAGGGGCTGCTCAGGAGTAAGGGTCCTCTGGGGATATGGCCGTAGTAGGTGTGCCTGAAGTGGGAACGCTTCATCCCCACAAACGAAAAGTTGAGATGATGGGTTGTCTCTTAATTTGAGGGCAAGTTCAGCCCACCTGTCCTTAGGTCTTGCCCCAAGGAGCAGTGTGCGAACACACCCCCATCTGAGATACGCCCGTTCATTCCAACGTCTTACGTAGAGGAACTCGTAGTTCGCAACCACCAGGGCCATGAGGACAATACTAAAATATCCTTTGTAATTGTAATACAAAGACCCCGAGTTTGGGGGTTTAGTTATCCTCACGTGCTTACCATCCAATGCACCGCCGCAGTTTGGAAATTGCCAGCAGTCTTCAAAACCTCTGGCTACTTCCATCCATTGAGCGGGTGTTTCTGGAAACTGCATATAGGATGGCAGCAGACTACTCCAGATGGCCTCACACATCTCCGGGATCTGGTGGCTCAGCAGGGACAGTGATACATGTGAAGTGTATTGCAGGTCAGTCCTTCACCGACCTGTAGCCAGGAACCGCAAAGTTACTGCCAAAGGCTCCTCAAGTGGCACAACTCGATGCATAACAGTGTCCTGACGGGCTATCAATGGCCGTATGCATTCCAAAAGGAATGTGAAAGAGTCCTCAGACATACGGAGATAGTTTCTGAAATCATGCAGACTACGATCCTCCAGCTCACGCACCAGCTGCATGTGGCTCCGGGTGTCCTGGCGGCGAAGCCAATCCCGAGTCCACACACGCTGTGGTCTGCGAGCTTGCAACCTCTCATATCTATCCTCCAGCCACAATTGCTCTTCCACCAAGGCAAGAGCCACGATAGCATCTCCATCAGGGTCCATTATCATCTCACGTACCAAGCCCTGCAAATGTGAGAAAAAGAAACATCACTACAAGAACGCTTCATCACACATCATCTACACACACCACCTTCTTCTCTCTACATCTCCTGGCCACTTTACCACAGCATATCCAAGTGTGATCACCAGCCCACACACATACATATAGTAACATAGTAACATAGTTTTTAAGGTTGAAGGAAGACTTTAAGTCCATCTAGTTGAACCCATAGCCTAACATGTTGATCCAGAGGAAGGCAAAAAAAAAACATGTGGCAACACTAAGCTCCACATTGGGGGAAAAAATTCCTCGTTCCTGACTCCAGATATGGCAATCAGACTAGTACCCTGGATCAACGCCCTATCAAAGAATCTAGTATATATAACTGTTAATATTATAGTTTTCAAGAAAGGCATCCAGGCCCTTCTTAAATGTTAGTAGTGAGTCACTCTTTACAACATCATGTGGCAGAGAGTTCCATAGTCTCACTGCTCTTACAGTAAAGAATCCACATCTGTGATTATGATTAAACCTTCTTTCCTTCAGACGTAGAGGATGCCCCCTTGTCCCTGTCTCAGGCCTAAGAGTAAAGAGATCATTAAAGGGAACCTGTCATCTGATTCTAAGGCCCTACACTATCTCTAGCTGTCCCTACACCTTCCTAGCAGCTCCCTATCTATCCCTTTCTTATCTAAAATGTCCCTATGAAACATGTGTAAAATAAGTTTAAACTTACTGCAGTCCCCGTGGTTGGGGGACTGGGTAGGCGTGGCCTCACTTCCTTCATCACACCTCCTGGTTGTAATGCACGTGGGCGGCATTATTCTGGGTCCTCTCTGCCCCATTAATTGGAATCTCCCGCCCTCTGTGTACCTCTATGCACCAGCCGGGCGTCACATCCAGCACGGTGCATTATGGGGCCGGTCACGTGATCGGCCCTAGTGCATTATGGGCTTGATCACTTGATCGGCCCTGCTTCAATAAGCGCATTGCGCATGCACGGAACCTGGCCGATCAGGTGATCAAGCCCATAATGCACTGGGGCCGATCACGTGATCGGCCCCATAATGCACTAGGGCCGATCACGTGACCGGCCCCATAATGCACCGCGCCGGATGCAATGCCCGGCCGGTGCATAGAGGTACACAGAGGGCGGGAGATTCCAATTAATGGGGCAGAGAGGACCCAGAATAATGCCGCCCAGAGGGGCGTGCATTACAAACAGGAGGTGTGACGAAGGAAGTGAGGCCACGCCTTCCCAGTCCCCCAACCACGGGGACTGCAGTAAGTTTAAACTTATTTTACACATGTTTAATAGGGACACTTTAGATAAGAAAGGGATAGATAGGGAGCTGCTAGGAAGGTGTAGGGACAGCTAGAGATAGTGTAGGGCCTTAGAATCAGGTGACAGGTTCCCTTTAAAAAGGTCTCTGTACTCTCCCCTCATATATTTATACATTATTATAAGATCACCCCTAAGCCTTAGTTTTTCCAAGCTAAATAACCCCAAGTTTAATAACTTGTCTTGGTATTGCAGACCCCTCAGTCCTCTAATAACCTTGGTCGTTCTTCTCTGTCCCCGCTCTAGTTCAGCTATGTCTTTATTATACACCGGAGACCAGAATTGTACACAGTATTCTAAATGTGGTCGTACTAGTGACTTGTATAGAGGTAAAATTATATTCTCCTCATGAGCATCTATGCCTCTTTTAAAGCATCCCATTATTTTATTTGCCTTTGCAGCAGCTCCCTGACACTGGCCACTAAATGGGAGTTTGTCATCTACCCATACACCCAGGTCTTTTTCAATGATAGTTTTGCCCAGTGTTTTACAATTAAGCACATAATTATACCTTTTGTTTCCTCTGCCCAAATGCATGACCTTAATTTATCCCCATTAATGCTCATTTGCCATTTATCAGCCAAGCTTCTAGTTTACATAAATCCTCCTGTAATATAAAATTGCCCTCCTCTGTATTGATTACCCTGCAGAGTTTAGTGTCATCTGCAAATATTGAGATTCTACTCTGTATGTCCCCTACAAGGTCATTAATAAATATATTAAAAAGAATCGGGCCCAACACTGACCCCTGTGGTACCCCATTGTTAACTGTGACCCATTCTGAGTGTGTTCCATTAATGACCACCCTTTGTTTCCTATCACTAAGCCAGTTCTTAACCCACTTACACATATTTTCCCCTATCCCCATTGCTCTCATTTTATGTATCAACCTTTTGTGTGGCACCGTATCAAAAGCTTATGAAAAGTCCATATACACCACATCCACTGCATTTCTTTGGTCCAGTCCAGAACTTACTTCTTCATAGAAGCTTATCAGATTAGTTTGACAGGAACTGTCCCTCATAAAACCATGTTGATATTGGGTCATGAGGTTATTTTACTTCAGATACTCCAGTATAGCATCTCTTAGAAAACCCTCTAGGATTTTACCCACAGTAGAGGTTAAGCTTACTGCTAATTTCCAAGTTCAGTTTTTGTCCCCTTTTTGAATATTGGCACCACATTTGCTATACGTCAGTCCTGTGGTACAGACCCTGTTATTATGGAATCTTTAAATATTAAAAATAATGGTCTATCTATGACAGTACTTAATTCCTGCAGCAGTCTGGGGTGTATCCCATCCGGGCCCGGGATTTGTCAATTTTAGTGATTTTTAGATGATGCTGTACTTCCTGTTGGGTTAAGCAGGTGACCTTTAATTGAGAGTTTTTGTTATCACTGATCATATTGTCTGTCATGGGATTTTCTTGTGTAAATACTGTTGAAAAAAAGTAATTTAGCATATTGGCTTTTTCCTCATCCTCATCCACCATTTCACCCAGACTAATTTTAAAGGGGCCAACACAATCATTTTTTAGTTTCTTACTATTTATGTAGTTAAAAAATATTTTGGGATTATTTTTACTTTCTCTGGCAATGAGTCTCTCTGTCTGAATCTTTGCTGCCTTGATTTGCTTTTTACAAATGTTATTTAATTTTCTGTATTATTTAATGCCTCATCATTATCTACTTGCATTAATTCCCTAAATGCTTTATTTTTGTCACTTATTGCGCCCTTTACAGTCTTATTTAGCCATAGTGGTTTCCTACTATTTCTAGCATAGTTATTCCCATAGGTATATATTGTGCACAGGCCCTATTCAGGATGCTAATAAACGTCTCCCATTTGCTTTGTGTACTTTTATGTCTCAGGACATCGTCCCAGTTTATTGCATCAATATCATCTCTCAACCGTTGGAAATTTGCCTTCCTGAAGTTTAGTGTCCTTGTAGCCCCTCTACTACACATCTTATTAAAGGATATTTGAAAACTTATTATTTTGTGATCATTATTACCCAAGTGACCTCCAACACGTATATTTGATATGCGGTCTGGCCTGTTGGTTAATATTAGGTCCAGCAGTGCCCCCCTTCTTGTTGGGTCCTGAACCAGTTGTGAAAGGTAATTGTCTCTCATAGTTGTCAAAAACCTATTACCTTTGCTAGAACTGCAGGTTTCTGTTCCCCAATGTATTTCAGGGTAGTTGAAGTCCCCCATAATAATGACTTCTCCCTGAGTCGCTGCTTCATCTATTTGCTTTATGAGGATATTCTTCTCCACTTCCATTATTGTTGGGGCCTTATAACAAACCCGTATCAGTAATTTATTATTTTTTCCCTTATCTCCACCCACAGAGACTCTACATTTCCATTAGATTCACCTATATTATCACGCAGGATGGGTTTTAAGGATGATTTTACATATAAACATACACCAACCCCCTCGCTTATTAGTACGGTAATTTCTGAACAGGTTATAGCCCTGTAAATTAACAGCCCAGTCATGGCTCTCGTCCAGCCATGTCTCCAATATCCCCACCATGTCATAATTATTTTCCAACAAAATCAATTCTAATTCCTCCATTTTGTTGGTGAAGCTTCTGGTATTAGTGTACATGCACTTTATGCATCTCTCTCTACCTCTATTCCTTCCTACTATATAGACTGTTCTAACCTCAACCCCTATGCCACCCCCAATTTTATTACTTGTGCCCAGGTTACTATTTACACTATCTTCCCCTCCTGCACAATGAATTCCCTCCCACCCAATCCCTAGTTTAAACACTCCTCCAACCTTCTAGCCATTTTCTCCCCCAGCACAGTTGCACCCTCCCCATTGAGGTGCAGCCCGTCCCTAGCATAGAACCTGTAGCCAACAGAGAAGTCGGCCCAGTTCTCCGGGAACCCAAACCCCTCCTTCCTACACCAATTCCTGAGCCACTTATTTATCTCCCTAATCTCCCATTGCCTCTCTGGTGTGGCACGTGGTACAGGCAGTATTTCAGAGAATACTACCTTGGAGGTCCTTGCCTTAAGCTTGCAGCCTAATTCCCTGAAATCATCTTTAAGGACCTTCCACCTACCTCTAACTTTGTCATTTGTGCCAATGTGCACCATGACCGCTGGGTCCTCACCAGCCCCTCCCAGTAATCTGTCAACCCGATCAGCGATGTGCCGGACTCGAGCGCCAGGTAGGCAGTACACTGTTCGACGATCCCTGTCTTTGTGACAGATTGCCCTATCTGTTCCCCTAATAGAGTCCCCCACTACCAGCACCTGTCTGGCCTGCCCTTCTCTCCTATTTTCCCCCTTACTGGAGCAGACACTCCTCTGGCTTTCAGAGGTCATGCCCTGCTGCAGCAGTGCTACCCCTGAACTCACATCCCCCTCATCTGCCAACTTAGCAAATTTATTGGGGTGTGCCAAATCAGTGCTAGCCTCCCTGCCACTCTTCCCTCTACCCCGTCTTCTGTCACCCAGCTAGCTACCTCACTGTCCTGAAGCTCCATGCTACCATCCGCCCCCACATCTATCCCATTGAGCAGCTGTTTAGTGAGTAGCAGACTCCTTTCCATATTGTCTATGGATCTCAGCATTGTCAGTTGTTCATTTAGATCCAGTATCTGGGCTTCCAAATGCACAACATACTCACATCTCACACAGCAGTATGCACCCTCGACCGGCTGTTCAAGGATTGCATACATGTGGCAAGATGTACACTGGATGGCATTGTCAATTATGGAGCTCATTTCCTAATGAGGATTGCACCAGACAGAATGATAAGTAAAAAGAAATGCAAAGTATTAATAAAATACAACCAGCAATTCAGTAAGCCCTCCCTTCCAAACTCCCTTAATCCAAAGTCACTGAATCACAAGCCACACTTACTTCCGTCCGCACTTGCGCTCCCGGTCACACTAAGCTCGTGTCACACTCGCTAAGAAATAAGATTTAAATATTTTTTTTTTATTTTTTTTCCCTTAGCAGAAAATAAGCCTACAGCTCAGTGTACTTCCAACATTGCAGTGTGTGACAACCAAACCTGGTCACTCTACACCCCTGGTCCTCCTGTACAATACATCTCCCTTGTCAAATACAAAACATCATGAGCATAACCCCATATACCTGGCCATAATGTTGATGTCTAAACACAAGGCGTGGCCAAAGAGATAGGTCACATTAAACAAATCATGGTTGTTACCAACTATATACAATTACAATATACACGTACCCCAGCCTTTGTGTCTTATTCACAAAATATCACGCCACGCAGCAGACTATTGAATACTCATCATGTCCAAAAGACATCCTTGATGTGTTTGGAACGTCCGATCTTCTGAGGCAGACATTCGCAGAAGCAACATGCCCCACTCTACATCTCAGTTTGGCTTTAAAAGTCACATTGTGTGTGGTAAACGACAGTACTATGTGGCCACAATTCAGATGATCCCCGCAACTAAAGACACACGCATCCTTCAAACATGATCCTGTATGGCAAAGGCAAAATGGCTTGTGAATGAGTATAGGGTTTTGGTTCACAAAACACTCATGCATCCATTTGCCAATGCACAACAGAAAATATAAAAATACACTTCAAGAGTAACTACATACCTCACCACTTGGGCGTGAGCTACACTACACAATAACGATCCGTAATGGTAAGGTGCTCTAAACGCAACACATGCACTTGAAAAAGGTTGTCGCTGAAACGTTGTGCTGCGGTGGATGGAATAAACACATGTTGATATGATTTCCAGCTTGGGCGCTGTCCTTCTATTATTTTCTGGACTAAACGCAACACAGTCATATCACAGTTCATGTTTACACATCAGTACTTACTTAATGACTCTGGCCAGCAAGCGTGGCCTACCTGGGTCATGAGCTCTTTTTATACGATAACCAACCAATAACACAGAAGTCGGCGTCTGGTAATCGACGTAGCCGCCTAGGCGTACGCAGGTGCGACCAATGATTATGTGCCATTGCGCTTTCTTGGTCAGGTTGTGTTTAAATATGCACGTGCTGGGGCGCCACCCCTGCTCCAACTTGAATGTGCATTGTGCTAGTAGCGTCTCATCACAAGATCTCTGTTGGACAGATGGTAAGTAATGGGACATGCTATAGTGTACTCCTGTATGTTAATTTTGGTGTGCTGTAGACCCATATGTTGGCAGATGTTTGGGCCCCTTATGTACAGCTTCATGTAGCGTCCTGTAGAAGTGTATTTAGCGACATGTACGCATCGTAACTGCACTCTGTGTCCTGTAGCACACATAATGTTCTGGGAGATCCTTGCCAGGACAATGTGTACTACAGCACTATGTTTATACATAAATATGTGTGTATCTCATGAGTATGTGTTTTAATGTAGTTTGTAAGCCCATGTGTGCCATTTGTAATGACAGACCTTGCCATATTTCCCTGCATTGGCCCAAAATACATATAGCAACAGGCATGTCCTGCATGTCCCATGTATGGACACATGTTAAGGCCAATAATGATTCTGCATAGCCAAGCTGACTACCAGAACACATGTAATTAGTCTTGTTGGACATGGGCTGGCCACACAGAGTAGGGTGTCACCTGTGATGGCCATGTATTTGTTTGCATGACACAATTATATGTTTGTTTTTCAGATGGCTGAGCATCACGATTTTGTGTCACAGCTCCTCACCATATACCAGGAACACGAATGCCTGTGGCGGGTGTCGCTGCCTGAATATCATGACCTACAGGCTGCTGGTGGAGCTGGCAAACCGGCTCCAACCCACAAAGAACTGGACAGCGGCCATGGTTGCGGAGATCAAACGCCTGCGCACCGTGTTCACCAAGACCCACAAAAAGTGGCTTGACGCCCGGTCCGGGGCTGGAGCTGAGGAGGTCCCTAGACCACGTCTGTGGTACCATGACCTCCTCACCTTCACTCTGGGCCAGGAGAGAACACGATGCAGCAGGCGCCGCCCGCAACCAGCTGTGGCCGCAGTGCAAGCCCCATCGCAGGAGGTGGGTAATTGTGTTTGTGTGTTCTATCTACCCAGCTTGTTCTTTTCACTGATGTGGGGTTTGCAGCACATGTGGAAGTCACCATTGTGCTTTTCCTTCACAAATCTTGTTCACTGTTCTTTTCTATCTGTTTTGTGGTGGCTGTTATCACAGATTGTTCTGTGTTATTTGTGGGCACTTGCCATATCAATGTGGAGCCTCAGGTGAGTATACTGCATTGGTTTACTTCTTTGTTTTTTTTGTTTCCAAATTCTGCTCCTGTGGCTTTTGGTGTTAGCCTTGGTGAGACTGCTTCTATGTTGTCTTGGGTGTTTGGTTGAGATATTAGCTTAAATTACATAGCAGCATGTGGCTGATGTTTTTTTTGTTTTTATTTATTTTTCAGGCCCCTCCGGAGACTGGCTCCAGTGATGAGGAGCCAGCAGCTGGCGAGGCTATCCCCTCAACATCTGCGGGAGAGCCAGTGCTTGAGACCAGTGGTGGGGGGCCGGGCCCAGGGCCCAGCTCTGGAATCCAAAGAAGACCACCTGCCCCACCAAACACAGAGCTGGGTACCTGGGCAAAATGGGTCCTCTTAGATCGTGAGAGGACCCCTGGCTCTGGGATCGGGTACGTCGCCAGCGAGATGCTGGCACGCATGGAGCCAGAGCAACGCAACATCGCGGAGAAGGCCATCTTTCGTGTCCTGGAGGCGGGCGTAGATGGGTCCCTGCAATGGGGGGCCTCTTGGTCGGTCCCCTGCAAGACCACTCCAGGACCCACTGCGCCCGCAAGACTCATGGTGAGGAGTAGACAAGATCGTGATACTCCACCTTCCCTCGGAAGACAGGCCAGCAGAGCTGGCCCATCACACCGACGATGGGTCTATGAGGATGAGGGGGATGCCCCATTGTCTGAGCCAGCAGAGGAGGAAGAAGAAGACGAGCGCTACTAGCCAATGCACAAGCTTGGCATAGATGGAGGCTTTGTTGATGGGCAGCTTGGCCCCATTTTAATTTAAATAGGTTTTTTAAAAAACAAACAAATAAAAATTTAATTTACAGACAACTCTGTCCATATCTGTGTCACGTTCACCAGTATGTTTTGTGTGTGTGTGTTTGGTACTGTGGGTGTCATATAGTAGACATTGATGTCATATAGGGGTGCATGGCGGTTGTAATGGTCCAGTATGGTGACATGTTTGCCATGTGACACCATATACCTCTTGAAAAACCGTGGCCCAGTGTGGTTGGTGAAATGTAACCTCACAAACGTTACCCTGTGTGTGTTGCAACAAGGGATGACACAGGATGTAGCTGGGCAAATTTTTATTTAAGCCTATCATTTTTTAAAAACAACACACAATCAAACAGCCTTTGTCAGCTTAGGAGTAGCCAATACACACTACCCACTTTACCAATGTGGGACACTATAAGAAAAGAGGCCAACGTGGCCTAACAAACTAAGGTGCCAACATGGCATCAGGGAAAACAACAAGGGTCCAACATGGACAACAATTATTAGGTGACTATGGTCACATTATTGGGTGGGGGGTGATTGAGTAGAGGCCCTGGCGGACTGGGCTGTCTGGAGGGTGTGAATCATGGCACCCAAGCGAGCAAGGTGTTGCTGCCCTTCTTGGTGTGCCCTCTCCATATGCTGCTGTGCCTCCTGGTGAGACAGCAACAGCTCCTCAATGGTTGGTACACCTGTATGGGAAAGAAGGACATTAGTGAGTTACCTGTGTATGTGTGGGCGGGTGTTTGAGGGAATTGTTAGTGATTATACATACGCAGCACATCACCATCCCGGGTGCCATCTGTAGGAGATGGGGATGGGCTGACAGCCCAGCCTGCAGCACGGGCTCATTCTCCTTCATCACAAAAATACAAATAAAAACATCAGGACTCACATACTGGTGTGTGGAGCACACAACAATAAGTACATTAGCAAGCTGGTAGGCCTTAGCAGACACTTACCACAATACACTGAAGCAGCAGGCTCAAAGTGAGGGTGTGTGGCCAACAACACAGCATGGCTAGGGCGGGAGCTTGAGATGCTGGGGTGGGGTGTTGCTCCCAGGGCTCCAGGGCTGGCTGCAGCCAAGGCTTGTGAGCCTGGTGTGGAGGGAGTGGCTGGGCCCACCGGGGCTACTTGAGTCCCTGCTGGGAAGGGAGTGGCTCGGCCCCCCGGGGCCGTGGGTGCTGGAGTCCCTGCTGGGGAGGGAGTGGCTGGGCCCTCTGGGGTCGGGGCTGCTGGAGTCCCTGCTGGGGAGGGAGTGGCTGGGCCATCCGGGGAAGGTGGTGGGGGAGTCCCGGGTGGGGAGGGACTGGCTGGGCCCTCTGGGGAAGGTGGTGGGGGTGTCCCGGGTGGCATTGGGGACTGTGGAGCGTCCCCAGACACTGAGTCCTTGTCATCTGTAATATCAAACATGATAACAGAACAATTTAAGAAAAGGCACACAACATAGGGAAAACACCTTGTGTGTGTGTGTGTGCGTATGAATGTCATGACGGCGTGAACAGTACGGTAAAAGGTTATGGTCGGCGGCTACACTATGGTGAGGGCCAACTCTGGTTTGGGACATGAGTACAACACCAATGGCCACATATTTTGAATGTAATATAACCCTTGGCTTAGCATAGTGGGTATTTGTAACTTGAACACAAGAGCAGCCAGTAAGCATCAGGTGTTCGCACCATGGCGGCCAACACATAGCAGTGAGATTGTATTCAGTGTTCTGTATTGTGATCAATGTGTAGCAAAATGGTATGTGTCACAGGTCACACATATGTGCTGCAAGGTGTCATGTGGGTGTTGAACATCGCATTAATATGTTGGTGTCATCTTTGCAGTCAGGACACAACTATTTTTGCCACCACACAGGTCAAGGACCACTATAGCCATCACCATTTAGATGACAAATGAGTGTTTTGTACACCTTCATGTTGCAGTGTAACCAACATGCAGATGCACATTGATAACAGCTCCACATGGTGGCTTAGGCCACATTATGTGGCATAGCATAATACCACATGACAGTTGTGTAGTGTTTGGAGTATTATGTTTGTCATGTGTGTTTGTCATTGCCACAAACTCACCACGCAGCCTGGCAATGCGGGCACGAATGACAGCAATCCACCCTGGTGACTTGTGCTTCAGATCAGCAAGCTTTTTTTGGATCTGCTTGCTGGACCCTTGTAAACCCAGTTTCTAAAGCAGGGCCCGATGTATTCTCCTCAAGATACTGCGTTTGCGCAGCAGTGGGTGCCAGTGACGCTGGTGACCCCAGTAGTCATGGCGGTCACACAGGTCTATTAGGACCATGAGCTCTGCCAGAACCCATGTGGCTGAGCGCTGTGCGGCGGCCATGACTGTTGCCCTATGTATAGGGGAGGGGCAGGCACCTGGCAGGCAGAGAGGAAGGAGCAGCCACGTCCTGACGCCACCACGCACACTCTAGCCTTCAAACACAGTTTAGGGCACTAACAAGGTCACCGCCTACGGAGTCGGAGCAGTAGAATGTACCCATCTGCATCACCTAATTCACAACGCGGAGGGTGATTGTACTGCGTGGGCCATGCCACCCATGTACAGTGTATATGGACATAACTGAGGTGCCATGTGCCATTATACTCGTCAGAGCGCAGAAGAATAAACGCGGATGACATAGCTTGCGCGCATCTATGCGCCAACAAATGAACTGTGTTTGCGTACGGTTGTGTAGGTGAAGATGTGTGTGGTGCTGAAGTGACAGCTCTTCCAATATGGCGCCCTGTGAAGGGACAGCCAATGGAAACACAGTAGCCACCACCAATCATCGCTGACGGGGCGCGGACTCCAGCACGCTGTGGCACGCCTACGGGAAATCAATAGGTGATGCAGATTTCATCACTATCGCCCGTTCACACGCCAAAAGTCGGGAATCTCGCCTTCATGATTGCCTCTGATTTTGGAGCAGCGCTCTGTAATCAGAACCAGGTGACAGGTTTTTTTATCGCTGACAAATTCCCAATTTACACACCGAAACTGGGAGGCAATTTGACGACGATGGTGCCAGGGCGACATATGGCCGGTCAGATTCCTTGCCGCTTAAGGTACCTTTACACGCCACCACTGCGGGTTAGCAACTGCCTGGCAATGGGGACTTTTGTGCCTGCGGTGTGTAAATTGGGAAGTTGATCGCGTTAACCGCTGTTGATTCGAATACCTGTTGCTGAGTCGTGCTCAAAAATCCAAGGCAACACAAAGGCACAATTGCCATGGTAGTGGTGTCTAAACAGGGCACAGGCATGGATGTTGCGTCGCCTAGTGAATTCCCAGGGGCGTGCCACAGCCTCATGGATACCGCGCCCCATCAGCGATCATTGGTGGGGGCTACTGTGTTACGATTGGCTGTCCCTGCACAGGGCGCCATATTTAAATAGCTGACCATTCACACTCCACAATTGGAATGGCCTTCCTGCGCAGGCTGGCCAATCATGACGCTATTGCATTGCCCAATCAGCGTATCAGCGTCACGGAATACACAACTCTGTCACGCCTATGTACTTGCGGCGCGAAAGATGTATGCCCATATTCCTATGTGGATAGCGGTGTGTGAAGCAGCAAAGATATTCCACAGGAAGTTATCCGCAGGTATTATCGGAACTTCCGGGGAACACAGATACTTTCAGTTGACAACGCAATGGCGGCGTGTACATGCGGCATCAGCGATCGGTATCAACCGTCAAAAACGTGTGCGTGCACGTACGGTTGATACCTGTTGCAAGGCACAGTGGTGGCGTGTAAAGGTACCTTGGACACACTTTCCTAGTTACATCAGTGTTTCACTGAGGAGACTCTGAAAGGGCTGGAGCAGTGACCCTGAACGGCCTCTCCCTCTCTGGACAGGGAGTCTGGAGCTGCACAGAAAAAAAACAGCCGACAGCCCAGTCCAGATAGGGAGAAGTTGTTCAGGGTCACTGCTCCAGCCCTTACAGAGTCTCCTCAGTGAAACTCTGATGAGTGTGTCCGAGCCCTTAAGGTAGCTTTACACGTCGCAACATTGCATGCAATTTCACTTGCAACTTACTGGTTGCAGTGAAATCATGGACACATTGTTCTATTTTGTTGCTGTGTACAAAAGGAACAAAATGTCCATGATTTCACTGCAACCAGTAAGTTGCAAGTGAAATTGCATGCAATGTTGCGACGTGTAAAGCTATCCTTAGGGTACACACAGAGATAAATTGCTTGCAACTCACTGGTTGCAGTGAAATCATGGACACATTATTCCATTTGTACATGGCAACAAAATGGAACAATGTGTCCATGATTTCACTGCAACCAGTGAGTTGCAAGCAATTTATCTCTGTGTGTAAAGGTAACCTTAAAGGGATCTTGTCACCTCCAAAACTCCTCATAAGCTAGCAAAACATGTCCCTGCAGCAATTTATCACTAATCCCACACTCCTTTTGTCCTTCCCTGGAGGGATATCTGGCTAGTCCCGTGTTTGAGACTCTTAGCGAGCGCCACTTTACACACACAGATATCTGTGTCCAACTTCTGAACACATCTCTGGTTGCAGTTAAATCATGGACATATTGCTCCATTTTGTACACAGCCACAAAATGGAACAATGTGTCCATGATTTCACTGCAACCAGAGATCTGTTCAGAAGTTGGTCACAGATATCTGTGTGTGTAAAGCGGCCTTTACTCAAGGCTCCACGGACTCCATTTTCATATTCAAATTTCCAGGTGGCAATGCATCATTGATTTCACTGTGTTTGAGCGCTCTAGCCGGCTGCCCGCAGTGTTTTCCTTGACTGGTCTCCCTGAGATCAGTGAGTGCTTTGTGATGTTGGTTTACCAGGCATTGCTCCCACCTAGCCAGAATCCTACTCCACACTGATGAGGGGCAATACCCGAAACAGCTGTGTGTGGATGGATACCTGGCTCTGTTAATTCCCTTGTTATATCCTTAACTCGTAACTGAGTGGGATATTGAGTAAAAGGGCCACTTAATATGGTGGTTATGGTGGTCTCCGCAAGGATTCCACCCCAGGGCTGGGTCCTTCCCTGGAGGGATATCTGGCTAGTCCCATATTTGAGACTCTTAATCGAGGCTCCACGGACTCCATTTGCATATTGGTGTCAAAAAAGCATCCTGTGAAAGTGCATAAAAATGTTTTATAACTTACTCATTAGCGATGTTAATTAGCTGTGGCTATATTCTTTAGCCCCTTGGGCGGGCTTTCTTCATCATAAGATCACGCCCTAATAGGCGTGACCTTCTATTCATATTGTATTCAGCGCCTCCCTGCTCTCCTCGGCGCTGTAAAGGCTATAATAGGGCTGTAATGACGTGAATCGCATCATTTCCGGCATCGGGTGATGTCAGTACACCCACGCCGCATGCGCAATGCGGTGCAAGAAGCATACAGAGCAGCGCGGGTGTACTGACGTCACCCGATGCTGGAAATAACTCGATTCGCTTCATTACAGCCCCATTACAGCCTTTACAGCACCGAGGAGAGCAGGCCACCATTGGTGTAGCTTGATTCTGGTAGCGCTGGCGAGCATGCATACATCTGAGCGCGGATATCGGTGCCGAATTGGGCCGTGATCACCAATCAACCTGCTGTGCCTGTGGACAGCATATGCAGAATGCCAGGGGAACGGAGGGCAGGTGAGAACAATCCTGTGTGTGTGGTGTGTATATATGTGTATGTGTGTATGTATGTGTTGTGGTGATGCGACCCCAATGTGTCCCCAGACCGGGACATGGCATTTGGGAGACTGTATCTTCTGCTAGGTAGCAGCACACACAGGGTTAACTGCTACTGGAGCTGAGTGCTGATTGAAAGCACTGACGCCCAAGTGTGCAGGTGAAAAGGAGATGATATGAGCTGCCCTGGGCTGGGGAGAGAGAGGAGTGTGTCAGAACAGCAACAGCAGCAGCTGTGTGGAGGGCTGTGTGAAGTTTTAACACAGCCTGGGAGCTCTCTCAAAGTGGAGGTTCATGACACTAATGAGCAGACTGTGAGGAAAGAAAGGTTGTGTGCTGACTAAACACAACCTAGCCGTGAGGATTGGGTCCTCGCCTGTGGAACCAGCCAGGACGGAGCCTGGCAGCGGTACAGAGCATACCGGTTTGTGTGTTGGATGTACAGGGTTATACCGGCTGCGTCCCGGAACCTGGAGGTCTGTAAATACCTGAACTGTGCCAATAAACTGTGTGTGTTGTGTGAACAATTGCCTGGGTCATTGCCTTCTGTCGTGCCGATCCTAACCGCTACCTTAGGGTACCTTTACACGCCGCAGCTTTTGGCTTTTCGCCCTCAACCAAAGGTGATATGTTGCCCCGGAAGTTGCCACACCAACAGCGGAACCAATCCGGTGGAGTTCCCTCGCCGCTTCACACGCCGCAATTCCAAAAGGAATGTGGGCGTACATGGTTAGCGCCGCAAGAACATAGGCGTGACAGACTGGTGTATTCCGCGCCCCAAACACGCTGATTAGACAATGCAATAGCGTTATGAATGGCCAGCCTGCGCAAGAAGGCAGGGTAATACATGACGCCATTGCCATTGTGTAGTGTGAATGGACAGCTGTTCAAATATGGCGCCCTGTGAAGGGACAGCCAATAGAAACACAGTAGCCACCACCAATCATCGTTAACAGGGCACGGTGTCCAGCACGCCGTGGCACGCCTCCGGGAAATCAATAGGCGACGCATATTCCATCACTATTGCTCCTTCACACGCCAAAAGCAGGGAATGTCGTCTTCATGATTGCCTCTGATTTTGTAGCAATGCTGTGAAATCGGAACCAGGCGCAACCTTTTTTATCGCCACCAAATTCCCCAATTACACGCCGCAATTTCGAGGCAATTTCACGGCGATGGTGACGGGGCTACAGTTTGCCGGTCAGATTTCTCACCGCGGTTGCTGCGTGTAAAGGTACCTTTACAGTGTATATACTTGTGGTCATAATTGTTGGTACCCCTCGTTTAATGAAAGAAAAACCCACAATGGTCACAAAAATAACTTGAATCTGACAAAAATAGTAATACATTTTAAAAAATCTATGAAAATGTACAAGTGAAAGTTAGACATTGCTTTTCAACCCTGCTTCTACAGAATCTTTAAAAAAATAAACCCATTAAATAAGCGTGGACAGAAATGATGGTACCCCTGAAAATCATGTGACAAAAGGGACATGCTAAATCAAGGTGTGTCCACTAATTAGCATCACAGGTGTCTACAATCTTGTCATCAATCAATGGGCCTGAATATAGGGTTACAGATACTCACTGTGCTTTTTGGTGACATGGTGTGTACCACATTCAACATGGACCAGAGGAAGTGACTGAAAGAGTTGTCTCAGGATATTAGAAAGAAAATTATAGACAAGAATGTTAAAGGTAAAG
The DNA here is from genome assembly GCA_033576535.1 of Allobates femoralis. Lineage (NCBI taxonomy): Eukaryota > Metazoa > Chordata > Amphibia > Anura > Aromobatidae > Allobates > Allobates femoralis. Next base: position 477,844,848 of record JARQOC010000004.1, read on the forward strand.
GATATAAGACCATCTCCAAGCTGCTTGATGTTCTTGTGACTACAATTGCACATACTATTCAGAAATTTAAGATCCCTGGGACTGTAGCCAACATCCCTGGACGTGGCCGCAGGATGAAAATTGATGATAAATCAAAGAGTTAGATAATACAAATGGTAACAAAAGAGCCCAGGAAAACTTTTAAAGAGATTAAAGGTGAACTTCAATCTCAAGGAACATCAGTGTCAGATCGCAACATCCGTCGTTGTTAGAGCCAAAGTGGACTTCATGGGAGACAACCAAGGGGGACACCATGTTGAAGAAAAATCATAAAAAAGCCAGATTGGAATTTGCTTTTGGGAGAATGTCCCATTACACAGATGAGTCAAAAATTGAATTTTTTAGCAAGGCACATCAGCTCTATGTTCACAGATAGAAAAATGAAACATATCAAGAAAAGAACACTGTCACTCCTGTGGTCCGACTGGCACTAATGGTATTGCATGCATTTCAAATGTATGGTATCATGCCTAGAGGTAAGAGGGAAAAACTTTGCTGAGACCCCCATTTGCACCCAACGCAATCCAAACTCCAGGCTGGGTGGAAGAAACCCACATTCAGGGTAGTCCCCACGTACTGGATGGAGGAGTTAGGTTAGTGGTGGGAGACAGAAGGAGACAGCTCTAGGGAGATCCAGTCAGACAGCTGGGAAAACTAGCATGATATATGGCGTTAAGTGCTAGTCCCAGGGCCTGAGGACACAAATCTGCTGCTGGCTGTTCAAGCCGGGCAGATGAGCTAGCTGCAGAACGGTACCAGCCCCAATTCGGTTTGGATTTAAGACCAGCCATGTAACTGGAGTTCAGTTGGTTCAGGTACAGTGGCTACCTTAGTGGACCATCACCAGGCTTAAGGAACTATATATGGTTAAGAGGACTAGCAAGACTGTTGCTTGCAGAACCCGCAATTTCCTGCCTGCTGGGTCTGGCAACCACAGGACACTTAGGGGAGAACAGGAGTAGCAAATGTCAAAAGAAGGAAATCAGCACGGAAGACCAATATATCCTGTGTCTCTGCAAGGTGGACCCTAAATACTTCTGTCAACTAGAGTACAGAGTTCTATAGCTGTAAAACCCAGTATACACATCACAAAACCCAATGATTGCAAGTGCACAAGTTTATTACAAATAACACAGTGAGTTAGTATATAAAAACACTGGGAAGATTACATAAAACCAGATACAGTTTGTTTAGAGAGGGATGAACAGGTCACAAATCCCCAAACTACAGAGGGGCGAATATGCAAATTCCATAGCATTGTCCAAAATACATAGCAAACAGAAGGGTACAGTTATCATTACATAAATACAGTTTAAAAGTACCACATTCCCTAGCCTGTCTTTGGATGACTAGCAAACTCACCCGTATTTAGGGGTTAAGTGACATGTGTTTGGGGCTACCCCGAAACGTGTTTCAGAATAATCTTTCTTCAGGGGGTTTCCTTAATTATGACTTTGCCATATGCTAAAGGAGGGTTGGGAGTACCCAGGGTTCAACTGTATCATAGAGCCGCACTCTTGGAACCTGCTAAAATTTGGTGGGAGAGAGGTTCTTCTTTGCCTTGGTTCCTGATTGAATGTCAATTTGCCCCTAAGGGTTCCCTCAGACTATTGATGGAGCTCCATGTGCTTCAGCCCACTCTTCGTGGTCCTCTCTTGTGGTCTATGGGGTCTGTGTTGAAGCTGTGGGCTACGCTATGCCCCACTCATTTTCAATTCTTGTACAGATACATCTCCCTCAAATCTATTGAAAGCATCATTGATAACCTTTCTCTCTCTGTGTGGATAGAGCGGGGCATCCATAGAATCTCTGACCTTTATGAGACTTCGGGTCTTAGACCATTTTCAGAGCTGGTTGTTAAATACTCTCTACCCAAAACAGCTTTTTTCGAATATCTGCAGGTCCGTCATTTTTTGAATGCTCATCAACTCTTTGGGAACCCTTCCACCTCTACTGACGACCCGGCACAGAGATATTTTAAACCTAGCACCCTGATCACACATGGTATCTCTATTCTATATCTATATCATTCGTTGCTTTCCCATGGCACTGTAGACAAACTACCCTTTATGTCTAGCTGGGAACCCACTCTTTCCTTCTCGGCTACATCTGAGGACTGGCACACTGCAGTAATACACCCCTCTAAATTTTCCTCTTGTATTAATCATGTTGAGCAGGCAAAAAAAATTCAACTACTTTGGTGCATAACTCCTGCCTGGTTAGCTAAGTTCCACCTTATGTCTTCTTCGTTATTTTGGAAGAATTGTAATAACAAAGGCACTACAGGAGGATTGTACCCGCAGAAGCGCCAACTGAGCGCGAAATGTTCATTGTACCATCGGGGCTACCCGGTCTTCCTTCCTTTGCACCCCCACCTGTAACACCCCTGTGATGCATTAAATGAAATGAGCACTTTTATCCTGTGTGCAGCCCTGCTCTTTTTCGAAACTGGAAGTGACATATTGCTGTTGTGGAGGAAGTGTGCACCAGGAATAGAAGCTGACAGTGTGTGGGACCTGCATGAGAAGTCCCAGGGGATCCTGGAGGGCTGCTGGAACTGACAGAGACGCACGGAGGGAGCGGTGGTGCTGGCCTTAACCTGCAAACTGTAAGTGCACTACAGCTCACATGGGGTGGGAATGTTCCCAAATTCAACCCTTTTGGCGTCAAGTAGAAGCTATTATTGCTGAAGTAATTAAGGTCCCCTTTGTTTAGTCTGGCCCTCTGGCTTTGCTAGGCATTTCTCTGGTGGACTTCCCTACTCCTCTTCAGCCGGTGATATCCAATATTTTAGTAGCGGCGAGACAGTGTATTTCCATACGGTTTGTCTTTATTGTCTCCTGTGGATATCCTTCTGTGGGTTGCACGTTATTCTACCTTTCCTCCCTCCCCCCTAGTCCCTTCCCTTCTAGTTTTTTTTTTTTTTTGTGGTCTTTGTATTATCTTTGACTTTGTGATGTATTGTTTGAAAAGGTTTGCATATCCTTTTTTTCAATAAAAAAATTGAATGGTTAAAAAAGAAGAAAAAAAATATACATATCTGAAATAAAATACAATTACACTTTAAAAACAAGGAACATAACACAGAAGACACAGAAATGGAGCTAAGCTAAGGCATTTATTAAGATCCCCAGGAGCCATAGTCCCGAGGGTCATGATCCATCGAAACTCATGTTGGGCAAGGATCCATTTAACATTGCAAACCGTGAATGCCACCATGTATGACCTCAATCCCCCTGAATTTCAGGGAGACTGGGTCACAATCATGGTGCATATGAAAATGGCAGGGCAGCGTCTTTAGTGTTGAAGGATCCTCCACTGTCCGGGCCGAAGCAATGTCCCTCACGTGCTCCCTAACACGTTTGCGAAATTTTCTAGATGTGAGACCAATACAAACAAGTTGACACCCGCAAGTGGCATAAAATACCAAGTTCCGGGTGCCACAATTTATATAAGTTCGAATTTCAAAAGTTTCGGTCCACATACCCAAACGAGTTTGAAACCACTGGTCTAAAGGCCGGTTTACATGTGTCAACATCGTTAATGATGTCGCTGCAACTTGTAACGTTGCAGCCACCTTGTAGCGATGTTGCTACGTGTGACATCCTGCAATGATCAGTTCGCTGATCGCTGCGAAATTGCCAGGGCCGTTTTTCGATCGTTTGTCTGCCGCTGGGCGGCCAGCATCGGCGCCTCCCTGACGAAGCCGCCACAACACGGCGATACGCGTGGGACAAGGGTCCCCTGCATTATTCTACTGCCACACCGTTCTGGTATCCTCCGAAGAATTGCTCCCCAAACTTGTGATATCCAAACAGTCCCTCCATTAGTGGACTGATCATGGACTAGGTGGAAGCATATTGGATGGCATTGGTTCTCACAAACAGCCACCTATGTGGGGAGAAATGTGTTTTCACTGTTGTGATCTCTTACTGGATATTGGTTCATATATGGTGTGCCTTTATGTGATTTCATACCTTAACATGCAGGGGACCACTTCCTCTATTATGGGTTTGTGGTTTTGTTTATATTTTTAATTGCTTTTATCACGTATTGTTTCAAGTCTCTAATAAAATTGATGGATTTTTGCTACTTGCAACAGTGGTGTGCTGCTGATTTTTGTCAATTCTTTTCTTCCTACTGAAGCATCGGTGTGTGTGACAGCGGGAGACCAAAGATCAACGACCTCCCAGCCGATGCCCACCGCCGCACAGTACATGCTGGGACATGGTAACCAGGGTAAACATTAGGTAACTAAGCGCAGTGCTATGCTTAGTTACCTGATGTGTACCCTGCTTACCAGCGTTCTCGCTGGTCGCTGGTGAGTCTGCCTGTGAGACAACTCACCAGCGATCATATAGCGATGTCCCAGCGATCCCGATCGTTGGTCGGATCGCTGGGACATCGCAGCGTGTAACCCAACCTTATGGCATCACTGTCGTCACACTGACCTGGAGAATCATGATTCAGAGTAACTTACCATAGAATGTACACTGTAAAAGGAAAAATAACATGGTGGACTTTAATTTTTCTTGACAATTTCACTACACTTTGAGTGTTTTCCCTCCATTTTTTAGTACATTGAATGGTAAAAAGAACGGTGCTTAGATCTATAACCCATCCTGCAAGATAACAAGCTGAGTGCGTAGAAAATAAAGACTTGGGCTATCCACCGACGAGAGTGCATTTGTAAAAATGCGCAGGATGAGGAAAAAGGGATATTTATTCTGACCTATCAACCAATATTCCATAGACATAAATCTCTATAGTGTATTCTTACATGTGTTACCTTAGTCTGCCATTGTTCACAGCCTTCTAGAATCAGGATGTTACATTTCCGAAACAGAGAGCCCAACCAGGAGGTGTCACTTTTAATTAAATTTAAGGATTCTTCTCTCCACTGTCCCAGAGGGTAGGTGACATTTCTTGTTATAAGAAGGAAATTAGTCACATTGTAAGCTGATTCAAATAATGTTTATTAAAGTTTTCAAGATGACAAGAAAATCAGATCAAATCATATAAAGATAGAATACAATACAGTATATGGGATTAAGTCACATTTGAGTAAGGCTGGCTTCACACAACGTCTTATACCATCCTGTTCTGTTCGTTTTTGAAACAAACAGAACAGGATCGTTTTTGCCCCCCATACATCCCTATGGTGCCGGATTGTCCCTATTTGGCCTTCCGGTTTTGTGAATCCGATGCAGAATTCGTTTCTGTCCTGTTTTTCACCGTTCCCAAAAACGATGCCTGCAACGTTTTTGGGCTCCGGTGACAAAACAGGACAGAATCGAATCCTGTCTGGTCCAGCACACACAACATGGGGGCCTATGGCACCGGATCCAGGAAACAACTGAATCATTTCCCAGATCCGGTTCCAGGGTACAGAGCATGCGCAGAACAGGAGCACTGCTCTGTACCCGTGGTATATGTGTGTAATATCACTTTAGCAGTTTATCTATATACACTGCTAAAGTGATATTAAATAAATTGATGGTTAAAATGAAAAAATAAATTCCCACCTTTCCGGCGACTCCTGAGTGGCCCACGCTAAATACATCTCCTGGCAGCTCGAGGACTTTGCATGATGTCACTGGGAGGGGAGGAGCAACCCAATCACATGACCACATTAGCGCGCGGAGTTTGAATCTTTAAACCGAGCTGATGCGGTCATGTGATCGTGTTGCCCCGCCCCTCCCAGTGACATCATGCAACGTCCTCGAGCTGCTAGGAGATGTATTCAGCGTGGGCCACTCGGGAGTTGCCGGAATGGTGAGAATTTATTATTTTTTATTTTTAACATTCCCCTTACTTAATAATCACTTTAGCAGTGTATATAGATACACTGCTAAAGTGATATTACACAGTGCTATAAAAAGGGGGAGACAGAAGCGCACAATAGGGTCTTATCCAATGGTAAAATCGTTTCACAGATATGGATCCACTCACCTGGTTCAGTTGTGTGGAACACAACAACCATAAGCACAAATGGGTAGGATCCGATGAACTGCAGCAATCAGCCGGTCACTAGAATTGCATATATGGAAAGGAGAGAAGTCCGGCTTTCAGGATCGCGCTGTTCCAGTTCACAAGGAGTTAATCCAAGGACCAAGCCGTAATCATAACTTTCTTTATTCTATAAAACTCTACGCGTTTCGTGTACACGCTGTACACTTCCTCAGGAGCAAAGTTACACTGTCATCACATTCCATTCTCCTTATATACTAGCTTCCCCCAGGAAGTGAGGTAGATGCTACATCATTGCACATAAAAAATTTCACACATAGCTATCAATATAATATAAAATCACAAAGTTCATATATAAAACACACTCCTATAAAAACACATATATATATATATATATAAAACTTCACACTAGAAACAATTTAAAACATAATTAATTTGTGATTATACTAAAAAAAAATTTTTTTAAATGTCTGCGTACATCAATTTGCAGGACAACCTTCACAGATCTCTTTCATAATGGCACTTATATTTTCCTTTCAGTATTAACCCTTCTTCCTTCAACATATACTTTTACTTATCTTATATTTCAGATAGATGATCATATACTAATATACTAATTATTGTATATACTCCTATGTGGATTTGATCCTACACAGCAGACTCATGCTCTGCACTTCAGGAAATTTTCCTGTTCTCTCAGCCAGAGGCTCCACATCTCCAGAGTGAAAATCCTTAAATTATTTAAAGATATCAGATATTTCATTTAAACCATATGGTTGTACAATCTGCAAACTATGAATCCAGTAAATTTCCTTTCTCATCAGAATGACACTCCTGTTCACAGTATCTTCTGATACATGATCAATTGGAGCTACTTTAATACATGGTCTCTTCCCATGTTTTATAGTACAATGTTTTGATACTCCATGGGACATAAAACCTTCAATTATATTGTGTCTGTGCGAATTCATGCGGTTATGCAGCTCTTGTGTGGTTTTTCCCACATACTGCAAACCACATTCGCATTCTATCAGATATATCACAAAACTGCTTTTACAATTCAGGGAAAACTTTATATCAAACACCTTATTATTCTGAATTGATCTGAATGTGGTCATATTATGCATAATCATGCCACAACACAGACACCGAGCGGTATTACATTTAAAAACTCCTGGTTTTTCACATTGTCCAGCCCTAATTTTTTCTTTTTTCAGGCGACTGGGGCCAGTATATTTTTCAGAGTAGAGGATCTTTTAAAGGTTAGTCCTGGTTTATTCGGTAGCATACTCCCCAACACTGGATCATTTAGAAGAACAGACCAATGATCCTGTAAAATATTCCTAATTTTTTGGTTTTGTTTAGTAAAATTAGTTAAAAAATTTAAGGAGAGCCTATCATTCTCCTTTTCTTTTTTCTTAGGGTTTACTAGGTCCATCTGTTCCAAACCTGCGCAATCATTATATGCTTTTTCTAGCAGTTTTTTTGGGTAGTTTTTCTCAATAAACCTATTTCTCAATTCCTTGGCTTGTGATTTAAAATCTGACTCCAAACTACAATTTTTCTTAATCCTTTTATACTGGTTCCCGGGGACATTGATTAACCATTTATAATAATGGCCACTATTAAAATCTAAAAGACTGTTTGCATCACACTTCTTAAAAAATGTTTTAGTAAAAATTTTCCCTTCTGAATGGAAAATTGTCAGATCCAAATAATCTATACTCTCCATATTATATACCCATGAAAAGGTGAGACCCCAATCATTCCTCTGAATGCTCTCCAGAAATTGTTCTATGTTTTTACATTTATTATCATAGATAATCATTAGGTCATCTATATATCTTTTAAAAAATATAATATGCTCCGAAAAAATGGAATTTTCTATATAAATTAATTCAAAAATGGCCATGAATAGGTTAGCGAAAGTTGGTGCCACTTTCGAACACATCGCTGTCCCGACTCGTTGGTGATATAGTTTTCCCTGAAAATCAAAAAATTATTGTGCAGTATAAATTCCATGCTATCCATTAGAAAGGTTTTCTGATTCAATGGTAAACGGGCATCTTCTTTCACATATCTCCCAAAACAATACAATCCTAGATCATGTCTAATATTTGAATAGAGGGATGCTACATCTATAGTCAAAAACATGTATGAATCTTTCCACACTATATCCTTTATCAGATGAATCAGTTGTGCGGAATCACAGACATCACATGGAAATACATTATATTATCTACATACGCTGCCAATCCTGACGTAAGGGAGCCTATCCCTGAAATGATGGGCCTCCCTGGGGGGTTGTTTTGATTTTTATGAATCTTATGGTGGGTTTACACACACCAATTTATCTGTTCAATCTCTGAACCAATCTCTGGTTGCAGTGAAATCATGGATACATTGCTCCATGTTGTACACAGCCACAAAATGGAGCAATGTATCCATGATTTCACTGCAACCAGAGATTGGGTCAGAGATTGAACAGATAAATTGGTGTGTGTAAACCCACCATCAGGGAGATGATAGAAAAAAGCTCTATGGGGATTTTTCATTGTCAGAAAATTATATTCCTTTTTTCCAATTGCAATTAATTTATTATATTCAGTCACCGCACTCTTATAAATATCCATTGTGACCACTTTATATGTATTCTCATCATTTAATATTCTATATGCCTCTTTCAAATATTCCTTCCTATCTTGGATTACAACTCCCCCCCCCTTATCAGCTGGTCTAATAACCACCTCTGTATTCTCTTTCAGACTTTTAACAGCCTCCCTTTCTGCTCTAGTCATATTTCTTTCATTTTTATAATCTGCAGGATTTATATTCTCAAAATCTTTCAGTACTAAATCAGAAAATGTTTTTAAATGATGTCCCTGGTTCTGTATCGGGTAAAAATTAGATTTATTCCTCAATGTAGTGTGTAATATTCTATTTTCAGTCTGCTGTAATGAGACTTCCTCATCTAAGGACACTTTTTTACTATCCTGTATCAGGAAGTGTCTTTTTACCGTCAATTTTCTGATAAATGTTTGCAAATCAATAAAAAGATCCAGTTCCTGTGAATTCGTAACAGGACAAAAGGATAATCCTTTTTGCAACACAGAAATTTCTGCTGCATTTAAATTGGTAGATGATAAATTAAAAATATTATTTATTATTTTATTTTCTGGTATTGGCATCTTTATTCTGTTTTGTTGCGTTTGCCCCCCTCTACAGCCTCTGTAACACTTTTTCTTTTTCTTGACTGATTTGGAAAAAACTGCGTTATTACATTCTGCTGGTTTTTTCCTTTCACTAAAAAAGACGGTATACCGTCTTGAAAAGATTGTTTAGTCTTTTGTTCACTACTGTTAAATTTTGGTAGAAAAGGAACCAAACTACTCTGATTTTTAGAGTTATCAATAATGCACATTTTGTTCGACTCTTGTAAGTTTTCACATACAGTGGACTCCTTCTCTACAACTGCAGTATCTGTTGTTCCCAAAATTAACCTCTCATCTAACCCCCCTTGGGGGAAAATATAAATATTTTGTCTACAATCATCAATTTTATCCAGGAGACTGCTCTTTATATTATCATCTGAAAAAATAATCATATCCGGGGGTTCAATCCTCATTGGAGTCATAGGAGGTGGCAGGCTTTTATTTCCATCTTTGCTATTCTCCTGTTTCTTATCCTGATTTTTCCCACTTCTCTTTATTGCATCTATTTGTTCCATTAATTTCTTAATCTGCATCTGTGAGTCTACAATTTCCCCAGTAACATCAGTATTATTGGTTGTATTTCTGTCCACTATTTTTACTAGTGCACCCAAATCCTTATTATTTGATTTATCCGTCATATCTATTTTGTCATTGTCACTATTATTACTAATGATCCGCGGTTTACTTATCTCAGCTGTCATATCTTTAATATTTTTGCTTCCATTTTTATTTTCATTTTTATTCCTCTTGGTATCATTTTCAGTAATCATTGTTTCACATAAACCCGTTTGTTTTACCTGTGCAACAGCGTTTTTAGGGACCTCACTTACTATAATTTTAAAAGAGGGTTTTTGTGGAATGTCCAATTTAGTCTTTGTAAAATTTGGAGTATTTTCACTATTAAAAATTTTTTTATTTCCATTTCTGGGTGTACGTGTAGGCACCATAGGAATCTGTGGGTGTTTTTTTTGTACACTCCCATCTCCATTGTTCACATTCATTATATTCTTGTTTCCACTATCAAGTGTATTTTCATCAATACCATTCACTTTCTTATAATCATCTCTATCCCTATATAGTTTGCGTGCCTTTCTCTTAATTATTTCTTGTTCAGCTTGTAAGAGCCTAGATGTAATAGCTGTGTTGATCCTATTATATTCAGGGTGTGTCCCAAACTGAAGGAGTTCTACTGATAAATTAGAGATCCCTTCTGCTGATGTCTCTGCCAACGACGTTCTTTTTTTAAAAAGTAGTTGCAGCAAACCCTGCATACATTTGAATAAAATTTCATTCCATTCGGAACAAAAACCTGAATCATGTGGAAAAGGGGACGAATGGTTAACCCTCAAACCCCTTGGGCATAGATTCTCATCTAAATATATAGAGAGAAACCTAGCATCAGTATAATCATGCAGTTCATCCTTCAAAAGATCTTCTAACTGATTGAACAGTTTTTTCATTTTAGCCGTGTCTTCCCCTGTAAAAGGTGCAGTGTCATCCACATTAATAGTCTTATTTGCTCCAGTCCCAATAGTCTGTACAATAAGCCGTTCCCGGGAAGAAAGGCGATGAGGAAAATATTCCATATTTCTGCCCTTGTGCAGCTATCCAAAGAGGAAATTCAATTTCCAAGGTGATCTATAAAAAGGGGGAGACAGAAGCGCACAATAGGGTCTTATCCAATGATAAAATCGTTTCACAGATATGGATCCACTCACCTGGTTCAGTTGTGTGGAACACAACAACCATAAGCACAAATGGGTAGGATCCGATGAACTGCAGCAATCAGCCCGCTGCTCTGTGTCCGGATACCGGACCAGACACAGAAATATCATCTGGAGTTGCCAATCCGGTGCTATCTGTTCCTGTTCGTTGGATCATGCAAAAAAACAGGATCCAACGAACAGGAACAAAAACGTAGTGTGAAGCCAGCCTAACAAATAAGGCTGCTTTCACATCAGCAGTAATCGCTGATCGTGGCAGTTGCGGTGAAAAAAACCCATGCCGCGATTATGGCATAACGGCCGCACTTGCGGTTCACTTGCGGCAAGCCCCATGCAATGTCTATGGGGCTTGCGGTAAGTGTGCGGCAGGTGCGGCAAGTGCAGTTTCGGCACTTGCGGCAGATGGGGCCGTGAGAAAACCGCGGCTGACCGCGTTTTTTTCGCGGCCGCATCTGCCGCAAGTGCCGAAACCACAACTGTATTGCACTTGCTGCACCTGCCGCAAGCCCCATAGACATTGCCTGGGTGTTGCCGCAAGAGAACCGCAAGTGCGTCCGTTATGCGGTAATCGCGGCAGTAGCAGTTTTTTCACCGCAACTGCAGCGATCAGTGATTACCGCTGATGTGAAAGGGGCCTAAGACAAGTTTGGAATACAAAAATAAAATTGTCCGAAGAGTATAAATATTAATAGAAGTCCCAAGATAATCATTTTTTTAAACAGTTCTATCTTTAGATTAATGTATCATCTAATAGAGAGTAATATATCATTTGAACAAAACAAAATAAAACCAAACATAACAAGTAACAAATATAACAACAAATCAATGAAAATAAAGGAGTTACCAAACACCGACACGAAATGAGATTCTGTATGTCAAAAATGTCTGTAATAGGGGCGTGGCTTGACGCAGCAAGAAAATGGCCGCTTGATCCGGGAGCTCCGGCGTCCACAGGCACTAAAGCGGCCCATACAGTGCTTCAGAGCCCAGATTTCTGCCCACAACGACACCCACAGACACCGGAGACCGTCATGATCGGAGGGGTAAGACTAGGAGCGGGAAACGTAATTCCCCGCAGCGTGTGACGGACTATTTTTCCAGCGCCAGGTGTGCCAGCAGCACACCTAAGATGGCGCCGGCATCTCCACGCTCTGCCCGCTTCTCCTCCAGACGGGGCTCTGTAGCTTCCTCGGTGTCAGCCGGCGGCAAGCGGGAGGATTTCCCGGTCACACATGGTAGCATGAAGGAAATGCTTTCCTCCCTCCGGACTTCACTGCAGAATGACATCAAAGGCATGGTGGCTGATATCAGAGAGGAATTGGCGGAGGTGAGAGGCTGGATTGACAGGCTGGAGAGAAAGATGGTTGAGCTTGTGAAATCACATAACGACCTGATAGACGCACATGAGGTGTTAAAAACTGACACGGCTGAGGTGCAGGCAAAGCAATTGGATCTTGAAGATCGTAATAACATATGTATAAGGCGGCCGTCACACGCACAGATATCGTGTGCGATATTGTAAGCGATCACGTGCACGCGCAATCGCTTACAATATCGCTCACATCGCTGGTGAGATGTCACACAGACAGACTCACCAGCGATGTTGATCTGCGATCTCGCTCGTTACTATGGTACACATCGGGTTACTAGGCGCCGCGCGTCGCTTAGTTACCCGACGTGTACCATAGTTACCATCTCCCAGCATAGGCGCGGTCGCTGGGAGATGGATCATCGTGGTGTCATACACCACGATGAAGCAGATCGTTGCATCGTTCATCGCTAGATCTGAGAACCGAACCTCAGATCAGCGATGTCACGATCAAGCGATTTACCATCGTAAATCGCTTGATTACATGCAACGATATCTTGCCCGATATCGCTTAAGCGATCAAAAAGGAGATCGCTTAAACGATATCGGGCAAGATATCGTTCCGTGTGACGGCCCCCTAAGGGGTATACCGAGTCTGTACAGCCCAAGGATCTTCACCCGCTTCTACAGGATTTCCTAATGGCGGCCATGCCTGAGGTGCAGCGAAAGGACATTATAATAGACATAATACACAGGGTGCCCAAGCCATCTCACATTAATCCTGCTTTGCCCAGGGACACCATTGCCAGGATTTATTTTTATGAACTAAAAGAAGACTTCTTATATTGCTTGAGGGGCAAACCTGCCCTGCCGGAACAGTTCTAATCACTAGTGGTATTCTCTGATTTGTCTCCGGGCACCCTAGCTCTGCGGAAGGCGTTTCAGCCATACACATCTGTCCTTCGAAATCAAGACATCCAGTACATATGGGGCTTCCCAACTAAGCTCCTTGTGCGCAGAAACGGCACCACTCATGTTTGCCTTGTCCCAAGCCAAGCAGCCAAACTACTGTCCCAGTGGGAACTAAGCTCTCCGGTTAAAAATGGTGGTTCCTCTCCCCCATCGGACACACATAAGAAACATGTTGATCCCGAATGGAACACGGTCTGAGCATATTCATTACAGCCTGTGGATCTTTTTCTTTCTCCTTTTCTTCCTGTTCTTTCCCCGGAACTGGCCTAGGACTGTTGCATCCGTCCTTTTTTTTTTGGTTATTTTTTTGACTCCATATTTTTACTATCATCCTAACTGCGACATTTCCCATTTCCTGTTTTGTTTTTTTTTTTGCATTTTTTGCATCCTAGTTGATGCACACACATCCAGGGATAAGATCTGAACTCCTGGATATCTGCCCATAGAGTGTGTTTTGTCACTCACTGGACCTTCCAAGGGAGAAGATGAACTCTCCTCCTTTGTTGTTTTTTCTCCTTTTCCTTTTTCTTACTCTTGCTTATCCCGGCCTTTGTGAGCCAAAATTCTGGGCCCCTGCATTTTTGAGGTCCTTTAATGTTTGTTTACCTCCTATCCCTCCCCATTTCCCTACACTTCCCCCCCTCCTTCACCGAAGTCCTGCTGGTATGATATAGCCTTTCAGAAGGCTTGTTGGTTTCACATATGGCATATTAATCTGTGCATATTTCTGTTATTACTCTATTATGAGCATTACCATACTAATCTGTAAAGGTACCTTTACACGCCGCTACCGAGAGGTAGAAACCACCGGGTATCGCATGTGCACGCGCGCGTTTCAACGGTTCCTAACGGTACCTGATACCGCAATTACACACCGCTACAAGGTGCTCCACACTAGGTTTTTTCGATCCCTGGAAGTACCGACGGGTGCCGCAGGTTACCTTCTGTGGAGCACCTTCTCTGATTTACACGCCGCTACCAGAAGGGAATATGGGAGGACCTGGGGCAGCAGGGACAACACATAGGCGTTCCAGAGTTGTGGATTACGAGACGCTCGTACGGTGATTGGACAAAGCAATAACATCATGATTGGCCAGCCAGCGCAGGGAGGCTGGCTAATTCATGACGCTATAGCAAATATGTAGTGACTGGTCATCTCGTTAAATATGCCGCCCTGTACAGGGACAGCCAATGGGTACACAGTACTCCCCACCAATGATAGCTGATGGGGCGTGGTATACATGACACTCAAGCACGCCCCAGGTAACTCAAATACCGTACCTGTGCCTCGTTTACACGCCGCTACCATAGGGTTTACACCTGCTTGTTTTTGAGCACGACTGAAAGACAGGTATCCAAAGAGACCGGTGGCAACAACCTGAATTACACGCCGCAACCTCGCGGTGTTTTGAAGGTAAAAGGTACAATTGTCTCCGACACCCGGTGGTTTCTACCTGTCGGTAGCGGCGTGTAAAGGTACCATTAATGTTAATGGGCTGAATTCCCCTGTGAAAAGATCTATAACCTGGCGGCACCTGCGCAAGTCTAATTGTGATGTCATTTTTGTACAGGAGACACATTTATTGGCTGGAGACAACAATAGAATGCAATCCCATATTTACCCATACCAATTTTTTGCGAATGGTCCTGCCAAAAGGCGAGAGTGGGTATTTTTATAAAACATTCTGGGTCATTCCATTTAAAATCCTCTATATCAGATCCAGAGGGCCGATATCTTATTCTCCTATGCACTATTAACAATTGCCCTTACACTTTAGTCTCGGTATATGCTCCTAATATTGGCCAAATAAAATTTTTACAGTTTCTCCTGGACAAGGTGCAACTTCACGCGCAGGGCCACAGGCTTATCTGTGGGGACTTCAATATGCCAATGTGTAAGAGATTGAATTGCCCCGGGCCGTCTCATACTAGAGGTGAGACGGGGCCCTTAGTGTCAGAGAATGGCCTACATGATGTGTGGAGATATCATCACAGTGAAGAGCGTGATTACACTTTTTTCTCGAACAGATACCACACATATAGCCGCATAGATGTTATACTGGTGGATGATGCTGTTTTACATAAATGTCAGCAGACTGGCATAGGTAGCATAACATGGTCTGATCATGCACCAATTACACTGAAGATCGCTGATCCCTCTGCCATTAGCCCCTCATACGTGGAAGTTGAATACGTACTTATTGACAAACCCGGAGGTCGTAAAAGATGTGGCAAAACAGATTGGTGATTATTTTACTGCCAATGACAATGGGGAGGTGCAGGACGAGGTGTTGTGGCTATCTCACAAAGCGGTGGTTAGGGGAATGTTTATTAAAATAGCTGCCTATGCTAAAAAGCGTTACATGGCGGACCTGACAGATACCTTGCACAAACTCAAAACACTTGAAACTCAGCACAAAGAGACCCCCTCCCCACAACTATTAAAGACCCTAGTAGAAACCAGTAATTACCTTCGTTCCCTCCTGCTGCAAAAGGCGGAAAACGATCTTAAAAAATTAAAAACAAAGTACTACGCCATGGGGGATAGGGCGGGTGCACTCCTGGCTAGACGGGTTAAAAAGAGGGCTGCACGGTTTAGGATCCCCTATCTTATATCACCTACAGGCTCCCAGATCCGCAACCCCATTTCTATAATGGAAGAATTCCGGGTTTACTATGAGTCATTATACAACCTAAAGCAAGACAATAATACTTCACAGCCCAATAAGGCCTCAATCTCAGCCTTCCTAGATAAAATTAACCTTCCCAGATTAACGCCAACTCAATTAAGAAGCTTAAACGCTCCGATCACAGAAATAGAACTACACCAGTCACTCAAGACTACTAAGAAAGGAACGGCGGGGGGCGGTGCCTAGCCTGCAATGTGAGAGGACGTGTGTGTGAGGTCTCTCCTGCCGACACACACTGATTCTGCCGGTGGCTGGTCCTGCAGAGATCCCAAAGTGCTCAGAAACATTGCTGGTACTCTGCTGTTGGTGCTGGGAGCAGGCCTGGAGCTGCAGGAGCCCGAGATGACCCGCACACGGCAGCGAGATCCAGGTGCAGGCAGAGGAGGAAGAAGCCAAGATGGTGGAGAGGCTCGGGAGGATGCAGCACGAGCTAATTCTGCATGTGCTAGAAGACAGACTGCAGCTGCTTGCCTGGAGAAGTTGATGAGAGGAGGAGGGGAGAGCAGACGCTGGAGGTATGGAGGGGGACACTGGAGCTGGGGCTGGAGCAGAGGTGGAGATGCAGGACAGTGACTTGGAGAGCCAGGAGGCTGACATCCAGGCTGCACAGCAGGCAGCAATCGCTGCTGACACAGTGGATGCATTGAGCAGTGTGCAAGGAGAGCCTTCACTAAGGGACATTTTTGCTGTGGTGTCATATTGCAAACACAGTTTAACTACACTGACTCACCAGGTCTCAGGGATTCATGCTGAGATTACTGGGATTAAGGCAGCTATGCAGAAGGCTGAGGTACGCACAGGAGAGGTGGAGGAACGTGTGGGCAATGCAGAAGATAACATAGTGACTTTGCAGATGAATCAATCTAAATTTGACAAACAGCTTGCTGAGGTTCTGGCCAAGAATGATGATCTCGAGAATAGATCACGCCGGAACAATGTTAAGATTGTGGGGGTCCCTGAAAAGGCGGAAGGGGCCAATCCAACAGAATTTATTGAGCAGTGGATAATGTCTAAATTCGGAGCAAATGTTCTGTCCAAAGTCTTCGTGGTGGAGAGAGCCCATAGGATCCCACTGAGCCATGCTGGCCAGACTGTTGAATTACAGGGACAGAGACACTATACTCCGCAAGGCTAGAGATGTCCACGATTTGACAATTGATGGACAACATATCTCCTTTTATTCGGATTACTCCCCTACGGTCCAAAAACTGCGGATGAGATTTTCTGATGTAAAGCGGAAGCTGAGAGACATGGGCCTGAAATATTCTATGATGTACCCAGCTAAACTCAGACTAGTTGCGCTGGGTAAAGTCCACTTCTTGCAGTCCCCTGAGGAGGCCATGGAGTGGATCGAAAAGAATAGCAGAAGAGTCCGGGACTATAAGGAGAGTTGAAATATTGGTGCATGGGTTCCTGTGTATTCTTGTTCTCTTATTTT
The DNA here is from genome assembly GCA_033576535.1 of Allobates femoralis. Lineage (NCBI taxonomy): Eukaryota > Metazoa > Chordata > Amphibia > Anura > Aromobatidae > Allobates > Allobates femoralis. The sequence continues at coordinate 477,862,202 of JARQOC010000004.1, forward strand.
TGCAGGTGTTACGGGACATTAGAAACTTATGCGGCCCGGTCACGGCAAAGAGTTGAGGAAAATGACTTTCTTTTCCATAGTTCAAAGCAAAAGGCGGGAGAGGCCTTGGTTGAGATAACGGTTACGTTTTAAACAATTGTTACAGTTGTGTTACGTTGCATAACGTATTGGCTGGTGGTATTCCCCCACTCTCTGCTAGAGAGGGTGATAACGATAAACGAGGTTGAGGAGACGTGAGAGGGTAAAATGTTGGGTGGGGTGGCTCAATGGGATAGGGATTGGGGGGGGGGGATTGTTCTGAGATAGAGGGAGGGGAGGGGAGGGGAAAGGCTAGGGAGCGATGGTGTGTTTTTGATCTGCATGTTCCAAGTTGTGGGAAACTATTCGACCGAGAACAGGATGGCGGAGAAACTTAAAATATTGAGCTGGAATGTGAGGGGACTGGCGGACAGGGGTAAAGAGGGCAGCTACTCTGCGCTATGCCATGACTTCTAAACCCTCCATGATATGTCTCATGGAAACTCATCTGACCAAAGGAAACACTGGGGTCCTGGCTAGAACATGGCTCCAGAGGACATATCATGCTACATACTCTACATATGCAAGAGGGGTGTCGATACTGGTGCATACTCTGGTACCGTTTGAGGAGGTGGAGGTTAAACTGGACAAAGAAGGGCAGTATGTCTTCTTGGTGTGTAAGGTGTATGGGAGGCTGCTTTGTGTGGTGGCGGTTTACTTCCCGCCGCCGTACAACAGAGCAAAACTGCAGGAAATCATAGACCTGACCAGGCGCTGGGCTGGAGTTCCTATTCTCTTCATTGGAGACTTTAATAATGTCATGAATGTACGGTGGGACAGATGTGGCAGGACCCATAGTGGACACACGGGAGACGAGGAGACACAATTTGCTAGATTTATGGGAGAAATGGGATTGGTGGACCTGTGGAGAGTGAGGAATGTTGGGGTGAGGAGGTACTCTTGCTACTCCTCCTCGCACAGTTCTATGTCTCGAATAGATCTGGCTATAGGGAACACGCTGCTGGACTCTAGAGTTGTTGGGGTTGCGTACTTGCCCCGGGTCATCTCTGATCATGGCCCTTTGCTGGTGGAGTTGCAGATGGGAGCGGGTGGAATGCGATCAGGTGGGGAATGGAAGGTACATCCCGTATGGTTGGATAAGATAGACATGCCCAAAATAGCTGAGGAGATGGAAGAATTTTTTCTACACAATGTGGGTAGTACAGGGGCAGGAATGGTGTGGGACACTGCCAAGGCGTTCTTGCGTGGGTTATTGATAAGGGAAATATCAAGATGTAAGACCCGGAGTAGAGAAGCAGAAGCTGGAGCATTGGATACTCTGAGAAGAGCAGAGGAGGAGTTGATGGTGGGGCCCACCGCCGAGGCACAGCAGAAAATGAGGAAAGCTCAGGAGGAGGTGGACAGCTTGTTTTTGGCTAAGGCGGAGATGAAGAGAGAATTTCAAAAGACAACCTTTTATGAGGAAGGCGAGAAGGTAGGACACCTGCTGTCCACTATAGTGGCGGCTCAGAGAACATCGAGCTATGTCTATGGGCTATCTCGTCCGGACGGTCCTCTGACAACGGACTCAGAGGGGATCCTGCAGATATTTGAGGAGTACTACCGCGACTTATACACATCCAAACTTGGGGTAACTAGTGACGCCATTGACAGTTTTCTGCTTAGCGCTGACCTGCCCAGGCTGAGTGCCCTGGACCGGGATAGTTTAGAGGGACCACTGACGTTGGAGGAACTAGAAGAAGCCATGGCATCCATGACTAATAACAAGGCTCCTGGGGCGGATGGGTTGCCGGTAGAAGTATATAAGCTTCTGGGGGAGGTGATGCTACCCAGACTGCGGGAGGTTCTACAGACGGCTATGGAGGAGGGACAATTGCCCCAGTCTATGAGGGAGGCGACCATAGTAGTTATACCCAAAGAAAACAAGGATGTCACGAAGCCAGACTCGTACAGACCCATATCTGTACTGTCGACTGATGTCAAGTTGTTGGCCAAGGTACTGTCGGGCCGGCTGACTCGGGTGATTACTGGTGTGGTGCATCCGGACCAGACTGGATTCATGCCGGACAGATCGACTGCCATTAACTTACGTCGGCTGTTTCTGAATATTCAGATGGCTGCTGATAATTCTGGCCACAGAGTGGTGGTGTCCCTTGATGCACACAAGGCATTCGACAATGTGGAGTGGGAGTATCTCTGGCGGGTCATGCATCATATGGGTTTTGGTCCGGTGTTCACAACATGGGTGCGGTTGCTGTACTCTTCCCCGCTGGCCCGGATTAGGGTGAACGGAGGTAGGACGGATAGATTCAGTCTGACGAGGGGGACCAGACAGGGCTGCCCTCTCTCCCCGTTACTGTTTGCCCTGGCCATTGAGCCGTTGGCGGCGGTATTGAGACAAACTAATTCGATTACTGGATTTAGATATGGTTCGGTGGAGGAGAGGGTAGCCCTGTATGCTGACGACATTCTGCTATTCTTACAAGACTCGAAGGACTCTCTGACTAATGCCATGGACATAGTGGATGGCTTTGGACGTCTGTCTGGTCTCCAGATTAACTGGGGTAAGTCACATTTGATGGAGGTGGACAGTGTGGAGGATCGAAGTGTGGAGGAGGTGGCCCATACGCTTTTAAAAAGAGTGAAAGTGTTTAAATACCTAGGTATTCAGATTGCAGCACCGATTAAGGAATTTCTAGATCTTAATGTGCGGCCGATAATTGGGCTTCTGAAAGCTAAGGCGGACACGTGGAGTAGGCTGCCCCTATCGGCGGTGGGTCGCACCAATCTGATTAAGATGGTGTTAATGCCAAAGTTACTTTATGTTTTACACAACTCCCTGTGTGGATTCCACAGGCAATGTTCCAGCGTATTACAGCAATTTTTAGGGATCTGGTTTGGGGAGGCAAACAACCGAGAATTAAATTGGAGACTTTGCCGCGACCAAAGGAGGAGGGAGGTCTTGCCCTGCCCAACCCTTGGATTTATTTCCTAGCTGCTCAGGCCCAACATCTGAGAGGATGGGTGGACGGGGCGAGAGAAGGCTCGCTTCAGGCTATTCTGGAAAATTACATTAATAGACGCCCGTTGGTACAGGGTTTAGAGATGGGTCTGTTTGGGAGGGCCGGTAGGAGGTGTCCGACGTTTGACCTGGTGCACAGACTGTGGACGAAGGTGAAGACTCTCAGGGGGGTCAACGGGGCGACGGTGTATACCCCAATCTGGAATAATATGCATCTTGGAGAATTCTATAAAATGGGAGAATTGAGGGAATGGACTTGCAGAGGGATAGTATGCTTACATCAGGTGATCGACCGACATGGCCTCAAATCATTTGAATCCTTGAAGTCAGAATTCAGTCTGACGGATAGGCATGGCTTTCAGTATGCACAGGTTAAACATGCATATCATAAACAGAGTAAAGTAAGGAATTTGTGCATACTGACCGATATTGTACTGGACTACATTTGCATGTCTGGAAGATCGAAGGGGGTGATTTCCTCGATCTATGCTGACCTATTGCATACATTCCTTCTGCAACATCCTGTGAAAGCGAAGGTGAGGTGGGAAAGGGATGTGGGAGTTCTGTCTGAGGATAAATGGAACACAATTTTAGAGTACATCCCAAAATTATCTTTAAGTGAACCAGGTAGAATGTCCCAGCTCTTGCTTGTTCACAGGGCATACCGGTCCCCAGTCTTTCTGCACAGGATTGGGCTGCGGTCAGACTCAGAATGTCCAAGATGTAGTCTAGAAGGTGCGGGCATCCTGCACATGATCTGGGAGTGTCCACGCCTCGCATCCTTCTGGATTGTAATCCTCACCCTAATAGAAGGGAAATATCATTGTGTGATTCCGCGAGACCCGGTGGTCTGCATACTGGGGTATGTGGAGGAAACAGAAGTAGACTCTATGGGGAAGATAGCCATAGCTCGCCTCCTGTACATAGCCAGGAAACTCATTGCCAAATATTGGATCTTGGAGGAAACACCCTCCAGGCAGGAGTTTCTTAGACAAGTCTCTTATGTGATTAAAATGGAAGAAAAAATATACTTTAAGAGGAAAAATGCTAAATACCTGGACCGCCTCTGGGCACCGTGGAAATAATTGTGCTGTCTCTGGCAGACGCCAGTCTAATATGATAACTGATAAGTACGATATAACGGTACAGCTTGATACTAGTGAGAACACTGTCAACACTAAATGTATGGGAGCATGTTAGTATTTGGAATAGATTGATTGTTGTCTAGCCTGGGTAAGGGGAAAGGGGGGGGTTGTTGTTTTGTGTGGGGAGGGGGACAGTTTTTGGGAGGTTTATACAAGGGGGAAAAATTGACATTGTGAAGGATTGTATTATGCTTTGTTATTCCTTGCTGATTCTAATAAAATTTATCTGATTTAAAAAAAAAAAAAAGAAAGGAACGGCACCCGAACCAGACGGCTTCTCCTTCCCGTACTACACACAATTTTTCTCCATTCTCTGCCCCTATTTATTAAGGCTGTTTGCGTACTGGCGGTCCAGGGGAGAGATCAGGCGAGAGGGACTGGAGGCCATTATAACTACCCTCCCCAAAGCGGGGAAGCACCCACAGATCCGGGTAACTTTCGCCCGATTGCGCTTCTCAACTGCGACACTAAATTATACGCGAAGGTGTGGGCTACCAGATTGATGGAAGTTCTGCCATCTCTGGTAGACCCAGACGCCTTATAAACAATCTCGACATAATGGAAAGAACTGACTCCCCTGGTGTGCTCTTGTCCCTGGATGCTGAAAAAGCTTTTGACAGAGTATACTGGGCGTATGTTGAAGCCGTCTTGCAAAAATTTGGTATCATTGGCCCGATCCAGTCAGCCTTAATGGCGTTATACTCTTCTCCCAACGCTTCCGTCTGTGCCTCTGGCTTTATATCAGGTCCCTCAAGCATCTCTAATGGCACATGCCAGGGATGCCCTCTCTCACCCCTAATATTCGCGTAAGTGATGGAGCCCTTGGCAGCTCAAATCAGACGAAATCCCCGGATTAGGGGAATCACTGTTGGAAATGCAGAACATAGGGTCGGTTTGTACGCCGACGACGTTGTTTTAACATGCACTGACGTCACGCCCTCTCTGCAGGAAATAATGGATGTTCTTGGGGAATTCTCTGGAGCATCCTATTATCGCCTAAATGTCTCCAAATCCGTTATATATATCCTGTAATGTTGCCCAAACAGGTGCAAGATGCAGTCCACCAACAGTTCTCTTTTACGTGGGCATATGACGGCTTTAAATACCTGGGCATTTACATAACTTCTCTGCATAACATCATCAAAGCAAACGTTGACCTAGCAGCCAGGGCCATTGGTATTGAACTTGATAAACTCGCTCCTGTGTGTCTCTCCTGGATCGCCAGGATTCAATTGGTAAAGATGCTCATACTCCCTAAACTAATTTATCTTTTTAGGTGTTTGCCACTACCTTTCCCGAGGACATGCCTGACCCGACTACAGCGTATCCTTAACAAATTTATATGGAGTGGAGAACCTCACCGTGTAGCCCATAAAATTATGATTTTACCATATAACAAAGGGGGCCTGGGCGTTCCTGACGTCCTCGTATATCACAGAGCGGCTCTCATGGAACCGGCGCAGCTTTGGTGGTCTGGGCACTCTAGTTCATTGAGATGATTACAGATAGAATCCCTCCTGGCCCCTTCTGGATCCCTCAGACTCCTATTAGAGGCTGGCCTCCTGTGTCCTCGAGTGGGGTGGAGAACCTCTCTACTATAAATGCCTTGCTGAGAACCTGGCACCAGCTGAGCAGAACTCACTTCCAATATTTATTTAGATATGTTTCCCTCAAAGCGCTGGAGACCCTGATCCCCGATCTCTCCCTTAGTCATTGAAGGGATGGTGGTGCCTCCACTCTGGATGATCTTCTGGACTCTGATGGAGTCAGGTCTTTTCAGGTCTTAGCACGTAAATTTGCGCTACCCAACAACCTATTTTATCAATATCTGCAGGTCCGCCATCTAATAAACGCTTGCGATTTGCCTTCCTTCGGCTTCGTTCAGGCAGACATCTCGCTGCAAAGGTATTTTAAATCTTCATCTAACCAACATGGAGTCTCCATACTCTACCAGTCTCTCATATCTCCTCTTGGCGGTGCCAAGCTTCCATACATGGAGGTTTGGGAGAATAGACTCTCATTTGTGGCATCTCTGGAAACTTTACCATCCGTGCCAAAAACAGAAACCAAATGCACTGTAAGGTTTTTTGATGCTGCTTATTTTCTAGTAGTTTTTTGTACAATTTAGATAGGACTGATGAGCATGGGAATCCGTGACGTGGATCATCAGCTTAAATGTCTTGGCCAATACATGACCCAATATCCCATTTATAAACGTTTTTTGTTTATCATATAAAAATCTTTTTGCACTTTTTTATCCATCCAGGGTGCAGTTGGGCCCCTAGGGGCTCCATTCATCTAGTGGTGCAGAAGCATCGTACTGTGCAGCCCAATGCTCAGGCAGCAGAGCGGTTGGGTAGCTTTCAGACACTGCATCATATGTATGTATCAGTGTGAATGGTGCTCTATGCAGGCCCACTGTATGCATGGCAAGTCGCCTCCCACACCTTTGCTGGTTGAGGTGATTTATTAGCTTGCACCTGGGCTTGCTTCACATTTGGGCTCTGACTGCATCCTGTAAGTGCATTTGGTTTCTGTTTTTGGCATGGATGGTAAGGTTTTTTTGATGCTGCTTATTTTCTAGTAGTTTTTTGTACAATCTCTGGAAACTTGGCACGCAGCAGCTTCGCATGCTTCTAAATACACGTCCAGCTTGAACCACCTAGAGCAAGCGAAAAAACTTCAATTAAAATGGTACTTGACCCCACTGAGGTTATGCAAGTTCCAATCCTCACACTCTAATATGTGTTAGAAAGGTTGCCCTCAGGAGGGCACCATTGAGCATATGTGGTGGTACTGTCCCAAGGTGCAAGATTTCTGGAGAACTACGGAACATGTTCTCGGTGTAGTCACGGGCTTGCCCATCTCTTTAAGTGCCCCCCTGGCTCTTCTGGGTATTGACATAGAAGAGTTTCCGTCCCTTCTTAAACCTATTATCACTAACGTTTTAATAGCTGTCAGGATGTGTATTGCCAGACATTGGAGGAGTCGGCCCCATCTAGGGACGAGCTCTTGTCTCCTATCAATTTGCACTTGCAGCATGAAACTATTTTATCACATGAAAACAAAATTAAAACTAAGAAGTTACGTTGGTGGGATCCGTGGTCCTCATCACAATATGCGCTGCTGTCCCCATAAAGGGGGCATCGACATATTGGTCTGTTCGCTACTCCAGGTACTTGTTGCACAACTAGATATTGGTACATTTTATTAGCTGTAACCTCCACGCCTTGAATGTGACTTACAAGTATACATACATATACTCCGGCAGAATTTTCTCTATACCCCCGCTCCCTCCCTTCCCCCCCCCTCCTCACCTCTCCCACCTTTCTTCCCTGTTGTTAAATTGATCTATGCATATCCGTGTGCTGTTGCACTGAATGTCTATCTGTACTTTTTTGTGTTGGAAAACTCAATAAAAACTAATTGTTCAAAATAAAAATGTCTGTAATAGAAAAGGTATATAATATACACATATGGCGCAACGAGAGATAAACAGCCCCCAAAGAGTGCCCAGGCACCAACAACTATTTCTGCAAGTCGTAAAAGTAAATACGTTTTTACCAGTGTCAATGGAATATGAAATCTACTTTGCTATAAATTTTGTCCAGAGGTCCCACTTAGTATAGAATTTAATTAGAGCGCTGTGTTTCATTGAGTAAACAAACTCTAATGACTTTTGCACATTTATAGTCTCAATGATGTCCTGTACAGTAGGAACCACAGGCTGCCTCCAATAAAGAGCAATAGAGCTTTTAGCTGCCACGAGAATATGAATTAACAATGGTCTGCAGGTTTGTGGAAACGCCCCGCACTTCTCCAGGTTATGGCACCCGCGCATGGCGTGAAACGGCCCGTCGTTTGAGGGAGCCCATCCTCCCCTCTGCCCCCGTGAACATGCACCCGATGTAACTGCTGTAAATTGCCATGTGTGCCAATAAAGGATTATCCCATGATCGGCGAGTGCTGCTTGTTTTGTTGTTGGTTGCCAAGAGACGGGAAGAGGTCATCGGAAGTGCACCACACATGATTGGGAGGCCGGCGGAGCAGTGTGAAGCAGCGTCTATGTAAGGCAGAGTCCATGTGAGCCCCAGTACGGAGGGCAGGAGAAAAGGGAAAAAAAGACTGCAGCGGTGCCCGGCTTCTCTAAAAAGTAAGTGTCACCCTGCAAGCTGTGTCTCAGGGAAGAGAAGATAATCAAGAGCAGGAAAAGGTATCTCCAACCTCACCTATTTGAGGAAATGGGAGCAGGAATCCTACAGATTCTATGGGAATTCTGTCCTTAGACCTAGACTTCCCAGCTCCAGAATCATTTTTCCATATTATGAATGTACTATATGTGCTAACAATCTACAACTCACACTGCTGGAATCGTAAAAGCCAGCTGCATGCAGCTATCTCTTCCGTTACGTTCTAGCACTTCACGTTGAGCAGTTACATGGAATGGGAAGTAAAAGCCATCTTCAATTGTAGTACTAATCCAACCTGATCAGATGGTACCCAGGCCATTCTCCTCAGACCTCCCAGAGGAAAGTTATGACCCATAGTAGCGTTTCAATATTTCATATCACAACACAGGGGGAGGGAACTGCAGGACAGCCCTTGGACAGGAGAGGGGCCGGCAACTTGAATAAGAATGTCCAACATCTGCTGTATTTGTATTTCTTTGAGGAGGAACCCCATGACATCACATGGCAGAGTATACCGAAGGAAACCCGGTGGCCCGACAATGCCTCCATGTGGCCACCAGTATCAAGGAACTGTTAACTGATCACATTTATCTATAAATCTGCATGTATCTCATTTATCTTTTATTTGCATAACTGACTGTAATAGCTTTATAATACCTGTACATAAATATTATCTAGTGTGTCCATACAGTGATTAAATACGGTATATGAATCTAAACTTGAGTTGCTCTCTTATCTCGATCATGACACTTGCATGTCCGTGTGCTTGTTTAACATTATACACTACCTGGGTTGGTTTCTGACCCACTATAAGGGTGCATTCACACGCTGCATATTTTTACGCGAGTGCTCTTGCAATTTTTGTAGCCAAAACCAGGATTGGGTGATTAAATACAAAAGTGGAGCACTTGTTTCTATTAGGCTTTTCCTCTGTTCCACTCCTGGTTTTGGCTACAAAAACTGGAGTTAGTCTTACCAGTAACGATGTTTCCAGGAGTCCACATGACAACACCGTAGCAGGAGTAATCCCATATCCTTCTGTAGGGACAGGAAGCACAAGAGATTAAAAGCCCTCCTCTAACCCCACCTCCTTCGTGGTTTTTCAAGAGCCACATTGGTAGGGTACAACACAATTTCACTCTAGTAAAGGCATACATATGTTAAATTCACATACAGTAGAACATTAGGGAGGGGAATAAGGGTGCTGTCATATGGACTCCTGGAACATTGTTACCGGTAAGACTAACTCCATTTTTCCAGTACATCCCCATGACAACATCGTAGGAGTATACCCAAGAACTCATAGCTTAAGGTGGGAGAAATGCCTGAAGCACCTTCCGACCAAACACATTTCTCTGATGTGAGAATATTTAATTTGTAGGGTCTGCAAAATGTAGTATGGCCGACTAGGAGGCTGTGGTACATATCTGTTCAATGGTAACACCTGCTACAGTAGCCCCTGATGTGGAAACTGCTCTGGTACAATGTGCATTGATAATTTCAGGGGAGACTGCCCTACTGAGAGATACGCTACATTAATCATGAACCTGATACATCTAGCTAAGAATGGGTTTTGAAGCTTTCCTGCCTCCATTGTTACCTCCAAACTGTATGAAAAGATTAGAATCTAATCTCCAATTCAGAGTAGCTTCTACATAGGACAGCAATGCACTGTGGACATGGAGATGGTGAAATTCTTCTTCCTCCAGAGCTGTAGGGTTATCGCAGAATGACGGAAGAACCACTTTATGGTTTCATGTCAGCGATGGCACCACCTTCGGGGAGAAACTTGGATCTAGTTTGAGAATGATATAAACCTCCCGTATCTGCATACAGTACAGACCAAAAGTTTGGACACACCTTCTGATTTAAAGAGTTTTCTTTATTTTCATGACTATGAAAATTGTAGATTCACACGGAAGGCATCAAAACTATGAATTAACAGATGTGGAATTATATACATAACAAAAAGTGTGAAACAACTGAAAATATGTCTTATATTCTGATTTCTTCAAAGTAGCCACCTTTTGCTTTGATTACTGCTTTGCACACTCTTGGCATTCTCTTGATGAGCTTCAAGAGGTAGTCACTGGAAATGGTCTTCCAACAGTCTTGAAGGAGTTCCCAGAGATGCTTAGCACTTGTTGGCCCTTTTGCCTTGAATCTGCGGTCCAGCTCACCCCAAACCATCTCGATTGGGTTCAGGTCTGGTGACTGTGGAGGCCAGGTCATCTGGCGTGGCACCCCATCACTCTCCTTCTTGGTCAAATAGCTCTTACACAGCCTGGAGGTGTGTTTGGGGTCATTGTTCTGTTGAAAAATAAATGATGGTCCAACTAAACACAAACCGGATGGAATAGCATGCAGCTGCAAGATGCCATGGTAGCCATGCAGGTTCATTATGCCTTCAATTTTGAATAAATCCCCAACAGTGTCACCAGCAAAGCACCCCCACACCATCACACCTCCTCCTCCATGCTTCACCTTTTCTGCCTCGAACAAAGACACGGTGGTTGGAACCAAAGATCTCAAATTTGGACTCATCAGACCAAAACACAGATTTCCACTGGTCTAATATCCATTCCTTGCGTTCTTTAGCCCAAACAAATCTCTTCTGCTTGTTGCCTGTCCTTAGCAGTGGTTGACTAGCAGCTATTTTACCATGAAGACCTGCTGCACAAAGTCTCCTCTTAACAATTGTTGTAGAGATGGGTCTGCTGCTTGAACTCTGTGAGGCATTGACCTGGTCTCTAATCTGAGCTGCTGTTAACCTGCGATTTCTGAGGCTGGTGACTTGGATGAACTTATCCTCCGCAGCAGAAGTGACTGTTGGTCTTCTTTTCCTGGGGCGGTCCTCATGTGAGCCAGTTTCTTTATAGTGCTTGATGGTTTTTGCAACTGCACTTGGGGACACTTTCAAAGTTTTCCCAATTTTTCGGTCTGACTGACCGTCATTTCTTACAGTAATGATGGCCACTCGTTTTTCTTTACTTAGAATTTGCATTATGGCAAGAAAAAAGCAGCTAACAGTCTATTCAGTAGGACTATCAGCTGTGTATCCACCAGACTTCTGCACAACTCAACTGATGGTGCCAACCCCATTTATAAGGCGAGAAATCCCACTTATTAAACCTGACAGGGCACACCTGTGAAGTGAAAACCATTTCCGGTGACTACCTCTTGAAGCTCATCAAGAGAATGCCAAGAGTGTGCAAAGCAGTAATCAAAGCAAAAGGTGGCTACTTTGAAGAAATCAGAATATAAGACATATTTTTAGTTGTTTCACACTTTTTTGTTAAATATTTAATTCCACCTGTTAATTCATAGTTTTGATGCCTTCAGTGTGAATCTACAATTTCCATAGTCATGAAAATAAAGAAAACACTTTGAATGAGAAGGTGCGTCCAAACTTTTGGTCTGTATTGTATATGGCATGACCACGGAGAGAGCCTGGATCTCACCCAACCATTTAGCCATGATGATTGTCTCCAGGAAGACTGTCTTCAGAGTTTAGTTCTTTATGTCCAATTAAAACCAACGAACCAAAATGTCTTTAAGGTACATAGAGTCACACGATGCATCTTCATGCGTTACAACCAGTTTTATTTGTAGAAAAACAAGTGATTGTCACAGCTAGTAAGCAAAAAGTGCATCAGTGCAAAAGGGGGGGGTTTTTCAAGGACAAAGTGCAGGGTGAAAAGAGAGATCAAACACAGGACCCAGAGTTTTACATTGCAGACATCTCAATGGTAATGATGTTAATATAAAAGGTAAAATTCCCCCAACAAAGAATACAGTTGCAGCCTTTTGCATAAGTTGCAGCCAAGGTGATTACAGCCAATTTACAACATCAAAAACATACAACTAGAACCAATGTCAGGGAAACAAGAGGTTAATAAATAGTTCTCATACCAGAGATGCCTGCTGCCTGGGGACTGTGTCAGGGAGAAGCCCCGACACGTGTTTCGTTTGTTCTTCCTCGGGGGGCAGTGGGGTCAAACTTTTGGTCTGTATTGTATATGGCATGACCACGGAGAGAGCCTGGATCTCACCCAACCATTTAGCCATGATGATTGTCTCCAGGAAGACTGTCTTTAGAGTTTAGTTCTTTATGTCCAATTCCCTAACTGGTCCAAAGGATGGATTGCAAAGTATTCTAAGGACAAGTGTCAGATCCCATAGAGGGGAATAAATTCTCTGGGCAGGTCAAAGTCTCTGGACTGGCTTCACAAATCTGAGTATCCAAGGAGGTGAGGACAATGATAAGTTGAAGAAAGCACTTAGTGCCGCTATCTGTACCTTCAAGGTTCTTGGTCTAAGACCCGTGTCAAATCCAGCTTGAAGAAATCAAGGATCACTGGAATGTCTGGGTGAGAGATGTCTACCGTTTTGTGAAACTAACAGAAGGTTTTCCAGACCTTGTGATATATTGCCCGAGTGACAGGTTTTCTACTAACCTGCATAGTCTGTACTACTTAATCGGATAAACCATTGGTTTTTTAGGATCTTCCCTTCAGAAGCGTGGCTGAAAGCGAGAGTTGTTGTAGATTGTGATGAAACCGCAAACCTTGCGTCAGAAGATCTTCCCTCAATGGTGTAAAGATTGGGTCCTCCAATGCCAGATGATGGAGAACGGAGAACTAACTCCACCTTGGCCAGAAAGGGACAACTGTTATGACTGTCACCCCGTCTTCCTGAAGTTCTCGCAGGATCCCTGGAATTAGGCGAGTAGTTGTGAAGGCATATGTTAAGCTGTCTCCCCAATACTGTGAAAGAGCGTCCACTGCCAGAAGATGAACTCCTGGGTCGGGAGAGAAGAAAGATGACATCTTCGTAGTTGTCCTGGATGCAAACAGATCTAGGCGAGGCTGGCCCCATCTGTTAGTCAGTTGCTGGGACACTTCCACGTTGAGTTCCCATTCCGAAGCCTTCATCTGACGCCTGTTGAGGTAGTCTATAGACTATGAGCCCTTGCGGACAGGATCCCCGGCCCTATTGTACCCGTACAATTGTTTTGTCGATTTGTCGTCGTTTTTCGACCACTTGTCTTTGTCTACCCTCTAACTTGTACAGCGCCATATATCCTAATAGTGCTATATAAATACCTAATAATAATAGTCTGCTTCTCGAATTTCGGATCCCCGAAGTTGAACCGCTGAAACGGAGCTCGCTATCTTTCACGTGTCCAGGAATATCTGGCTGTCCAAAAGACTGGACTATTGTACGCCTTGGCCACCCTGATGTCTGATGAAGGAGACTGCAATGATATTGTCTGATAGGATCGTCACCTTTCTGTCCTTCAGGACAGCTCGGCTTCTCCTTAGGGCTTCCCAAATTGTCTGTAATTCCCGGAAATTCGATGATCGGGTCTGAAATTTGTGCACCAAGTCCCTTGAAGATAACGATCCCCCACTCGAGCTCCAAATCCAGGGAGGCTTACGTCTGTAGTTACTAGAAGACAAGGCTCCAAGGTCCATTTCACTCCCGTCCATAGATTTTCCTGTTCGAGCCCCCAATGTAGGGAGACCTGGGCGTCTGTGGACAGAGAATATCTCCATGTCCAGACAATTCTGATGTTTGTCCGTCACTGCCAGGATGGATTACTGCAGAGTCCTGGAATGGACTTGACTCCATCTGTCATGATTCCCAGAATACTCATCGCTTTACCAAGAAACAAATCCTGTTAGGGATTGAGTTCAACTGGACTTCTGCCATGATCTTCTTAAAAAATTTTGAGAATGGATAAGAGGCTGAAAGGAAGACACCGGAACCTGTAGTGGATGTCATGGTGTAGTGGGAATGCTGATGAGGGAATGGCAGTTATGGGCAGGGTGACCAGGGAAGACTAGTCTGACCCTAGTCTAGGAACCCTGAATGGCCCTGATCGCGAAGGTATCTCTGAAGGTGAGAAGGTTCGGGCCTCCAGCCTCTCCCTAAAACTCCTCCACCAGCCCTGTGCTATTCTCCCCTCACCTCCCTCCACAGAACTGGGATACAGCAACTCCAAAGGAAAGGACTTCAGCAACACAAACACACAGGTCAGCACAGCACGGCTTTCAAGCATAGAGTGAAACTCTATCAGCAGCACCACCTGGTAGAAGGAGAGGATACTGAAAGGCTAGGGAGAGGGGAGTTCAGGTGAGTCATACATTAACCCCTCCACCAGCAGTTGAACCTAATAGTGAATGCAGTTCTGGAGCACAACACAGGAGGCCAGGACCTTCACCATTCAGCTCTTAAAGACAATCATACACAGCAGCATCCAGCAATGCCAGTGCCATCTAAGCGCGTGACAGTGGAGAACCTGACTTCCTGACACTAAGGTAAACCTCTAAAATAGATGACCGTAGGAAGACTCAACAAATGATAACATCCATCCATAAGGTCTAGGGTATAACTGCGTCCTTACACAGTAAGCCATGTCAGATTTTTGATTCCATGCGGAACTGTTCTTCAGTGGTTTTAAATTAATTATCGTACAAAACTTCCCGGCCAAATATGGAAAACCGAGAATGATAATAATCAAAATATTGTCCGAACAGGAATAATTACCCAGTGAGGCAACGTTTCTCTACATCTGCTTCTAGCCGACGGCAAGAGATGTGGGGACCCTTTATCAACCCGAGTTTGAGGCAGGAATTGGGCCCTCTATTTGATAATCTTGAGTAATAGCGGCAAAATCTAGGGATTCCCTTGTGACCCGTCCTGTTCTGGTGGATAGGTGTGAACTGGGCTGAAATCTCATATCCTTGTCCCCTCATTAAAATACCATCGCAGAGCAAGCTTATAAAAAGGACCTAGCTAGGTATGAAATTCAGGGGAAGTCATCCAAGACAACCCTCCAATTCATCTAGCCAGACAGTTATGGACCTAGCTACGGATGTAGCAACGATATTTGACTTTAGGGCCCCTTTATACGCCGCCACTGCGTGGTAGCAACTGCCTGGCAATGGGGATAATTGTGCCTGTAGCCATGAAATTGCTACGAAATGGCGGCGTGTAAATAGGGGAAATCCCTCCGGTGTCCTGCAGTTGACTCAGATACCTGTTTCTGAGCCATGCTCAAAAACTGAAAGCAACACAAAGGCACAATTGCCATGGTAGTGGCGTCTAAACGGGGCACAGGGATGGAATTTGCCTCCCCTAGTGAATTCCCAAGGGCGTGACATAGGCTCATGGATACTGTGCCCCATCAGCAATCATTGGTGGGGGCTACTGTGTTACGATTGGCTGTCCCTTCACAGGCCGCCATGTTGGATGAGCTGTCACTTCAGCACTAGACGCATCAGAGCCGTCTGAACAATCCAATACATCGATGCAATTACGCGGCCACTCAATTGCGCCACCAAAAGCATTGTGCTAGTTCAGACGATATGATGTTCCCAATCTCACGCCACACACGACAGTGAATACATTAGCGTAGACTGCGCACATGGCTGCCATACATAACGCCCTGCAATGCGTGATTGTTGGTGACGCAGAAGTGTTTATTTGGCGTCTCACATTGCTACTACCGCGACTTTTAATTTGTGAGATTTACTATGTGCCACAAGTGAGTGTTCTGACGTCATGATGCTTCTTTCACTTTCACTCTGCCTGCAAGGTGCCTGGTCCTCCCCTGCACATAGCAGTAAAGTCATGGCCGCCACACAGCACGCAGCACCGTGGGGAATGGCGGAGCTTTTGGTGCTCATAGACTATTGTGACCGCCAGGACTACTGGTGCCACCATCACCACCGGCACCCACGGCTGCGCAATCGCAGCATCCTCAGGCGCATCCAGCAGGCCCTGCTCCACAGACTGGGGGTGGAGAGATCCTGCAAGCAAATTCAAAAAAAGATTGCGGATATGAAGCGTAAGTGCCCAGGCCGCATTGTGGACATCCGTGCCAGGATTGCCAGGCTGCGTGGTGAGTATGTTTTGTTGACCAACACATAACTTCACACGTACATGTAGCAAACAACACACCAATGTTTATTTCTTGGCCAACAGAAGCAAATGTGTATTTGGGGACCATGGTGATGTGTCAACAATGTGCAGTGCCTTGTCGCTTACCCCGAAACATGAAGATGTATTAAACACTCATTTGGCCCACAAATGTAGACACCTACACTCAGTCTTGACCTCACTAGATTTGCCGTAATGGTTTGTCCAGAGTGTAAATGTGCCAAGCATATACCAGTGCCATGTTAAATACACACATGGCACCCTGCAACACATATGTCTCACCTGACACACGGAACAATGTAGCCACACAATCATGTCCCAAAAGGACACTCACTACGACATGTACACTATGTGTAGCCAACCATGGTGCAAACACTAGAATGCAGCTTAATGCCATATCTACACTTTAAAACACTAGCACCTACCATGTCAAGGCAGGTTTGCCGACAAACAAACATATCTGCCCACTGTAGTTGGACTCCTGTCACCAACCATAGTGTGTCCTACCCAGAGTACATGGCTACAACCTGACCTTGTACCCTATCTGTCATGCTTGAACTACATGTTAACAACATACAGAAGGTGGCCTCCCTATGGTCTGTTCCTTTGTTTTGAAACCTGTCTCGTCCTGTTTTACTATACAGATGATGCTGAGTCGGCCTCGGGAGAGGAGCCCCATGGCCCACCGGCACCTGGGCCCCCTACACCACCAGTCCCAGAGGGCCCAGCAGCACCCTCCCCACCCAGGACTCCACCATACCCAGGGCCAGAGGGTGAGCACATGGCGGCACCTGCAGTGTCTGAATCTTTCTCTTCTCCCAGTCCTGGCCCCCTTGTGCCACACAGCCCCATCCTGTGGCCACACACACCCAGAGCTGTAGTAACAGCACCTCCAAGTGTGTGTAGCTCTGTGGAGAGCCGTGTGTTGGCCATATCCCCTCATCCTCCAATTGCACCTGGCTTTGTTAGCTATGGTGTTAATGGTTGTTCTTGATGCATACGGCCTTTACACTGGTTTTTGGGTTGGGGTCTGTGGACATCAGTATTTGATATTTGTAACCTGTTTTTCCATTATCTTACTTGCAGAGGTCGAAGGTGCACAGGCTGGTGGCTGGCAGACAAGCCCATCGCCATCACCTCCGCATGGGAATGCTGATGGGGAGGAAGAGCGTAAGTACTATCATGTGGTGTGAGTCATAAATGCATGTCTTGCTACTGTATTAAACCAATGTCTGTCTAATTGCCCCTACAGGTGTCCCTACTATACTGGACCTTGTTGTTGCACACCAGGAGGTGGGGAACAGCTGGAGAGGGCACACCAACGCGGGCAGTGACATCTTGCCCCGTTGGGTGCCATGATTGCCGCCCTCCAGCGACAACATGGCGGCATGGCCTTCCAGGCACCCGCCCAGGATGAATAATGGCTTAACATGCCCATGCCTACTGTGGTCCATGTTGGACATTTTGGTACTGACATTGTCTTGTTGGCATTTGTTGTGTTTTTACGCCCCGTTGGGCTATCTTCTGAAAGTGTCCCACATTGGGACCGTGGAGAGTTTGAGGAGTGAGTTGTGGCTCCTCCTCAAAAAAGGCACCATTGTCTAGTGTTTGGCCACTGTGTGCCACACATGTTGTGTGACAATAAAAACTTTTGACCTTAAAGGGATCCTGTCACCCCCAAAACACCTCTAAAGCTATTAAAAGCTGTCCCTAGAGCATATTAACACTTTCCCTACACTCCTTTTAGCTCCTAAATGCACATAGTCAAAGTGAATAAAAACGTTATTATAGTACCTCATTACTGATGATAATGAGTGACTATGGTATTCATAGTCACTCATCCAGGCTGCCCCTCTTCATCATATCACGCCTGAATAGGCGTGATCTACATCCCAGATTCAAATTCGCGCCTCCCTGCACGCCTCCCCGCTGTGCCCTGTGTCGTCCGAGGCTGCAGTGTGGCTGGGTGACGGGATCCGCATCATTCCCGGCGCCGGGTGATGTATTTACACCCGCGCTGCGCTGTCAGCTTCAAAATGCGCAATGCGCATGCGCAGTGCGCATTTTGAAGCTGACAGCGCGGCGCGGGTGTAAATACATCACCCGGCGCCGGGAATGACGCGGATCGCGTCACCCAGCCACACTGCAGCCTCGGACGACACAGGGCACAGCGGGGAGGCGTGCAGGGAGGCGCGAATTTGAATCTGGGATGTAGATCACGCCTATTCAGGCGTGATATGATGAAGAGGGGCAGCCTGGATGAGTGACTATGAATAGCATAGTCACTCATTATCATCAGTAATGAGGTACTATAATAACGTTTTTATTCACTTTGACTATGTGCATTTAGGAGGTAAAAGGAGTGTAGGGAAAGTGTTAATATGCTCTAGGGACAGCTTTTAATAGCTTTAGAGGTGTTTTGGGGGTGACAGGATCCCTTTAAATCCTGTGTGTTCCTCGCTGACAACACACACATGTTTGGGTGAGACCCTGCAAATGGAAATATCAGTCAGACCCATATTTGGCTTCCTGCTTGATGTTGGTACATATTTCACCAGACCACATCATGTCCCATTACTCCCGCCATTGGCCACAATGTGGGCTCAATGTCCCCCAAAATTTTAAACACATCCAGACACCCACTCCACACTTGTGTTGGTAACACAGAGAACATTTTTCCACCCTACTTTTTTATTAAGTTGTTTTGGCTTACATTTTTGCCAAGTGTGTGAAAGGAAAATAACATGCATAAAAAACAAAATGCGGCCACATCGTGGCCCATGACTTTTTTTGGCCACAAACCCCACAATGTACACTTAAACGCCTGTAGGCAGTCCATTTGGGCAACATAGTGCATTGGCTAGTAGTGTCCGATGTCGTCATCATCATCATCCTCTGCTGGATCTGACAATGGCTCCTCCCCCACCCTCTCATGGTAGACCCACCCTCCCTGAGAGGGTGCTTGTCTTCTGGCAGATCTTCTTTGGAGAGGTGGGGTATCCGGAGGTTGGGTCCTCCTCACCCTGCGTTGGGCGGGCACAGTGGGCAAAGGGGTGGTCTTGTGGGGGAGCATCATCATCCCCCCTCATCGTAGGGACCCATCTACGCCTGCCTCCAGGACACAAGTAATGGCCCGCTCAGCGATGTGTCTCTGCTCTGGCTCCACCCGCCCCAGCATTTCGCTGGCCATGTGGCCGAAACCAAAGCCGGGTGTTCTTTCTTCGTCAAGCAGTACTTTTTTGGCCCAGGTACCCAGCTCCGTATTAGGTGGGGCAGGTGTTCTCCTTTGTCGAATTGCAGAGCTGGGCCCTGGGGCCGGCTCCCCACCACTGGTTCCGGCCACTGGCTCTCCCGCAGATGTAGTAGGGAGAGCCTCGCCAGCTGCTGAGTCGTCATCACTGGAGCCAGGCAGCTGAGGGGCCTGCAAAAAAAAAGCAGAAAGAAAAAACATCAAAACTACGAAGCAATAACATTGATGTGAAGGCCAAAAACCCATACCCACGCTCCACCACACAACAGAACCTCTCCCAAAGCACGGAAAAAAATAAAAGGAGCAAGGTTCAAATGGGTAATACCCGCACTAATGACCTTTACTCACCTGCGCCAGCAAACACTGTCGGAAAATAAGAAACAAGAACACCTACCCACACCAAAAAAAACAGGGTATGTGACCACATGAACTTTATGCTGCCTTTTAACAGCTGGGAGGCCATGCTGGCCAGCCTTACATTTACCAAAGTTAAGGAAATTTCCTACTGCAATTTCCAAACAGTCAATGGGCCAAAGGCATGAAACATGGCTGTGTTCCATTGGTCATTTGTGTCAAATTGGCCAAAAACAAACCAAATCAGACATTTCTATCACAATATCAACCCCCAAATAGAAAAGACACCTATCTACTGTAATGTGAAGGACTGGGCGATCCTCTGTTTTTGGTGGGTCACGGAATGTGTTCAGATGCCACTGTGGGCACATACCCAAAAAGCAAATAACTCCACACATGAACAATTCTAACTTACCACCAATGGAGAAGTGTGCTTTGGAAAAGCATGCAGCCAAACACACCTGTGTAGCAAACATGGTCCCCCATCCCCAACACAATTACCCACCTCCTGCGGCGGGGATGTTTCTTGGGCTGGGCCTCCCACGCGAGCTCTCTTGGCCCAGGGTGAAGGTGAGGAGGTCATAATACCACAAATTGGGCTTTGGGACCTCCTCACCTCCAGCCCCGGACCGTGCCTCAGTGTATTGCCTGTGAGCTCACTGGAATGCGGAGCGCAGACCTTTGATCTTATCATATATTTTGCGCGCGTCCCACCTCTTGTTGGGCCGGAGGCGTTGTGCCAGCTCAACAAGAGGCTTGTAGGTCGCAGCCCGCGCTGCCGCATCGTGATACTGAGGCAGCGCCGTCCGCCACAGGCACCCGTGCTCCTTATACAGGGCAAGGAGTTGGGTCACAAACTCTGAATACCCAGCCATCTGTTGATAAGTAAAATATATAAACATTCATGGGCAACACATGGGCAGCATACATCGCACCAAAAATAGGATCAACAAGCACTCAGGTTGCACGGAACAAACATGTGTGGATGATGTATGTTGGCATGTGGTACACCCTTGCAGAAGGAGCATTCAATAAGCTGTGATGTGAAGTCATGTATGGCTCTGGTCTTTATTTAACAAATTTAAGAAAGGGACAAGATGGGCCAAGATCATAGTCAAAACCACAAAGGAGACACTGAAGTAGCACAACACAACAACGTAACAAACTGCCCTTAAACATGGCTACATAACTATTTAACAATGTGTAATGCCGAGAGTTTGGCTTGTTAGGCTACCTTCACATTTGCGTCCCCCTCCGCAGCGCTCTGTGTAGGGGATCCGCAATGTGCCCACAGCCAGCCCCTATCTTTATAATGTGAGCGCACGGTCACTGCCATATGTGATCTGTGCGCAGGCGGATGGCTGCACACAAATCACCCAGTGTCGTCCGCACCATGAAGGCGACATGTAGCATTTCTGGTGCAGATAAGACTGGGTGATTTGTGCACAGGCATCCGCCTGTGCACAGATCACATATGGCAGTGAATGGGTGTGCACGGTCATGCACAGCACCGTGCGCTCACATTAAAGATATAGTGGCTTGCAGTGCTGCGGGCACATTGCGGATCCCCCTACGCAGAACGCTGCATAGGGGAACGCAAATGTGAAGGTAGTCTTAAACACTAGTTTCAAGACACTAAAGACACTTCCACATGGCGCTACCTGAACTGACTTACATTGTGCCCAAGCTGCATGTAGCTACAGAAACAGCGTCTCATCAAAAGCAAGAGCAGGCACAAAACGTAACCATGGGACTACACTTACCATCGATCCAACAGAGAAAGGAATCGTAGACAGCACTAGCTCAATGCACATTCTCTTCTGGACAGGGGATGCCAGACAAGAGGGGAAATTTATCCTGACCCAGACCAATCATCACACAATTAGGCACATTACTTGGCAACACCTGTGATCGCCCATGCGCCTGCTGATTACGTGACGACAAAGTGTGGTGATTGGTTGCTTTCACACAGAAAAAGAGCTCACGGCGGATGGGCGTCACGCTTGCTGGCCATAGTCATTAAGTAAGTATTTGTGTGCAGACATGGAGGTATCAGTGTCTCGAAACAGTACGTCAAATTGCCTTTGGGAACGCAATAGTGCACTGTATGTGACGCCCATGTGTTTTCTGTTTAGTTCGGCTACAAAAAAAAAAAAAGACTTTGCAAAGCCGGTTGTGCACCTACATTCCCATATTATATTTTTCAAAGTAATGTGTTTGTTTCCATTTGCCATACAGGATCATGGGTGCTGGATGCTTGAGTGTTTGTTTGCAAAGATGGGCAATTTAGAGGAGAAATCATACTATTTGGGGTCAACACACACTGGGACCTACATGGCTAGGATCAGGCATGGATTGAGGCTTCAGGCAGCACAGAATGTGTAGATGTGGTGCTCCCCCCTTGCAAACACATGTGGGCCGCCATCACTACAGGATGAGTCATGTATACTCTTCTTCGTGGCATCTGCGATTACTCACCCACAAAGGCTGTGGTACGTTTATACTTACAGACTGTAGAAGTGTAAATATATGGTATCCTACATTGTTTGTCTGACATGTATACACGTTCTTTGTGGTGACACATGTACATTTTTGACACAGATATGGCCTGATGTTTAACTTTTATCACCGCTAAAAAGTATAGAAGGATGGACAGGGCTGATCAGTGATTTTTTTACCTTGGTATCCCGGCCACTTGTGCTTGATGGGCTAGCAATGTTAAAAAGGATGTGTGTTGGCCACACATGACTGTTTAAATAAGCTTTTCCCTAGTGGCCAGTCTAAGTATTGTCCGGCTTACTTTACATGCAAACATGTGACCATATAGTTCTATTTACTGATGATTTATGTTTATCATATACAGGTGCTGATACACGAGATGCAGAATAATCGTGATCGACGTGTTATCGTGGCTCTTGTGTTGGTGGAAGAGCAACTGTGGATGGAGGATAGATATGAAAGGTTGATGCGTCGCAGACATCGGCGTGTGTGGAGTCGGGATTGGCTTCACCGCCGGGACACCCGGAGCCACATGTAGCTGTTGCGTGAGCTGGAGGATAATAATCCGCGTGATTTCCAAAACTACCTCCGTATGTCCGAGGACTCTTTTACCTTCCTTTTGGAGCGCGTAGGGCCAATGATAGCCTGTCAGGACACTGTCGTGCGTCGATGTGTATCAGCTGAGGAGAATTTGGCGATTACTTTGCGGTTCCTGCCAACAGGCCGGTCAAGGACCGACCTCACATACACGCCACGTGTATCACTGTCCCTGCTGAGCTGCCTGATCCCTGAGACGTGTGAGGCCATCTAGAGTGCTCTGCTGCCATCCTACATGAAGTTGCTAGAAACACCCCAGAATGGCAAGTAGCCCGAGGCTTTGAAAGCCGGTGGAACTTCCTAAACTGCTGTGGCGCTTTGGATGGTAAGCATGTGAGGATCACTAAACCCCCCAACTCGGGCTCTTTGTATTATAATTACAAAGGGTATTTTAGTATAGTCCTCATGGCCCTGGTGGATGCGAACTATGAGTTCCTCTACGTGGATGTTGGAATGAACGGGCGAAACTCAGATGGGGGTGTGTTCGCCCACTGCGACTTGGCACAAGAACTAAGGAGAGGTGGGCTGAACTTGCCCTCAAATGAAGAGACAAGCCATCATCTCAACTTTGCGTTTGTGGGGGATGAAGCGTTCCCACTTCAGGCACACCTACTGCGCCCATATCCCCAGAGGACCCTTACTTCTGAGCGACGCATTTTCAATTACTGGCTATCCCGGGCCCGCCGTGTGGTTGAAAATGCGTTCGGGATCATGGCGAATACATTCCGGGTTTTTCATATGTGTATGCATATGAAACTGGAATCTATTGATGCGGTAGTGCTGACCTGCTGTGTGCTGCATAACTTCCTGCATCGTAGGGATCGAGCATCATACACGCCGGCAAGTTTTGTAGATTCTGTGGACCCCACAACAGGGGAGGTCCGTCCAGGGGCTTGGCGTGATGACGACCATGGTGTGGCGCCACTCCAGCCGCTGAGCCGTGGTCGCACTCAGCAGGAGGCCAGGAACAGTAGAGACGCATACTGCTCCTACTTTAATGGCCCTGGGGCAGTGGGCTGGCAGAACCAGCACGTGTAGTGGGGCTGGTGTTGGGAGGAGACCAAATGGTGGCCATGGTGTAGACCGCAGGGTGGCTGCACCATGGTTGTTTTTTTTGAGTATTTTCTGTTGTGCACATGTTTTAGTTAGTTAGTTTAGGTTTTACTTGTGTTATGTGGGTGGTGCACACTTTATCATTGTTTCAAAGTTTATAATGTATTTCTGCTTCTGTGTTTGATTTATGTTTACAATGTTACATGATGTTTTAATGTCCATTGTCTTTCCCTTTCTGTCTTTTTATTTGTACATTTATGCGCATGTAAATAATACATATATTTTTGTGGATCCAAATTACTATGTGTGAGCCTGATTACTTGGGGATTGAGGGCAGCGTGATCAAGGTTTGGGTTGTGCCCAGTGCTTTGACACCCATTGGCACCTATGGCTGGGTACGAGACACATTATGTGTTGGTAGGCATGAGCCATGTTAAGGTATTGGGTCAACAGTGTATGTGACAAATATGTGTACAAAACCATAGTGGTGTGGTGTGGGCAGAGTGTCACCTGGACTCAACACATTGATGCAGCACTTGATATTGTGTGGCATGTAGGTTTAAGTAGAGCAGCACATGTGCAGACACACACATAGCGTACAGTTGGCATGTCAGCTGCTCAGCGCCATTGACACATATGCTATCTGCATTGTGGCTCTATTCACACATTTAGATCCAGACGCACACATAGCAAAACACTTAGTTATTGTAATGCACTGACTGTGTGACTGTAAACCAATCCTGTGTGTGGATATCAGCACACTTCGCTACGCCACAAGCGCCTATTCCGTGTGACAATCCAAACACTATTGCGTCACGTATTCGCCATCCGCCCTTCGCGCCCTGACCAATCAGAACACTATTGTGTTGGCCAATGGTTGTAGTTTGGGCGCAGCGTGACAGAGTGTGGCACGCCTATGTGTTGTACCTGCTGCACAGGTACGCCCATATTCCTTTGTGGATAGCGGCGTGTAAAGCGGGGAAGGTATTCAACAGGAAGTTTTCCACAGGATCTGTCGGAACTTCCGGGGCACCACGATACCTTCAGTAGACAACGCAATGGCGGCGTGTATATGCGGCATCAGCGATCGGTATCCACCATCAAAAACGTGCGCGTGCACGTGCGGTTGATACCTGTTGCTAGGCACAGTGGCGGCGTCCAAAGGTACCTTTATATTCACCGCTGAGTCGTCCCAGGCCAGTATTGTCAAAGACCTACTGCCCTTTGAACCTGTACTGCCTTTGTTCTCCACCATAAGTGGGATTAAGGTCTGTCAATAGAAAACCCCCAAAAAACAGGGACCATTAGGAAACGATCCGTACACAACCCTGGGGTATTCTGGAGGGGCATCAGAGAGTGATGACTCCTCCATGTAAAGCACGGCCTGACACAGTACAGTTTAGTACAGCAAGGCATGGTATACCACTGCACAGTACCGCAAGGCATAGCATGGCACAGCACTGCACGGCCCAGTACAGCAAGGCACCGCACATCACGGCACATCACGGCACAGCACTGCCCAGTACAGCAAGGGACAACAAAGTACAACATCGCACCGCATGACACAGAACAGCGAGGTACAGCACGTCACAGCATGGCATATCACAGCATGGTACAGAAGTAAAGTGCTATGGAATTAATAGCGCTATATAAATGAATAAATATTATTATATTATTATAAGTACTACACAGCCCAGTACAGCATGGTACAGTAAGGCATAGTACAGCATGATACAGAAAAAACATGGCATGGTATAGCATAGCACATTCCAGCATGGCAAAGCACAGCATGGCTCAGTATGGCACGGCATGGCAAGGCACAGCATGGTATCGAATGGTACAGCACAGCATGGCACAGTATGGTACAGCATGTCACAGCATGGTACGGCATGGCCTAGCATGGTACAGCATAGCATGGCCTGACCCCGTATGGCACGGTATAGCACAGCATGTCCAATCATACTCCAGCACAGCACAATATGGCACAGCCCGGTACAGCATAGTATGGTATGGCACAGTACAGTATGGTACAGCATGGCATGGTACGGCACGACACAGCACAGCATGGTACAGCATGGCATTGCATGGTACAGTACGGAATGGAACAGTACAGCATAGCATGGCACAGCATCATCTCATGGTACAGCACAGCTCAGCATGGAATGGCACAGCACGGCACAGCCCAGTACATGATCGTGCAGCCTGCCTGACACATCCCAACGACCTGTACTTTGTGGCGCCGCCAGCTCTTACCCCCAGGCAGGTCAGGTCCCCTACCATGTCCTTCTGTTCCTCTGGCACCCACCGCCAGCACGCGTTTGAATTTTCTGCCTGAAACTGCGGACCGGAAGTGCGTCATCCCGAACGTCTGGTTTAGCTCCAAAGGTCCCCGCAGAAGGGTGAAGCCAAGGCCGCTGGAAATAGGATGCAGAGAGCCTCTGGCAAAGGAGAAAGCTGCACCCGGAGACCTGCCCCCGGGAGGCTGAGGGACTCCCGGCAGGTAGTGTCAGCCCTGGGACCCACTTGGCGGCAGGAAAGAGAGAGCCGCAGCCCCCAGATCCCATCGGGTTCTTGGTAAGCATATTCAGCGCTCACAGCCAGTACTCCTGACACCAGCACCTCTGTACTCTCTGTCCTGTGTAGAGACAGGAAAAAACACTGAGGTGGGGTTAGGGGAGGGCTTTTAACCTCGTGCTTTCTGTCCCTACAGAAGGATATGGGATTAATCCTCGTACGGTGCTGTCATGGGGACGTAATGGAAATCTGAGATTACTTACCGGTAATCGTATTTTACGGAGTCCATGACAGCACCCATCGAGAGAGGGGATCCGCCCACCAGGACAGGAAACCTACAGATAAAAAAGGAGCGGTCCCCCTCCCCTCCTCAGTTGGGTTACAGAGAAATTGGAGGAACCGCCATAACCGTATAAATACACAAACACAATGATAATTATAATAATAATAATAATAATAATAATAATAATAATACTAGAAGACCATCACCATAAGAGGTGAAAAGGGGCACACAAAACCCTCAGGCAACAAGTGTCAACCCGTGGCAAGTGACAACACACGAAAGCAATACAAAGAATAATAACAATTAAAGACCATCACGTCAAAAAATGAAACGAAAGGGTGGAAAGTGAGTGGGTGCTGTCATGGACTCCGTAAAATACGATTACCGGTAAGTAATCTCAGATTTTCCTATCGCCATGACAGCACCCACCAAGAGACTTGTAGAGACCATCACCTGGGAGGGACCACAGTATTAAGAACCGGCCTCCCGAAGGCTAGGTCAGAAGAAGAGGACAAGTCAAGAAGTTAGTGCCGAAAAAAGGCAGAGGGTGAGGCCCAGGTAGCCGCCGTACAGAATGATTCAATAAAAATATATAGCACGTTCAGCCCATGAAGCAGACAAGGCCAGCGTGGAATGGGCTGTAATGCCATCAGGAGGCTGCTCACTGTTTGTGAAAGAGGCCGAGCAAATAGCCGCCTGAAGCCATCGGGAAACGGTGCGCTTTGTGGAACTCGCTCCTTTTCGAAGACCCTGGAATGAGACAAACAAGGCCCTACCCTACCTCTAGGGCCGAGTCCAAACAAAATACACAAGTACCGTCCGCCTCACTCACATCTAGCTTCTGAAAATTCAACTTCTAAGGGGTAGAAGGCGTATCATAGAAGGAAGGCAGGACAATTTCATGGCTTCGAAGAAATGGAAATGAAACTTCAGGGAGATAGGAAGGATCTGTCTTAAGTATCAACCTATCTGGGAACACCGGCAGGAAAGGAGGGGGGGGGGACGGACTACTGATAATGCCTGGAGGTCACCCACCCGCCTAGCAGACGTCAAAGCTACCAATAAGGCCATTGGAAAGGGCAACTGGTCAATGGAAGCAGCGGTCAAAGGGAGGACCCCACAATGCGTCTAAAGACAAATGCAGGTCCCAGGGCGCTAGGCAAGGGAAGTGCACGGATAAAAAGGGACATCAATTGGGCACCTGCTACAGCACAAATAAACAGGGCACTCAGTGCCGAGACGTGGACCCTCAAGTGTACCGACAGCCAGACCCAACTCATTACCCTTCTGTAAAAAAGTCTAGAATTGCCGGAATCGGAACCTAGGCAGAGAGGCCCCAGAAGAAAAATGCAAACATTTTTGCCAGACTCTACTATACAGGTGTGTGGTCACCTCATTTCTACTGCTGAGGAGGGTAGAACCCAAAGAGGCAGAAAACCCCCAGCGGCTCAGGAGCTGCCTCCCAACTCCAGGCTGCCAGATGCATACCGTCTGCCTGCGGATGAGAAATTGGACCTTAAGAGAGCAGCCCACGATCCGCCGGGAGAACCCAAGGGTTGGAACCCGACATGCCCCTCCGCCAGGAAAACCAGGGTCTCCTGGGCCAGAAGGGGCTATCAATATGATTCACGCTCCCTCCTCCTGGATGTTGCGAAGAACCGGTGGGAGCAGACAGAACAGAGGAAAGACATAAGCCACAGATAATCCCAAGGCACCTGCAGAGCAGACACCACCTCCGGACTCCGATAGGTGCAGGGAAGAAAAGCGCTGAACCTGTCTGCTCCCCCTGGTCGCAAACAGGTCTAGCTCTGGGACCCCCCAATAGGTGCACTCTCCTGTTGAACACCTCCCTGGTCAGAACCCACTCCCCCTGTCTGAGAGAGTGAGGGATGATGAAGGCTGCGCAGGCGTTGCCTACGCCCCGGAAGTGTAGGGCCGTCAGGGAGAGGAAATTCACTTCGGCAATGCGAAGGATGCCGGACATGGTGGACAGGAGAGGGGGGGGACCGGGTCCCCCCTGGTGATTTATGCAGGCCACCGTGTAGTCCGTCTGAATTCTGACATGCGAGGTGCGGAGGCGAGACAGGAATCTGAGGAGCACACACACTTGACCACCCGCAAAGTCTGCAGATTGGAAGAGCCCAAGTCTACCTTGGGAGTCTATCGACCCCGGGCCAGGAGATAACCAAATTGGCCCCCAACCCCGAGGGACTGGCATCGGGCGTCACTATAAAGTCCGGAGCAATGGACCTGGGAACTCCCCAGGTACGCAACGTGGAATCATCCACCAGGCTAGAGAGTCTCTTGTGGAAGGGGAAAGACACAGCCTGGCCTCCAACTGACCATGCAGGGACTCCTCCGCCCTTAGTACTCCCTGTTGGAGACTGCGATAGTGGAATTGTGCCCAAGGAATAGCCGAGATACAGGAAGACAAAGTTCCCATCAGAGACATGGCCTGTTGTAAAGAAAGAACGGGGTTGACCAGAACCCTGCCTACTTTCGCCCTTAATGAAGACACCTAGTCGTTGGGCAAAAACATTTGTGCCCCTGGGAGTGCAAAAAAAGTCCCAGAAAACTTTGGATTGGAACAGGATGTAGTCACGACGTCTGGACATTTAGTCTCCGCTCCCAGTCCTTTGGAAAAAGACGAGGAGCCATGGAAAGACCGAAGGGCCCGACGACAAACTGCAGATGCTGAACACGACCCCCCAAAGATACCACCACCCTGAGGTATCCACAGCGGCATCTACTGTAGGGATTTTTGACCAGTCCAGTAACGGTTTATCGTCACAGGATTCCTGCTTTTCCCATCCAACCATGACTAGGGTTTTAATGGCAGCAATAACCGGGAGCTTGTCTCTAATTCTGACAAAACTCAGCAACAGGACCTCCTCTGCAGTCTCTTGTCAACAATACCCACAGTAGTACAGAC
This sequence comes from Allobates femoralis, assembly GCA_033576535.1. Taxonomy (NCBI): domain Eukaryota; kingdom Metazoa; phylum Chordata; class Amphibia; order Anura; family Aromobatidae; genus Allobates; species Allobates femoralis. The sequence goes on from JARQOC010000004.1 coordinate 477,892,027, forward strand.
CGACTTCACCCGGCCAACTATATCCAGGATGAAAAAACAGGAGCAACCTTTATTCTGATCAGGATGACTGAACGAGGCCCTCCTCTGGGGAATCATCATACGAGACAAAAGGAGACTGATGAGGAGGGATCGGCAAACAGGGTTGTAGGATCTGGGACAGGGAAGTCCTGATTTCATCTCGTATGAAGGTCTTAAGGTCAGCTGTACGTATCGAGCCCTCTCCGTCAAGTGTCTGAGCAATACAGGAGCGGCATAACTATTTGTTGCCTTGGATGAAGTACTGCGTAAGAGTGAACCCACAGCCACGGCTGAGTATGTGGGGCACAGTGCAGGTAATTTAACTGCTACATAGTTGATGCCAGACCAGTCTCATAGTCAACTGCAAGGGCCGTTCACACAAAGCACACTGCCTATTGTTAGGTTGCTCCGATTTCCTTTTTGTCTGGGTCAGAATGATGCACAGAAGAAAAGAGAGAGAGAGAGGGGGGAGCAGCACAGGAGATGATCATGCAATCAGAACTCACTCCAGATGCTGACATGAACAGGCACCTGTTCAGGTGGTCGAGTCCCAGCAGTGAATGTAGAGCCCTTCTTCTTAAACTCCTTGGAGCGCTCTTATTCTGGAATAGGCAGCTTTGGAGGCCTGCCTGCTTGCTGCTGTCTCTGCTGGTACTCCAGGCCTGCTGGCTGGCACCCTCCGGGCGCTGCTCCGCATCCATGGGGGAAGACATCATAGGAACCTCACCGGACCTGGAACGCTGTTTCATCCTTGAATTTCCCGCCAGATGCATTCTCCTCCGGACCCCCGGAAGTGACGCACACTTCCGCTTCAAAAGGGCGCGTCCACAGGGCGGCACATCTCCTCGTCCAGCCCGCCCTGCATCGCTGGACAAACACTGGGGACTGCCCCAGGCCGCGCCCACATGACCCAGAGCGGCACCACCCGGACACTGGGTCATGCTGATAGAACCAGCCGACGAGGGAGACTGCAGGCTCAGGGCTCCCCCGACGCTGCCTCCAAGACCTGGATTCCACTGATCTCACTCGGTCCCGCATGGAAGTCTCAGGCCCTAGGTAAGAAGATCTTCATCTTCATCTCCTTATACCTAGTGGACCAGACCTTCAGCGTCTCCCACTCCCACACCTCCTCCTCGCCCTACCCCCTTTCTGTCGGAGTCCCTCAAGGTTCGGTCCTAGGACCCCTACTTTTCTCCATTTACACTCTCGGCCTAGGGCAACTCATTGAGTCCCACGGCCTCCAGTACCACCTCTACGCCGACGACACCCAAATCTACCTGTCCGGCCCTGACATCACCTCCCTACTCTCGAAAATCCCACAATGCCTTTCCGCCATCTCATCCTTCTTCTCTGCTCACTTCCTTAAACTCAACATGGACAAAACTGAATTCATAGTCTTCCCCCCAAGAAATTCCACCCCACCTCCCAACCTATCCATCTGCATCAACGACTGCGCCCTCTCCCCAGTCCCCCAAGCCAAGTGCCTCGGGGTAATCCTTGACTCCTCCCTATCCTTCAAGCCCCACATCGAGGCCCTCATCACATCCCTCCGGCTCCAGCTCAAGAACATCTCACGGATTCGCTCCTTCCTCACCCACGACACCGCTAAAACACTCATCCATGCTGTTATCATCTCCCGCCTTGACTACTGCAACCTCCTTCTCAATGGCCTCCCGGCTAACTCCCTCACACCTCTCCAGTCTATCCTTAACTCCGCTGCCCGACTAATCTACCTGTCCTCACGCTACTCCCCTGTCTCCCCCCTCTGCCAAGCCCTTCACTGGCTCCCCGCCTCCAAGAGATCCCAATTCAAAACACTAACCATGGCGTACAAAGCCATACACAACCTGGCCCCACCATACATCTCCCACCTGGTCTCCCGATACCTACCCTCACGCAACCTCCGCTCCTCCCAAGAACTCCTCCTCTGCTCCCCCCTCATCACCTCTTCGCACAACCGAGTCCAGGACTTCTCCCGGGCATCTTCCTTACTCTGGAACTCCCTGCCCGAACACGTCAGGCACTCTCCTACCCTGAGTAGCTTCAAGTGTCTCCTGAAGACTCACCTATTCCGTCAAGCCTACAACCTGCCATGAGACCCAGGCGACCGCCCCATACTTGACATTCCCCCATCCTGCTGTATCCTAACCCGCCCCTCTTAGACTATGAGCCCTCGTGGACAGGGTCCCCGCCCCTCCTGTACCTGTACGTCCTGATCGCCTAGATTTAGTGTACTTGTTCTTGTCTCCCTCATCCTCATGTAAAGCGCCATGGAACCTAATGGCGCTATATAAATAAATAATAATAATAATCTGTAGGTTCCTCTCACAAGGACAGGAAACCAACTGAGGAGGCGAGGGGGACCGCCCCTTTTTATCTGTAGGTTTCCTGTCCTGGTGGGCGGATCCCCTCTCTCGGTGGGTGCTGTCATGGCGATAGGAAAAACTGCAACAGCACTCGCGTAAAAATATGCAGCAAATATGCAGCGTGTGAACGCACACTTAGCCTGCTCACAGATCGGACTTACATTAAACGAGAAACTGGTGTAGCAATTGGTGCATGTGTTATTCGGGGCCTCTGTCAGTGACAGGGTGGCGGTTACTACCGTATATGTAATTCTGCCCTGGGACTGAAAGGCATATACCAAACTCACTGAAGAGCGCCTTAATAAAACAGCATCGACATGGCGCTGCGGTCCTTCTTTTATCCTCAGTCAGTTCCCCAACTGCCCAAACAAGTTACCTGCAACAAATGCACATAATATATAGGCCAGCAAGCAAAATCAATTTGACTTTGCCTGTGCTGCGCCCACATCTGCGCATTTTTGCGCAATGTAATAGCTGCATATGTTAACAGATCTTTCAATCCGTAAAAATATGCAACCTGTCAATTCCCTTACACAGCTTACCTTGCGTACTGACCAGCAACTTTGGGTTTTGGCTGTGTCACGTGGGTATGAGACATGTGATCCATGTGGTAAGTAATGCAGATGAAACCTGGAAGTTCCTGCCAGTATGCAAGGTAAGGGCGGCTTCACACTGCGGTCAGGTCCGGGGCTGTCAGGGATGAACCCGACAGCGCCGGACTGGATCAGCACACAGAACTGGAGGGCTAATTTGCCCTCCGGTCCGGTGTGCAGCTGAAAGCAGCTGGTGCCGCTGATAGGTCAGAACCGAAGCTAGCTCGTGAGCCGCAGTCCTGACTTATCAGTGGCGGCAGCTGCATGCAGCAAATGCGAAAGCGTTAGGGTGCGTGCACACGATCAGTGTACGCAGCGTTTTGAACGCAGCGGCAAGACGCTGCGTAGTACAGTAATAGCATAGTGGATGAGATTTCAAGAAATCCCATCCTCACTATGCGTAACCCGCCCGCAGCGTGTTTGGAGCTGCGGTGCGGGTTGCCAGCAGTCCGCTCCTCCTCAGCATATTTATTTCATGCTGCAGAGTCGGAAATGGCTCCCATTGGGTGACTGCAGGGAGAAGCCGCCCCGCACCTGCCGCACACAGTGAGTACAGGGCGGCTGCGGTCTTCCGCGGCTTCACTCAGGTCCGGAGGAGCTGCGCCCAACACGCAGCTCCTCCGGACTGTAGTGATGTGTTGTTCGCGAACGAGTCGACACATTGAGCCGGCTCTTTGATGTGAACGAGCCAGAGAGCCGTGTTTTTTTTTTTTCTGGTGGCAGCTCCTGAGTGTGATGGTGGGGTTACACGTCCCGATATCGCGGCGATATCGGAGGCAACGCCGCGGGAGGCGCGCATTTTTTGAGCGCTTTTCCCGATATCGCATCGGCGGTTTACACGCTGCGATATCGGGAAACAACGTCCCTCCGATGTGTACGCCCACCAACCCAGTAACGACCATTTAACATGGGAGTTAATGGGTGAGGTGCGAGTACAGATCGGAGTTGGGCTGTCACACGCTGCGATGCTGGTACAACGGCCTTGCGATATCGGGGAGTTGAATAGCTTTGCTATTCAACTCAGATATCGTTTTGGCATCGTTCCAGCATCGCGTTGTACGCTCAAACCGTACAACGCGCACACGATATCGGCTCCAATTCGCGACCCACGTGACTTTTTGTCGGAGTTGGGTCGGAGTTGGACGCCGATATCGCGGCGTGTAAACCCACCATCACTCTGGTCTGGGGGGAGCAGCCAGGAGATAAGTGATGTGTAAACAGAGCTGTGAAGCTCCTTCTCCTAATTAAAGATACACACACACATTGTTTCTTCCTTAGGGCAGTGGCCACATGACCAGCAGTGAAAGATGTCCTAGGGTTAACTTTCCTGACCTCATCTGGCATATATGGTCTGTGTAGGTGGAGGAGCAGCAGCTTGTTATTATCAATGATCATCTCAGAGTATGATGGTGGGTTTACACGCCGCGATATCGGCGTCCAACTCCGACCCAACTCCGACAAAAAGTCACGTGGGTCGCGAGTTGGAGCCGATATCGGGTGCGCGTTGTACTGTTTGACAGTACAACGCAATGCTGGAACGATGCCAAAACGATATCGGAGTTGAATAGCAAAGCTATTCAACTCCCCGATATCGCAAGGCCGTTGTACCAGCATCGCTGCGTGTGACAGCCCAACTCCGATGCGTACTCGCACCTCACCCATTAACTCCCATGTTAAATGGTCGTTACTGGGTTGGTGGGCGTACACATCGGAGGGACGTTGTTTCCCGATATCGCAGCGTGTAAACCGGCGATGCGATATCGGGAAAAGTGCTCCCAAAATGCGCGCTCCCGCGGCGTTGTATGCGATATCGGGACGTGTAACCCCACCATTGATGGTGGGTTTACACACACCAATTTATCTGTTCAATATCTGAACCAATCTCTGGTTGCAGTGAAATCATGGATACATTGCTCCATTTTGTGGCTGTGTACAACATGGAGCAATGTATCCATGATTTCACTGCAACCAGAGATTGGTTCAGATATTGAACAGATAAATTGGTGTGTGTAAACCCACCATCAGGATTCAGGAACACTACAGCGGGAGAATAGAGCTGTTGCTGGGTAAGGAATAGGATTTTAGGCAAAATGTGGAGCGATGTAGCTGCAGCTTCAATAATTGTATAGGGTATATATAGGAAGTCAGCACTAAGGTTAGCTTCACACTGGCGGACCCCTCTGCAGTGTCCTGTGGAGGGGATCCGCAAGCTGAGCGCATACACAGCAAGTCCCTATGTTTAACATGGGGACGCAGGCAGTGGCGTAACTACCGCGGTCGCAGCCGTCGCGACTGCGACCGGGTCCGCCCCCAGGGGGGGCCCGCACCCCCCGGGGGGCCCCGTGGCCCGTGCTGACAGCCGGCCGCCGAGACCGCGATAGCGCCGGCCGGAGAGGAGGGAGGACGGGAAGTGAGAGAAAGCTCACTTCCTGCTGCTGTGCCCGCCCCTCCTCTCCTCCTAAGTGCTGCTTGTTCTGTCAGGCCGGGAGCCCGAGCATGGCCATGTCCGCCCCTCCTCCTGTAATGCTGAGCCCGCCGGAATCTCTGCTGCTGGGCGCATACAGCCCGGCTCCCGGGGGCAGCAGTGAATGCCGGATGGTGGAGATGCACAGGGTGCGGGTCGCGTCCTTTGTGCTGGATCTGGGCAGGAGCTCATCTGTCTGCAGGTGCTGCGGGGGCTGGGGGCCATCCAGCTGGGGATCAACCACAGCAAGCTGATCCCCAGGAGAGACTTCAAGACTCTGTACCAGGACTGCACCAACGCCAGGTCAGAGACTGTATTGTTGCCATATACTGTGTGCCCTCTCCATATACTGTGTGTGCCCACCCCATATACTGTACCACCTATATTGTGTGCCCCATATACTGTGTGCCCCCTCCCACTATACTGTGTGCCCCCATACTGTGCCCTCCCCATATACTTTGTGCCCACCCCATATACTGTACCCCCCTATATTGTGTGCCCCATATACTGTATGCCCCCTTCCCATACTGTGCCTCCCGAACTACTAATACCCTCCCATATACTGTGCCCCCTTCTTATACTGTGTGCCCCATATACTGTGCCCACCTACCCATACTGTGTGCATGCCCACCCCTTATACTGTGCCCCCTACCCATACTGTGCATGTGTGTGCCCACCCTCTTATACTGTCTGCCCCCCATACTGTGCCCTCTCCAATACTGTGCGTGCCCCCCACCCTTATACTGATTCCTCCCCCATACTGTGCCGCCCACCTCTATACTGTGTGCCCCATAACAAGACTTCACCAACGCCAGGTCAGACTCAAATGTTCTGCGTGTGCTCCCCTCCCCACTGTGTGCCCCCATACTGTGTCCTATACTGTGCCTCATACTGTCTCCATAATAGGACTTCACCAACACCAGGTTATCCTCAAAATGTTATGCATTAGTTGGCTGTATGGCTGGGGCTGTGCTGTGTGGCTGAGGCTGCGTGGCTGGCTGTGTGTGGCTGTGGCTGGCTGTGTGTGGCTGACTATGTGTCTGTGTGTGGCTGGGGCTGTGTGTCTGTGGCTGGCTGGTGCCACGTGGCTGGCTGGGGTTGGCTGTGGCTGGAGCTGCATGGCTGTGGATGGCTGTGTGTGTCTGATGTTGAATGGCTGTGTGGCTGGCTGTGTGTGGCTGGGGCTGTGTGGCTGACTGTGTCCTGTGTGTGGCTGGAGCTGTTTGGCTGTGTGTGGCTGACTGTGTCTGTGTGTGACTGGGGCTGCTTGGCTGTGTGTGGCTGGTGCCACATGGCTGGCTTGGGTTGGCTGTGGCTGGAGCAGCATGGCTGTGGATGGCTGTGTGTGTCTGGCTGTGTGTGACTGGGGCTGCTTGGCTGTGTGTGGCTGGTGCCACGTGGATGGCTTGGGTTGGCTGTGGCTGGAGCAGCATTGCTGTGGATGGCTGTGTGTGGCTGTGTGTCTGTGTGTGGCTGGAGCTGTGTGTGGCTGGGCTGCTTGGCTGTGTGTGGCTGACTGTGTGGTTGACTGTATGGCTGTGTGTGTGTGGCTGGCTGTGTGATGGCTGGTTGGATGTGTGGCTGGCTGTGGCTGTCTATGTGGCTGGCTGCACCTGTGTGTGACTGTGTATGTGTTTGGCTGGCTGCATCTGTGTGTGGCTGGCTGATGGCTGTCTATGTGGCTGGCTGTTTGTGTGTGGCTGTATATGTGTGGCTGGCTGTGTCTGTGTGTGGCTGTCTGTGGCTGGTTTTATGTAGCTAGCTGTGTGTGGCTGTCTGGCTGTGGCTGGCTGTGTATGTGTGTGTGGCTGGCTGACTGTGGCTCTGTGTGTGACTGGCTGTGGCTCCGTGTGTGGCTGGCTGTGTGTCTGTGTGTCTGACCACTGGGACCCCACAATCCTGAGAAATGGAGCTTTGAAGAGCACCATGTAAATGGAGCTGTGGTTGATTATTCCCTCTGCTGAACCATTCACATGTGGCTCTTCAAATAACTTCTTTAAGAAAGGGGTGAGGGCCACAACAGGGTAAAAGCAAAATTTATGTATTGGGGCTGATGGGGCTTCTTTTCCAGGGCTGCTTTTTGGTCCCAGTCCGGCCCTGGTGGAAGGGCCCAGGTCAAAATTTCGCACCGGGGCCCACCAGACTCTAGTTACGCCACTGGACGCAGGTGCGTGCGCTCGGGTGCAGATTGGCGTGCGCTCCCATTGCCCGCGATGTATGATTTGTACGCAGGTGGATGCATGCTCACAAATCACTCTCGTCCGCACCCTGAACGTGATATGTCGCATTTCTGGTGTGGATGAGAGTGATTTGTGCGCATGCATCCACCTGCGTACAAATCATACATCGCGGGCAATGGGTGCGCACGCCAATCTGCACCCGAGCGCACGCACCTGCATCCCCATGTTAAACATAGGGACTTGCTGTGTATGCGCTCAGCTTGCGGATCCCCTCCGCAGGACGCTGTGGAGGGGTCCTTAGTGTGAAGCCAGCCTTAGTGTCCAGTGTGTTCACAGGACAGATGGCCTACCTGACATGACTGTTTACCCCCTTAGGGTACCGTCACACTTGGTGACATCACCGGCAATTTCGGCGGCGATGCAGGCAATGCAGGCGAGTGGCCTATCGCCACCGACATCGCCGATGCGTCGCCTAGTATGACGCGACAATAATGAGGCGCAATATATCGCCTCAGAATGATCGCCAGGTTTCACAGCAGTGATGTGAAACCTGGCAACCTGAACAGGGCGATCATGCCTGATCGCCCTGTGTAACGCGGCGACCCACAATGTTTAACATTTTTTTTGTATCTGTACATACCTCTCCTGGTTCCCCCGCAGCTCCGTTCTCCTTGCCAAAATTGAGACACAGGAGGAGGTAGTGACTGCCTCTGTTTCACTGCGGAACACATAAAGCAGGAAGAGCCGCCTTTTCCTATTGTGGAGGAGGCGGCACCAGCCCATTAAATGCATTCCACCGTGGAATGCAGGCAGTCACCGCCGTCGTAAGAGGAAGCGAGGGGCAGTGCGGAGGAGGGGGCGGCAGTAGTAAGAGGCTCCTTGACGGACTGTGTTGCCGCACAGTGAAGCGGGCGTTGGGTTTTGGGATTAGGTCAGCAAAGTCTGATCAGTAGGAGTGCGACACCTAGCACCACTGACAGTCAGCTGCCTTACTGAGCTGCTCCGTCTATTTAGCGGCCATGGCCGCCATCTACTGCACATTTGCCCCCCTATTCAAATCCGTAAAAGTCACATGTGCAGTACGGTCTGCAGCCGCTACAGTAGACAGAGCAACTCTATGAGGGTGCGTGCACACGGTCCGGAGGAGCTGCGTGTTGAACGCAGCTCCTCCGGACCTGAGGGAAGCCGCAGGTGGCCGCAGGGAGACCGCAGCCACCCTGCACTCACCATGTTCGGCGGTTGTGGGGCGGCTTCTCCTTGCAGTCCCCCGATGGGAGCCACTTTTGACTCCACAGCATGAAATAAACATGCTGCGGAGGAGCGGACTCCCGGCAACCCGCACCGCAGCTCCAAACACGCTGCGGGCGGGTTATGCATAGTGAGGATGGGATTTCTTAAAATCCCATCCACTATGCTTATACTGTACTACACAGCGTTTTGGACATAGCGCAAAGACGCTGCGTCCAAAACGTTGCGTATACTGATCGTGTGCACGCACCCTAACAGAGGCGATCCGGCTTCGGTCAGCAATGAGAACTGCTGATCGTTAAGGTACCAGGTGTCCCACTCTCACCAATCAAGAGGAGCGAGGACCCTGTCCTGAAGAGCTGACACTCTCAGGAAACAATAATGTTAAAAACAGTGTTTACTGCTTCACTAAATACATACAAAGGTGTAGAATGAGGCTCTCACTGTACTGGGGAGGTTCTGTATTCATGACAGGTTGTAGCATAGGATTATACTAAAAAAGAGCCGTTTTTTGAGCCGAAAGAGCCGGTTCTTTTTGGTGAACTGAGCCGAATGAGCCGGACTGCCCATCACTACCGGACTGTGAGCACACAGCCTAACGGCTCTTGGAAGAAGGGTGGAAAAAACTGGGCAACAAACACTAGTTACATAGTGGAATGGTCACAACAAGCACAGGTCCACCAGTTTTGTTATTTCATGTAGCTGAGGGAGTCAAACGCAGGACTGGCACACACCATTACACAGAGGTACAGAACCCGTATCACGCCATTAGAAAACATTCCTCATCAGAGAATTGGCAGCTGGGGATCCCGTGCCCTCGTCAAACATGGCTGCCGACGCAATGACGCCACCCGCGGCAGCTGTGTTCCAGCAATATTTCCTGCATTCCGGATTTGACCGGCCTGCAGCGGGGCGGTGCCTGGCTCTCACAAACATGGCTACCCCCATGCACCGGCTGATCGCTCGGAGGAAGGCGTAAGTGGGACCTCGGAGCTAAGAAGCAAGAACGGGACACAGGGGAGGGTGCGAGGAACTGGGGGAGGGGAGCAAGGAACGGGAGAGTTCAGAGTTGGTGTTTGCGTCATTCTGGGCGGGAAGTTTTACAGGCCAGGTGTAAGTATTGATGGCGAGGGGGCAGAGCCCAGTTATGTGCACGTACGGGCGTCAATGTGAAGTGAGGAAGGCTGCCTTCACACTACGGATTTTTAAAATCCGATGCTGTCCGATAAAAATCAGACAGCATCGGTTCCGAATTTGGCCCCATGCAGCCCTATGGGCATCGGATCGAATCGGATGTTCACTAAGGCTACTTTCACATACCGATTTTGAGGGAGCCGATGCTGTCCGATATAATTCGGACAGCATCGGCTCCCTTCTGATGCCTGGAATCGGGTGTCAAATAGGCACCCGATTCTGGCATAAAATCGGAGTGAAAAAAAGAAAAAAAAAAACCTTATGCTCACCTCCCCACGAGCCCCCGCCGTCTTCCGCCATCTTCTTGAAGGCTCCCGGTGGCTCCTGCAGGCTGCCGCTGTCAGCAGAGCGCTTCCTCTGCTGTTCAGGACCTGCGGTGATGTCACAGTCACGTGACCGCGGGTTCACCATGGTAACCCGCGGTCACATGACTGTGACATCACCGCAGGTCCTATAAGGCAGAGGAAGCGCTCTGCTGACACCGGCAGCCTGCGAGAGCCACCGGGAGCCTCAAAGAAGATGGCGGAAGACGGCGGGGGCTCGTGGAGAGGTGAGAATAACTTTTTTTTTTTTTTTTTTTTTTTAACACTTGTGCTCCTAGTTAGGAGCAGTTTTACTGTACTGAGCATGCTCAGTACAGTAAAACGGGGTCCGAGGAGACATCAGATGTTTCCTCGGACCCTTCTCCATAGGGCCCCATGTTATAGGGATCGGACCTAATCGGATGTGCACTAAATGCCATCCGATTTGGTCCGATCCGATTCTGTCCGATTTTATTTTCGGTGCAAGAATCAGAGCAAGCTCCGATTTTTGCACCGATAATAAAATCGGACAGAATCGGATCGGACCAAATCGGATGGCATTTAGTGCACATCCGATTCGGTCCGATGCCCATAGAGCTGCATGGGGGCCAAATTCGGATCCGATGCTGTCCGATTTTGATCGGACAGCATCGGAAATCCGAAAATCGTTATGTGAAAGCACCCTAAATGCCATCCGATTCTGTCCGATTTTTTTTTTATCGGTGCAAAAATCAGAGCCTGCTCCGATTTTTGCACCGAAAATAAAATCTGACAGAATCGGATCGGACCAAATCGGATGGCATTTAGTGAACATCCGATCCGACCCGATCCCTATAACATGGGGCCCTATGGAGAAGGGTCCGAGGAAACATCTGATGTCTCCTCGGACCTGATTTTACTGTACCGAGCATGCTCAGTACAGTAAAAATGCTCCAAACTGGGAGCGCAAGGGTTAAAAAAAAAAAAAAAAAAGTTTATGCTCACCTCTCCCCGAGCCCCCGCCATCTCCCTGCAGGCTCCCGGTGGCTCCCGCAGGCTGCAGAGGTCTTCTTCATGTGTACAGGATCTGCGGTGATGTCAGTCATGTGACCGTGGGTTACCATGGTGGAACCCGCGGTCACGTGACTGTGACATCACCGCAGGTCCTGTACACACGAAGAAGACCTCTGCAGCCTGCGGGAGCCACCGAGAGCCTGCGGGAAGACGGCGAGGGCTCGGGGGGGAGGTGCGCATCAAACTTCTTTTTTTTTTTCTTTTTTTTTCAGCCCGGAGGCTACGATTTAATGCCGGAATCGGATGCCTATCTGGCATCCGATTCCAGACATCAGAAGGGAGCCGATGCTGTCCGATTTATATCGGACAGCATCGGCTCCCTAAAAATCGTTATGTGAAAGTAGCCGAAGCTGCATGTATTCTGTACAGTCTATGACCAGGTTCACACATCCGTGCGGACACATGCCGGAGGCACGGACATACGGGGACACACGATCCCCTATGAACCCATCCACACGTCCATGTTTCCGCACGGACTGTCTCTCTGTGTGGAGCACATGCATGTCCGTGTGCTCCACACGGCAACTTGTCCGTAACGTCCTGCACACGGATGTTCACACTGTGACATCTGTGTGCACGGACAAAACCAAAAAGTCTGAAAATAAAGAATTTTATACTCGCCTCTCTCCAGCGGTGTCTGCTCTCTCACTTCTGGTGCCGCTCATTAGGGCTCATGAATATTCACTGAGCCCAAGAGCGTATTGGAAGAAAGAGGAGCAATGGCGCTGGAGGGAGGTGAGTATGCGGGTGAAAGGCTCTGTGTGCTATCCACTGATAGCACACGGACTGCACACATTGTGTCACACGTCCGAGACACATGTGCACGCCCCGCCCCCACTTGGCCTTGTTTCACACGTCCGTGCTGACACGGATGTGTGAAAGCGGCCTCGGGCTGTATACTAGTGATGGGCAGTCCAGCTCTTTTTGATGATCAGGCTCTTTTGGCTCAAAAAACAGCTTTTTTTTTTTTAAATAATCCTATGCTTCACCCTGTGATGAATCCAGAACCTCATTCTACACCTTTTGTATGTATCTAGTGAAGCAGTAAGGATGCGTGCACACGATCAGTGTACGCAGCGTCTTGCCGCTGCGTCCAAAACGCTGCGTAGTACAGTGATAGCATAGTGGATGAGATTTCAAGAAATCCCATCCTCACTATGCGTAACCCACCCGCAGTGTCTTTGGAGCTGCGGTGCGGGTTGCCGGGAGTCCGCTCCTCCGCAGCATGTTCATTTCATCGGGTGACAGCAGGGAGAAGCCGCCCTGCACCCACCGCACATGGTGAGTACAGGGCGACTGCGGTCTCCCTGCGGCCACCCGCGGCTTCCCTCAGGTCCGGAGGAGCTGCGCCCAACACGCAGCTCCTCCGGACCGTGTGCACGCACCCTAAGGGTACCTTTACACGCCGCTACTGGCGGGTGGATACAACCAGCTACTTCACGTGCACGAGCACGCACAAACGGTAAACGCACCATCTTTACACGCCGCCACAAGGTGCGCTACGCTACGTTACATCTATCTCTGGATACACCGCCGGGTGACTCAAGTCACCTTCTGTAGCTCATCTTACCTCATTTACACACCGCTACAACCAGCTAATATGGGCGGACCTGGTGCAGCAGGGACAGCACATAGGCGTGCCACAATTGTGGATTACGAGACGTCCGTACGCTGATAGGACAAAGCAAGAAACCCATGATTGGCCAGGCATCGCAGGAGGCTGTTTAATACATGACGCTCGAGCAATTGTGTAGTGTGACTGGTCAGCTCCTTAAATATGCCGCCCTATGCAGCGTCTACCAATCGTAACGCAGGATCGCTGAATGGGTTCGGTATCCCGGAGCCTGTGTCACGCCCCAGCTACATACCAGGTACATTGCCTGGTGTCGACACATCCCTTCTGTTGCTTCTTTACACGCCGATACAGCTCGCTACAATCGCCTGTGTAGCCACCTGTTTCCGGGCAGTGCTCGGTAACAGATGTATCTGTTGCCGGGTGCCTCCTACCGTCTTTACACGCCGCTACTACGGGGTATTTTGCCGCTACAAGCTACATTTGTAGCATGTAGCTGGTTGTATCCACCCGCCAGTAGCGGCGTGTAAAGGTACCCAAAAGGTACCGTCACACGCGGCAATATTGCTAGCAATTTCACTGGCAATTTGCTGGTTGCAGTGAAATCATGGACAAATTGTTCTATTTTGTTGCTGTGTACAAATGGATCAATGTGTCCATGATTTCACTGCAACCAGCAAATTGCCCGTGAAATTGCTAGCAATATTGCCACGTGTGACGGTACCTTAAGAGTACCGTCACACACACAGATAATTGTGCAGAGATTGTTCACAGATCTCTGGTTGCAGTGACATCATGGACACATTGTTACATTTGTACACAGCCACAAAATGGAACAATGTGTCCATGATTTCACTGCAACCAGAGATCTGTGAACAGTCTCAATTATCTGTGTGTGTAACCAGGGGCGGACCTACTGTGGTGTAGCTGGTTCAGCTGCACCAGGGCCCCGACCAGCTAGGGGGCCCCTCATGCCTGCAGGGGGGGCCCCCAGCCGACCCCCATGCCCCTGTGTCAGAGGAGAGGGGGTTAACTGAGGGAAGCTTCCTGCTTCCCTCGGCTGATCCCTCCCCTCCTCTGCTGCTGCCCTGGCTCCCAGGACTGCGCGGCCTGGCGCAGGTAGGAGATGCAGCAGCTATAGCACTCCACACCCCCCACTCCCTGCTCCTCACCATCATCTGCTGCACCAGGGCCCTCTTGCCACAAGGTCTGCCACTGTGTGTAACAGTAGTAGTCTGTTTTTAGCATTATTGTTTCCTCAGATTGTCAGCTCTTCTGCACAGGGCCCTCGCCTCCTCTTGATTGGTGAGAGTGGGACACCTGGTACCTTACCGATCAGCTGTTCTCATTGCTAACAGAAGCCAGATCTACTCTGTTAGGGTGCGTGCACACAATCAGTGTACGCAGCTTTTTGGACGCAGCGTCTTGCCGCTGCGTCTAAAACACTGCGTAGTACAGTACTAGCATAGTGGATCGGATTTCATGAAATCCCATCCTCACTATGCGTAACCTGCCCACAGCGTGTTTGGAGCTGCGGTGCGGGTTGCCGGGAGTTTATTTCATGCTGCGGAGTTGGAAGCGGCTCCCTCGGGTGACTGCAGGGAGAAGCCGCCTTGCACCCGCCGCACACAGTGAGTACAGGTGGGCTGCGGTCTGCCTGCGGCCACCCGCGTCTACCCTCAGGTCCTGAGGAGCTACTTCCAACACGCAGCTCCTCCGGACCGTGTGCACGCACCCTTAGGCCTCATGCACACGCTGAGTATTTGATGAGTTTTTCACCTCAGGATTTGTAGCCAAAACCAGGAGTGAATAATTAAATACACAAGTCGTGCAGGTGCTTCTATTAGACTTTTCCTTTTGATTGCTCCACTCATGGTTTTGTCTACAAATCCTGAGGTAAAAAACTCATAAAATACTGACCGTGTGCACATGGCCTTATGCCTCATTCACACATCAGTGTCTCCGACACATGCTGGAGGCACGGACATACGGGGACACATGGTCCCCTATGGCTCCCTTCACATGTCCGTAATTCCGAACGGACCGTGTCGCCGTGTGGAGCAGATGCGTGTCCGTGTGCTTCACACGGCAACATGTCCGTTTTTATGTGGAAGCATGGACCGCTTTTGCCTTGAAACGTCCATGCACACAGATGACATCCGTGTGCACGGAGCACGGACGAAAGTGAAAAGCCTAATAATAAAGTATTTCATACTCCCCTCCCTCCAGCGCTGACATTCCTCTCTTTTCTAGTGCAACTCATTAGGCTCATGAATATTCAGTTCACTGAGATTGACAGCGGATCGGAAGTGAGTGGAACAGAGGCGCAGGAGGAAAGTGGGTTTGCAATGACAGGCTGTCTGTGTGCTATCTACGGATGCACGGATAGCGCATGGACAGCACACGTGTGTCACATATCCGTGACACATGGATCGACAATCCGGCCCCAAACGGCCTTGTCTCACACGTCCGTGGTGTCACGGATGTGCGAAACAGGCCTTATACAGTTGCTTTGTCTACTGTAGTGGCTGCAGACCGTACCTCACATGTGACTTTCACAGATTTGAATAGGGGGGCAAATGTGCAGTAGATGGCCATGGCCGCTAAATAGTAGACATAGCACCTCGGTAAGGTAGCGTTCCAGTTGATACCTAGAACAGCTGACTGTCAGGGGTGTTAGGTGTTGCACTCCTACTGATCAGACACTGCTGACCTAATCCCAAATCCCAACGCCCGCTTCACTGTGTGGCAGCACAGTGTGTCAAGGAGCCTCCTACTGCTGCCGCCCCCTCCTCCGCACCGCCCCTCGCTTTCTCATACCACGCCTGTGACTGTCTGCGTTCCACGGTGGAACTCATTTAGCAGGCTGGTGCTACCTTCTCCACAATAGGAGTAGGCGGCACTTCCTGCTTTATGCGTTCCACAGTGGAACACAGGCAGTCAGTACCTCCTCCTGTGTCTCAGTTTTGGCAAGGAGAACGGAGCTGCGGGGGAACCAGGAAAGGTAAGTACGGATTTACTTTTTAATGAGTGCACGCTGGCCAGAGGATTATGGGGGAGGAGGGGGCTGTATGGCGAGTTGTGAGGCTGCACTATGCTATATGGAAGGCTGTGAGGCTGCATTCTAATATATGGAGGGCTGTGAAGGCATTATTATACAATATGGAGGACTATGGGGGTGCATTATGTTATATGGAGGACTATGGGGGTGCATTATAGTACATTGAGGGCTATGGGGATGCATTATACTAAATAGAGGGATGTGAAGCTGTATTATACTATATAGAGGGATATGAAGCTGCATTTACTATATGGAGGACTATAGGGGTGCATTGTACTATATGGAGGGCTGTGAAGCTTTATTATACTATATGGAGGGCTGTGAGGCTGCATTATACTGCATGGAGGACTATGGGGGTACATTATATTATATAGAAGACTAGGAGGTGCATTATAATATATGGAGGGCTATGGGGGTTGCATTATGCTATATGGAGAACCATAAGGCTGCTTTATACTATATGGAGGAATATGAGGCAGCATTATGCTGTATGGAGGGCTTTGAAGTTGCAATATAGAGTTGTGGCCAAAAATATTGACACCCCTGCAATTCTGTTAGATAATACTCAGTTTTCTGATCATCATAATGGGAGACCCAGACAATGGGGGTTTAGGGCACTGCCCTCCGGAGGCCACACTAGGTACTACAAGTTTGTAGACACCGCCCCTCCGCTTATAAACCCCTACCGCAGGGAACATCCTCAGTTTTAAACTTAGTGTGCTCGGAGGTATCACACGCTTTGCTTGCACTTCACTGCATTCTCACATCTTACGTGATGGCGTATGAAGACAAGGTAAAATGGTCCCGGTCGGGGACCTCCGGCAGTCTCCCTGCTCACCCTCGGGAACACGCAGGTTGAGGTACCGGAGGGCCTAGAGACTGGACACTGCGTGTCCTCCCGGTACGCTGTCGCGCTCCTTCCCATCCCTCCTTGGGGGCTCTGGAAAGTGGGAGACTGGAGCCTCGCACAGCTCCGCTCCGTCCGAGGCCTCCCTAAATGGTGCTTACAGACCGGACTGGAGCCAGTCCGAGGCCTCCCTAAATGGTGCTTACAGACCGGACTGGTGCTGCACCCCCGTCCGAGGCCTCCCTAAATGGTGCTTACAGACCGGACCGGCACTGAGATGCCTTGTGTGTCTCCGGTGTGCCTGGGGGTGGTGTCTGACATCTTATGTGTTCTGACACTCAGACCGCGCGCAACCCTCGGGTCCGCGGTTCTGGCGGTGTACCCTGTGCTGGGATCACCCTGGCTGACCGCCCTGTGTGACACAGGGGCTGCGGCTGTAGGCTTCAGACTTTTGTCTGCAGCCTTAGTATTGTGTTGTGTTTGTCACGATACTTCCCGCGCTGCGGGCTCCGGCGCCTACATTATGAGGCTGCCTGAGGAGAGAAGCAGCCCAGGTGGTGACGTCATCGATGGGCGTGCGTGTGGGCTTCCCGCGTGTTTTCGGCGCCGCCCACAGTTTCTCTGCCGGCGGCCATCTTTCCCCTCTCGTCCCGGCTGGGATCTGATTGAAGTGCACTGTTGCACTCCAGGGGAGACCGGAAGCCCTCGCGGAGGCCACACACGCACACCGCTTCCTCCCACCGCGTTACTGCGGTCGGTAAGCCACCGGTTGTACCGGTTTTTGTTCTAGATTGGCTTATTTCCCCTGCTGTGGGTATGTCCTCAGCTAGGAAGAGCGCTGCTAAAGCGGCCATTGCTACCGCTGCCTGTGCTACATGCAACGGGACACTGGTTGAGGGGTCCTGCAATAACTGCGGACGCCCAGAGGCCCGGACTGATACTGCTGAGACAGTCGCTCCGGTGCTGTACCCTGAGGTTCAGGTGATCCCAGGGCCATGGGAAACACAGAATAAGATTAATGAATCTTTGTTATCCCAGCTGTCCTCCATGTCGCAATCCCTGGAGGCACTTAATAGGAGACTGGAAAGCCCAGCTACTCCTTCCAGTTACCCCCGGGTGTCTCCTTCCTCGACTGTGAGACCCCTTAAGCGGACTCGACGTGATGATTCACCCGAGCTCCAGGCTCTCTCTGAGTAGGAGCGTCTCTCTGATGGTGATGAGGATGATGGGGGTTCAATGCTCGGGTCTATGTCAGAACCACCAGACGGGGTGGAGGATCTGGTGTCCTCCATCAACGAGACTTTGCGTCTCGTGACACCCCCTGAAGAGGTGACAGTTCACCCGAAGGAGGTCTATCAATGGCTGCGGCCGGAGGCTAGACCAAGTGGTTCCTTTATGGACCACACTAACTTTGGAAGGGTGATTAGAGCACCCAGGGTTCATCCTGGGCGGCGTTATGTCCGCAAATCTAAGGACAATCGCTTCCACTTCTCTCAGGAGGTGCTTCAGGAGTGGTCGCAGTCCCCGAAGGTGGACGCTTCCATGACCAGGATTGCTGCACGCTCCCTTTTCTCTGCCTCTGATAGCTCCTCGTTGAAGGATGCGACTGATAGACAGGTCGAGCAACTCGCCAAGTCTTCTTATGAGGCTGTGGGGTCTTCATTTGCCCCTAATTTTGCCACGGTCTGGACTCTGCAGGCGATCACCACCTGCTTGGATGGTATCACTGATCTGGCAGGGTCCAGTCCAGAGGTCCTGGCGCTTACCGATAGTGCAAGGGCCTATGCGGACTACGCCAGGACGGCAACATTGGAAACTGCCACCCGCTCTGCCGTGGCTTCGGCCAACGCTATAGCGATCCGCAGGTTGTTGTGGCTGCGTCTTTGGGACTCAGATGCCACGTCTAAGAAGATTTTGCAAAATCTTCCGTTCTCTGGTGATAGGCTTTTTGGTACCGAGCTGGACAAGCTGATAAAGGATTCTGCGGAGTCAGTTCCCACAGAATAAACCTAAGGCACGGTTTTCCGTAAAAAGGAACCCTAAACAGTGGTCCTTTCGTTCCAGCTTGCAGCCATCAGCTTCGTCTGCTCGCGCGGACAGAGGGGGCAAGCCCTCTACTCAGTGGCGCCCCAAGGGTCGCCAAAAGAAGCCGGCAGGGGCAACCGCTGTCACCCCCAAACCCGCTTCCGCATGACTCGCTCTCTCGTCCTGCCTCCCCACAGGTGGGGGGCCGCCTGTCTCATTTTCAGGACAGATGGCTACTCCACGTCCAAGACCAGTGGGTCAGAGACGTAGTCTCGCGAGGCTACAGGATAGAGCTGACGTCGCAGCCGGCACACCGATTCCATCGGTCTGTCCCATCCCCAGAAAAGGCTCAGGCTTTTCACCTGGTGTTGGAGGGACTCCGCAGAGACGGAGTAGTGGTCCCAGTGCCTTCTGGGGAGAGGTTCCGGGGTTTTTACTCCAACCTCTTTATCGTCCCAAAGAAGGATGGCTCTTTCCGCCCAGTTCTGGACCTCAAGTTGTTCAACCGTCACGTGTTGGTTCGGAAGTTCCGCATGGAATCCCTGCGCTCCGTGATCGCGGCTGTGTCGCAGGGAGACTTCCTGGCGTCCATAGATATCCGAGACGCGTACCTTCACGTGCCCATTGCACCAGCTCATCAGCGCTGGTTGAGATTTGCAGTGGGGGACGAACATTACCAGTTTGTGGCGCTGCCTTTCGGACTGGCCTCGGCACCGCGGGTGTTCACGAAGGTGATGGCCTCCATGATGGCCCTCCTACATCTGCAGGGACATGCCGTCATACCCTATTTAGACGCCCTGCTGGTCAGGGCGCCATCGGAAACCCTTTGTCAGAAGAGCCTGGATGTGACCATGCAGTCTCTGGAACAGTTTGGATGGCTTCTCAATATTCAGAAGTCAACCCTGGTTCCGACCCAGTCATTGACTTACCTGGGCATGAACTTTCACACAGACTCAGCTCTGGTGTCTCTGCCGCAAGCCAAACAGCTAGCCATACAATCGGGGGTGCGCGATCTCCTCATGTCACCACATTCATCTCTGCGGGTGTTGATGAAGCTGGTGGGGCGCATGGTGGCTGCAATAGAGGCGGTGCCTTTTGCACAGTTTCGCCTCCGTCCTCTCCAGTTGGAAGTCCTCAGCAGATGGGACAAGAGGACCTCCTCTCTGGATCAGTTGGTGGTCCTTTCCCAACCGACCAGGGACTCCCTGCAGTGGTGGCTCCGGCCAGGTCACCTGTCACGGGGCCGGTCTTTCCTCAAACCGTCATGGTTAGTGGTGACCACCGACGCCAGTCTGAAGGGCTGGGGAGCGGTGTTCCTACACCACAGGGCTCAAGGCCTCTGTACTCAGTCGGAGTCAGTGTTGCAAATCAACGTGCTGGAGATCAAGGCGATCTACCTGGCACTCCTGGCTTTTCAGACGTTCCTCTCAGGACAGCCCATTCGGGTTCAATCCGACAACGCGACGGCCGTCGCCTATATAAACCATCAGGGAGGAACCAGGAGTGCGCAGGCCCTAGCCGAAGTCCACCGCATTCTATCCTGGGTGGAGGACAACGACTGCCTGATCTCCGCAGTTCACATCCCAGCGGTCGAAAACTGGGAGGCCGACTATCTGAGCTGGCAGGGGATGGACGCCGGAGAGTGGTCCCTTCATCCAGACGTCTTCCGGGACATCTGCAGCAGATGGGGCTTTCCGGACGTGGATCTGATGGCCTCGCGGCTGAATCATCAGGTGCCGCAATACATGGCGAGATCATGGGATCCTCAGTCTCTGGGGGCAGACGCCCTGATCCTGAGTTGGTCCAGCTTCCATCTACCATATGTGTTCCCTCCTCTAGCTCTGATTCCCAGGGTTCTGTGGAAAATCAGGTCGGAATGCAGGGTAGCCATTCTGGTGGCTCCAGATTGGCCCAGGAGGTCCTGGTATCCGGACCTGTGGCAACTGTCAGGCGGACACCGGTGGGCTCTTCCAGAACGCGCAGATCTTCTCGCGCAAGGCCCATTCTTCCATCTCAATTCCAGGGCCCTCAGATTGACTGCATGGCTCTTGAGGCCTGGCTGCTGACATCCAGAGGCTTCTCTTCTACAGTGGTTGCCACTATGAATCGGGCTAGGAAGCCTGTTTCGCGGAGGATATACCACAGGACGTGGAAAATCTTTTTCTCCTGGTGTGCCTCTGGTGGCCGGTCTCCGTAGCCCTTGTCCATCCCGACCTTGTTGGCTTTCCTACAATCGGGTTTGGAATTGGGCTTATCCCTCAGCTCCCTGAAGGGTCAAGTATCAGCTCTTTCAGTGCTGTTTGACAGGCGTTTGGCGCTCCTTCCTAAGGTCCGTCAGTTTCTGCAAGGGGTGTCTCGGGTGGTTCCGCCATATAGGCGACCGCTGGACCCTTGGGACCTTAACATGGTTCTGACGACTCTGCAGAAACCGCCGTTCGAGCCTCTGAGGGAAGTCCCCCTTTCTCGTCTGTCTCAGAAAGTAGTCTTTCTGGTGGCGATTACATCTCTGAGAAGGGTTTCTGAGTTGGCTGCACTGTCGTGCAAGTCACCCTTTCTGGTGGGTCACCAGGACAAGGTGGTGTTGCGCCCGCGGGCAGAATTTTTGCCAAAAGTGGTTTCCACTTTCCACTTGAACCAGGAGATTGTACTCCCATCATTTTGTCCCGCTCCTGTTCATCAGATTGAGCGTGACCTCCACACTCTGGATCTCGTGAGGGCTGTACGCATTTATGTGTCCAGGACTGCCTCCTTCCGGAGTTCGGACTCGTTGTTCATCCTTACGGCGGGTCGCTGTAAGGGGTCCGCGGCATCAAAATCGACCTTGGCCAGATGGATCAAGGCACCCATTCAAGAGGCTTACCGTTCTTCAGGCATGCCTCCCCGGTGGGCTTGAAGGCGCACTCGACCGAGCAGTCGGTGCTTCCTGGGCTTTGCGACATCGCGCTTCAGCTCTGCAGGTGTGTCAGGCGGCCACATGGTCCAGCCTGCACACTTTCTCTAAGCACTATATGGTGCATGCCCATGCCTCTGCGGATGCAGGTTTGGGCAGGCGGGTCCTCCAGGCGGCGGTTGCCCACATTTGAGGGGGACCGTGTATTTCAACGTCTTTGAGGAACTCTTCCCGCCCTGGGGTTTGCTTTAGGACATCCCCATTGTCTGGGTCTCCCATTATGATGATCAGAAAAAAGAGAATTTTGTTTACGTACCGTAAATTCTTTTTTCTTGAATCATCAATGGGAGACCCAGCACCCACCCAGTTGTTCCGTTGCATGTTGTTGCATTTGCTCTGTTCCCTGTTGGGACAGTTTTTTATTCCGGGTTGTTAGACCGTCTGTGTACGGTTTCTTTCCCGATGTTTTGGGTGTGGTTTCTTTGTCTCCTCGCAGCTTATGGACCAAACTGAGGATGTTCCCTGCGGTAGGGGTTTGTAAGCGGAGGGGGCGGTGTCTACAAACTTGTAGTACCTAGTGTGGCCTCCGGAGGGCAGTGCCCTAAACCTAAGTCTCCCATTGATGATTCAAGAAAAAAGAATTTACGGTACGTAAACAAAATTCTCTTTTTCTTCCTGAAAATGATTGCAATCACAAATTCTTTGGTATTATTATCTTCATTTAAAAACACAAAAAGAATTGTCCTAAAGCCAAATTGGATATAATTCCACACCAAACATAAAAAAAAGGTGGACAAAAGTATTGGCACTGTTAAAGAAGCATCACATGATTTTTCTAATTTGTGTAATTAACAGCACCTGTAACTTACCTGTGGCACCTAACAGGTGTTGGCAATAACTAAATCACACTTGCAGTCAGTTGACATGGATTAAAGTTGACTCAACCTCTGTCCTGTGTCCTTGTGTGTACCACATTGAGCATGGAGAAAAGAAAGAAGACCAAAGAACTGTCTGAGGACTTGAGAAACCAAATTGTGAGGAAGCATGAGCAATCTCAAGGCTACAAGTCCATCTCCAAAGACCTGAATGTTCCTGTGTCTACCGTGCGCTGTGTCATCAAGAAGTTTAACGCCCATGGCACTGTGGCTAACCTCCCTAGATGTGGACGGAAAAGAAAAATTGACGAGAGATTTCAATGCAAGATTTTGCGGATGGTGGATAAAGAACCTAGACTAACATCCAAACAAGTTCAAGCTGCCCTGCAGTCTGAGGGTACAGCAGTGTCAACTCGTACTATCCGTCGGCGTCTCAATGAAAAGGGACTGTATGGTAGCATACCCAGGAAGACCCCACTTCTTACCCCAAGACATAAAAAAGCCAGGCTGGATTTGCCAAAACTTACCTGAGAAAGCCTAAAACGTTTTGGAAGAATGTTCTCTGGTCAGATGAGACAAAAGTAGAGCTTTTTGGGCAAAGGCATCAACATAGAGTTTACAGGAGAGAAAAAAGAGGCATTCAAAGAAAAGAACACGGTCCCTACAGTCAAACATGGTGGAGGTTCCCTGATATTTTGGGGTTGCTTTGCTGCCTCTGGCACTGGACTGCTTGACCGTGTGCATGACATTATGAAGTCTGAAGACCGCCAACAAATTTTGCAGCATAGTGTAGGGCCCAGTGTGAGAAAGCTGGGTCTCCCTCAGAGGTCATGGGTCTTCCAGCAGGACAATGACCCACAACACACTTCAAAAAGCACTAGAAAATGGTTTGAGAGAAAGCACTGGAGACTTCTAAGGCTGCCTTCAGACTTGCAGATGCATCTGCAAGCATCTGCATGCAGACCGCGGCCCCTATGTTTATAATGGTGCGCACGGCGGTCTGCAGATGCTTGGGGACCGCCGTGCGCTCTCATTGCCCGCCATTAGTGATCTGTGCGCACGCGGATGCCTGCGCACAAATCACACACTCCCACCCGCACCATGGACGCGAGACGTCGCGTCCATTGTGCGGGCGGGAGTGTGTGATTTGTGCGCAGGCATCCGCGTGCGCACAGATCACTAATGGCGGGCAATGAGAGCGCACGGCGGTCCCCAAGCATCTGCAGACCGCCGTGCGCACCATTATAAACATAGGGGCCGCGGTCTGCATGCAGATGCTTGCAGATGCATCTGCAAAACGCTGCAGATGCATCTGCAAGTCTGAAGCCAACCTAAGGTGGCCAGCAATGAGTCCAGACCTGAATCCCATAGAACACCTGTGGAGAGATCTAAACATTGCAGTTTGGAGAAGGCACCCTTCAAATATCAGGGACCTGGAACAGTTTGCCAAAGAAGAATGGTCTAAAATTCCAGCAGAGAAGTAGTTACGCCACTGACAATAAGGAAGCAATACAAAATTTTTTTTAGAGATGTATGCAGACGTCAGATCTGTTTACGCCTAAAATTAACATGATTTGTTGTGACTATTAAAATAGAAAAAAGTATTAACTACTAGAATTGGGTGTTTTGGTTGCACAACGCCACAGAAAAATGCATAAAGATAATGTAAAGACATACTGATAGGATGTTTAGATTGGTAGCTCCAAGAGAGACCGCATTACTGATGTATGTAAAGTGCTATGGAATTAATGGCACAATATAAATGAATAAATATTATTACTATTATTATTATTATTATTATCATCCGTTGTAAGTAGTAAGTCACCAAACCACCGTAGTGAAAAATATACATTGTGATCTCACACACACACACACACACACACACACACCCTCCCCCCCGCCTCCACTAAACATTGAAGAGATGGAGACAACATTTTGTCATGTCAGGTAGGCCATCACTGGACCGTGAACACTGTGCTGACTTCCTATTACTAACTATACAATTATTGAAGCTGCACCATACTGTGAGAAGATGTTTATTGATAACAAACGGCAGGAAAAGTTCTTTTTCAAGCACAAAGTTCGTAGGCTCACAATACTCGTTAAGTACGGGTTGGTTGTATCCTGTTCGTGAGCGCCAGAAAAAGTTGTGTCGCCTGGGTCAGTGGAGTAATCGGGCATCCAGGCCCCTTTTCCGCTGGGATCGGGAGGATGTCACTGGTGGCCTGCCCAGACCCGTGGCTTCGCAGACCGAACTTTTGAAAAAAGGGCAATATTTACAGGGAAATAATGTTTGTAATATAGTTCTCCTGACGCCACACGCAGCTTCTGATGATTGAGCACCAGCGCCGCTTCAGTCCTCCGGAGGGTGGTGGTACAGCGGCCTTGATGGTACAGCTCCCTGCAGGTGGAGCTAACCCCCCAGGGCAGGGATGCACCGGTGATGATAGGGGTGCTGGTGCGGAGAGACAAAGACACAGAGACTCGTTCACTCTATCTGGGTACGTTACTGGAATGGTGCAGATGGTAATACAGCTCACAGCAGGTAACAGTCTCTGGACGAAATAGCTGGCCGGGTAGTCACAACGGGCTGCAAAGTTTCTGGGAGTCTCCCATGGAATGCTTGCTTGGATGTGTCCTGCTCTCAATGCCTGTCTTTAGGTGCCCACTTTGTACCAGGCCCATTGTAGATTGGAATCCTGGTGTGACAATTCCTCTGGACAGGGTGTCGGGGCCGGTAAACGGTCCGCGACCTTTGGTGTTCTCGGTCAGGGGTTAAACTCCCTTGCCGTCTTCGGAACCGGTGCTTCGGTAAAACAAATCAGGGTTCCCTCCTGAGTATGGGCGCTCGGGTGGTTACCTCCTTCCGTCTGGGCTGCCCGCTTCTCTCTCTTCGGGCCCCCTCCTTGGGATTCCTCCTTCACTCACTGGGAGGATCCCCGTTTTCCGTCTTCCCTCAGTGCCGACTGAATTTCACTGTGTGTCCTCCCTCCTCCCCTACCTTTCCCCCCAGGGTATGGGACCTCTGCCATCTGCCAAAGTAGGTGTGTGTGTGGGGGTGCTAGGAAGGAAGCCCCCCAAAGGACAATTGCATTCCGTTGTGACGGGGGTAACCGCACACATTTATGGGTGCAGTACCCCAACTGTGATGGATATCATTCACTGGTGGTCATGTGCCCACTGCCCTAAGGAAGAAACAATGTGTGTGTATAGCTTTAATTTGGAGAAGGCGCTTCACAGCCATGCATTTGTTTACACTTCCACCTATCTCCTGACTGTGACTGCTCATCCCAGACCCAGTGTGAGTAACCACACTCAGGCTTCATTAAGCTGCGGCTCTCTTTGAAGAGCTGGCTCTTATCATTCACTTCAAAGCGCTGGCTCAATGTATCGGCTTGTTCGCAAACTACATATCACTACTGTATACAGGCTGGGCGTCGCCTGTCACTACATGGCCATGGTCACGTCAGGTTGCAGCCACATAGTAAATATATGTATATTATAACCTTTTTATCAACTTGGCTAAGGGGCCTTTCACATTAGCGTTTCTATCTGACAGATCCGGACAGGAGACCACATTTGCCGCCTAACGGCTGCACTTGCTACAAGCCCCATGCATTCTCTATGGGGCTTGCGGTATTGCTGCAATCTGGCAGATAAGGCCGCAAAAAAAAAACGCGTTCAGCTGCGGTTATTTTGCGCAGCCACAAGTGCCGGATTTCGGCAATACTGAATTGCTACAAGCCCCATAGACCATGTATAGGGCTTGTAGCAAGTGTGTCCGTTAGGCGGCAGAAGTGGTCTTCTGTCCAGAGCTAGCTAGTGTGAAAGGGGCCTAAATTAGTTTTTCTTTTTACCTCAGTATGAGGCTACATTCACACACAGTGTTTTTGCTGTTTTTTCTGAGTGTCTGTTTTTGGTGCAATGGATCTTCACAAAGCGCAGTGTTCTGGGAGATCACTGTGAGAGTGCGGCGAGGTGAGTAAAAAGCGCAGGCAAATAACGCTACAAAATTAACATGTGACTTCCTTTTTACGGATCCACTCTTCAGCCCAAAAGCGGGTCTGTTAAAAGTGCAGGGTGTGAATGCCAAATAGTGAAATGTATTGGCTTGGCTGGGACAGCCAACGTCAATGTGTTTCACTGCATTCCACTGCACATAGCGGATCCGTACAAAGTGGACCAATAGCACAGTGTGCGAGCATAGCCTAACCAGATAACAGCGCATTTATTTATTTATTTTTTTGTTTGTTTGTTTTTTTCTTCCCTGGTGTGAGGCACCGCCGACATGATCCTCATGGCCGGGGCGCATCACATGCAGGATCAGGGTATGATCCTGTGCACACTGGCCGGTTTGACTGTGATAATGCTGTGTGAACCAACTGTGAACACAAAGTTTAATGTGACTAATGAGTGGCTCATGAAATCGAGGAGTCCATGAGGAATAGGATGTAAGGAGTGAGTGCTGACAACCCGGAACACAGGGAGTTAACCTGAGCTGTGTGAAAGGCTGATTATCAGCAGCAGCTAAGGGGGTGTGTCCATGTAGGAGTGGCAGGCACAATAAGAGGTCAGCCAGCTGAGTGATTGAGATTCCTTCTCAGCCAGCCATCAGCCTGAGAAGATGGAAGCTGAGACCAGCCAAGTGCAGAGCAGTCTAGAGGCTCTGTTCTGCTAGCTCCAGGCCAATGCCAAGGTCCGCGGTTGTGATAGCACCTGGTGGGGAAGCGTGGCTGAACCCGGTGGATATTGCTCCGGGCGTGGGGTGAACCACGTCCGGGAAAGGAGCCCTTGGGGGACGCTTGGTGGACCCGTTACACAGGTAGCGAGACCCGGATCCGTGCCCGGTAAGACAGCGGTTCCCGTGTAACGGAGTGAGCTGTGTGGGAGTAATGCCAGGCGGGCATAACCGCTATTGGGTCCGACTAGGCAGTCGGTAAAGGACCCATTGATGTATGTAGGGGCTTAGGCAATTGCCCTGAATGTAAGGTGATGACCTATGTAAGAGCATTGTATAATAATGTGGGGAGAAAGTGACCCAGCCAGTATGGATGATGTTTGAGGCGTTCCGTCCCTGTGGAACGAGAGGGAGGCTTGCCCTGCTGCTTGCAGAGGGTACACGTCCCTCAACCACGGCCTCTAATGGTGTGGGTGTGCCTGTGGTGCCAGACACAGGGGTAATAGGGCTCCTAGTAGGTAACGGATGAGGTTCCCGTGTACTATGGTTTGCCAGTCCCTGTAATGGGCCATGGAGGAGCCACAGTCCATGGATGATGGGCTGTGAGCGTGTGGAAGAAATGTATGTGATCCATGGACGATTGAATGATGGATCACACATGGTATGTAAGGCCCGGTCAGGCAGGAATCCTGACTACGGGGTAATGTTAGGTCATCAAGCTGGGTGACTAAAACCAGGCGGTAGGTACCGCCATTGGGACCCACAGGGCCCGTTGAGGCGTATGTAACGAAGGTCAGAAGCAGGGGTTGAAAGGGCTCCTAGAGTGGGGACACCATGGTTGAACCAGGTGGACGCTGACCTGGACATGGGGTGAAACATGTCCAGGAAGGAGCCCCTTGGGGATACATGACATACCCGGTACTCAGGTTGTTCAATCCCTGTTAGGAACCCGGAGGGGTCATTGTCGAAGTATAACAAATGTATTTATCATAAATGTACTGTAAGATGTGTAAGTAGACCGGAGGCCGTAGTTACCACGGAAGCAGGTGTTAGAGCTCCAATGGGGAGAGAGTCATGGTTACAGGTCCCGGGTTATTGTGAATGTATATGTGCAATGTTCTATGTAATGTATGATGTATTTATGTAAAGTGTTTAGAATCAATGTGATATGTGTCCAACATACTACCCGGGTTATGTTATTATATGTGAAAAATAAACAGGTACACATTGGTTAAACTTATAAACACGTGTTTTGTCGTTATGCAAGCGGGTTCCCCGGTTGCTACCTCACACCGGTCAAATGAGTTTTTTTGTTTTCAATGGTCTGTACCAGCATAAACATCTGGTGACCCATCCTGATTGTGACATCTGTCACTTAGGCCCCTTTCACATCAGCGGTATTCACTGATCGCGGCAGATGCGGTGGATTTACCGCATCTGCCGCCTAACCGTCACACTTGCGGTTCACCTGCGGCAAGCCCCATGCAATGTCTATGGGGCTTGCGGCAGGTGCAGTATAGTTGCGAATTCGGCACTTGCGGCCACGAAAAAAACGCTGCTTACCATGTTTTTTTTGGTGGCCGCAAGTGCCGAAACCGCAACTATACCGCACCTGCCGCAAGCCCCATAGACCTTGCATGGGGCATGCTGCAGGTGAACCGCAAGTGTGACGGTTAGGCGGCAGATGCGGTAAATCTGCCGCGATCAGCGTAAAATGCTGATGTGAAAGGGGCCTCTTAGGTCTCAAAGGCTACATTTACAGTGTGTGTTTTTTGATCCGTTTTTTTTATTTTAAATGCACTGGATAAAATAGACCGCTCAAAAGGCATTCCAGCAAAGTCAATGGGTTTTAATTTTTGCCATTCAAACAGGGCACTTTTGAAGCAGTGAGTTTTTTTTCACTTTAGGAGTGCTCCTTTTTAGAAAACGGTCTGTCAATTTGTCTGGCATTTTTCTGATCCACTTTTCCCATAGGGGCCATTGTCTCTGGGTAAAAAAAAAAACGCACTACCCCAAAACGGATCGGAAACGGATGATCCATTTTTAGGTCCATTTTTTTGGACAGCTCCTGTTTTGCAGCTTAAAACGCATCAGAACAGAAGAGTCTGCCTGTGTGATGGCTCACCAGCAATCAGTTCACGATGTGGCAGCGATCCACATTGTTGGTCGGATCGCTGCCACATCGCAGCGCGTAACGGGGCCTTTAGGCTATGAGCACCCTGTGCTCTTCTTTCTCCTCTTATCCTCCACGACAGCACTACAGGAGGTTGCCTCTTGGCCCGAATAATGTGTCGTTGGTCAGCGCTGCCACAAATGACTGAATCAGAAGTTCACTCTATACCTTTATTTGGATCCATCCAACGCGTTTCGGAGCCTGCTATGCTCCTTCAGGGAGTGTAGTCATACACTCCCTGATGAAGGAGCATAGCAGGCTCCGAAACGCGTTGGATGGATCCAAATAAAGGTATAGACTGAACTTCTTCTGATTCAGTCATTTGTGGCAGCGCTGACTGACGACACATTGTCCCTGGAAAATTCTGGAATTTGACCACATAGCACGTGGAGGTGTGGGTCCAGCAGCAGCCGCCATTATATGTTTTTCATACTGGTTGTGTGTCACACAACTACCGTGTTTCCCCGAATATAAGACCCCCCCCGAAAGTAAGGCAGGGTAGGGGGGTGCCCAGGGTTCTCCAATGTAAGGCACCCCCCGATTGTAAGGCCGCTTTCGGGGGGGTCTGTGAGGAATGTAAGGCCGCATTTTACCTGTTTATTCTGGCCCCTCCATGCATTCTCGCCTGCCTGCGGGCTTCTTGTGGCCGGCTCCGCCATTCTCTCCTGTCACGGGCCTGCAGGCTCGCAGCTGATTGGCCATCAGCTCGAGCTCTGATTGGCCGATCAGCCGCGACGTCACTGCCCTGCAGGCTCGCAGCTGATTGGCCATCAGCTCGAGCTCTGATTGGCCGATCAGCCGCGACGTCACTGCCCCGCAGGCTCGCAGCTGATTGGCCCAGCGTCTCCTGCACCAGAAGGCTCCCACCGGCACCGCAGAGGAATCGAAAGTACCGTACGGCAACGGAACGGTAAGTATAGCTAAACCGTGTGTGTGTGTGGGGCTGCGCGCGGGTGGTGGCAGCGGGATCATGCACACAGGGATGGGGGAGCAGCAGTGGGATCATGCACACAGGGATGGGGGAGCAGCAGTGGGATCATGCACACAGGGATGGGGAGCTGCAGTGGGATCATGCACACAGGGATGGGGGAGCAGCAGTGGGATCATGCACACAGGGATGGGGGAGCAGCAGTGGGATCATGCACACAGGGATGGGGGAGCTGCAGTGGGATCATGCACACAGGGATGGGGAGCTGCAGTGGGATCATGCACACAGGGATGGGGGAGCTGCAGTGGGATCATGCACACAGGGATGTTAAACAAAAAGTGTCATTTTTTTTGTCTAATGTAAGGCCTCCCCCGAAAGTAAGGCAGGGTGGGACTTTTGGGGGTAAATTTAATGTAAGACAGGGCCTTACTTTCGGGGAAACACGGTAGACCATGTGAGCAGTGTTCATTACGGCTCTTTAGCCGCTGATTGTTAAAAAGATAAGACCCTATCTGCGCTTGCTTCCTTCTTTTAGTTTATTTGTCTTGGCCCGAATAGGGGCAGGAAACACAAAGAGGTTAAATAGCCCTTCCTACCACCAGTCTTTCCTGTCCCTTAGAGGTGCACAGAGGTTTTCTTGAGTGCTGCTGGCTGGCAGGCAGTTCTCTCCTTACCTAGGACCGGGCGGTGAAGCGATCAGGCGCTGCTCCTTCCTCTCTGCCGCTCCCGCTCTCCAACGCCTAATTGGCCCAGCTGAGCGGGTTTTCCGGGACCGGCATCTCCTGCAGTCCCGGCTTCCTCCCCTCCGACCGTGGTGCCTGCGCTTGGGTTTGTCGCCCGGATGTGACGGTGGGCGCCTTTCGCTTGTCACTTCTGGAGGTGCGGCCACGGTGGCTGTGTGTCGCCGAGCGGCCGGGAGTGACTGTGCGCCGTCACATCCTGGGGCGCGGTTGCGGTGGACCACACACCGCAGCTTGTTTCCGGGCACTCCCTGCTGCGCTCACTGGCTGCAGCGTCGCCAGCAGGTGGAGCGGGGATGGACACACAAGTGTTGGCGCTTGCATCATGGTTCCTGGTGATATGGACCCCTGGTGATGACACAGGATTAGGTAGGACTATTGTGGCATTATGTCTCCGGCCGCCCCTGATGGTGTGTCTATGGCTGCAGATGCAGAGACCAACGCTCCCTCTGGCCCTGTGATTAAGACTAGGGTACGAGGTGTTTTTCCATACGGGGCTCCATTCTCATTCCTTCTCTCCCTGTTGTTTGTTTCAGGGAGGCAAGGAACAGGCACAGAAGACCAAATCCTCTTCTTCCTCCAGATGGTGTGGTGTCTGTAACAAGAAGCTGTCCCCCTCCTGTACGAAGCTGTTATGCCCCGCCTGTACTGAGTAGGTCATGGGAGATGAAAAGTCATCGCTCATGGAGGAGCTTAAAACTCTCATTCAGAGGGAAATTCGGTCGTCTTTGGGTTCTGTGGCTGGGCCTCCGGCTTCTGTCCCCCCCCATTCCCCCCTGACGCCTAAGAGGCGGAAAATGATGGATCCCATTCCGGAAGGGTCTGACATGTCTGCTTCTGATGAAGGCCTGGCGGATGAGTCGGATACACCCCAGGGCAGTGACAATCTCCGTCGATATTATTTTTCCTTGGAGGATATCTCTGAACTTGTCTCTGCGGTCCGGATTAGTGGAGGAGGAAGCATCACACTCTATTCAGGATATCCTGTTCGGGGGATTGCAGTGGAAAAAAAACGTCCCTGTTTCCCGTGCATTATAGCTTGAGGGATATGGTCCTGGGTAAGTGGCGGCTTCCTGAGAAGAGATATGTGATCCCAGGAGGGATGAAAAGTCGTTTCCCGATGGATTTGTCAGTGTCCAAACTCTGGACGGAGATGCCACGTGTGTATGTGCAGATAGCTAAAGTGGCCAACAAAACCATGTTGCCCTTTGAAGACTCATCGCAGATAAAAGATCCAATTGATCGTAAGGCTGATGGCTTACTGAAGAAATCCTGGGAGTCCTCATCCTTTTGTTAACATCTAATGTCGTTTTGACTTGTGTGGCTCGGTCCATGTTCCAGTGGCTGGACCAGTTGCAGACCCATGTGGGGGGCGGAACACTGAGAGAAGATTTGCTGGCTTCCATCCCCTCCTGCTGAAGGCCGCTAGTTTCCTTGCCGATGCATTGCCTGAGTCCATCAGGGCTGCAGCCAGGAATATGGTCCTCTCCAATACCGCTAGAAGAGCCGTCTGGCTGAGGTCTTGGTCAGGGGATATCGTATCTAAGAGTGAGCTCTTCTCTATTCCCTTCCATGGTGAGTACGTGTTCGGCCAGGTCCTGGACCAGCTTTTGGAGAAGGTCTCCGAGAAGAAGGGCTTGCCGGAGCCTAAGGCGAAGACTAAGACCTTTCGGCCACAGCATTATTTTCGGTCCCACTATCAGTCGCATTCCCAGCCCCAGAAGGAGAAGGGGAAGAACGGCCACTGGAGTTATCCGAAAGGGGGGGGAAGAGAAAGAGAGCATCTTTCCCTCTCGTTCCCAGAATAGGAAGTGATGCCATTCCGGTGGGGGAAGGCTTTCCCACTTCCTCCCCCAGTGGCAGCAGATTACAGCTTGCCCCATCATCCTCCAGATCATCAGGCAGGGGATGCGGATTCAGTTCTCTTCTCCCTCCCCCAAGCATTATGCTGTGACCACTCTGTCCTCTCCAAAGTTGCAATCTTCCCTTTGGAAGGAGGTTCAGAGTCTGATTCAGATGGGCACAGTCATTCCGGTTCCTACGGGGGAGGTAGGAGAGGGCCACTCTTCGCGCCTCTTTCTGGTTCTGAAACCAGGGGGCTCTTACCGCACCATTATCAATCTCCTGTCTCTGAACTCTCGGATGGTTTATTCCCATTTCAAGATGGAATCTCTCAGATCTACACTTTAACTGATCTGGAAGGATTTTGTGATGGCAACGGTGGACCTGCAAAATGCTTACTATCAGATTCCCATCCATACTGCGGATCAACAGTTTGCAGTCTGGTTCGAGGGACAGGTCCATCATTTCCATTTCGGGTGCTGCGTTCGGCCTGTCCTCTGCCTTTCGAATATTCATAAAGGTTATGGGAGAGGTCATGGCCTTTGTCAGGAAGAACATCGTTATCGTGCCCTACTTAGACGATTTCCTGATCACGGCTTCCTCCGAGAGTCTTCTATGGACGCAAACCCAGGAGCTGCTCCACATCTTTCGTTCCATGGGCTGGCTGGTGAATCTTCCGAAATCAAACCTGTCACCTTTCGGGAGGAAGGTGTTCCTAGGGTGTCTTCTGGACTCGGCCAGGCAGATGAGTTTTCTTCCGTCAGATAAGCGTAATCTTCTTTAGGACAATCTTTGCTCTCTACTTCGCTGTCGCAGAGTCTCTTCGCACTGGAATGTCTGCTTTTGGGTCCATGACGGCCTGAATTCCCATGGTTCCATGGGCTCAAGCGCACTCGAGAGTGCTTCAGTCACACATCCTTGCCCGCTGGAACGGTCTTCCGTCAGGCCTCGATGCCAAGATCCTGTTTATCTCCGGTGGTCCTTCTGTCCCTCCAGTGGTGGTTGGATCTAGTGATCCCACGGAAGGGAATTACGTGGCTCCAGGTTCCCCTGGTGACAGTCTATACCGATGCCAGCCAAAGGGGTTGGGGGGCTATGGTCTCCCATTCCTCCTTTCAAAGACGCTGGTCGAGTCAGGTCAGCAAGCGGTCTTCCAAATTCCGAGAGCTCTGTTTAGTGGAAGAGGCTCTCCGAGCAGGTCATGACTTTTTTCAGGGGAAACATGTCAAGATCTTTTCAGACAATGTCACAACGGTAGCACATCTACGACACCAAGGGGCTACCTGCTTTCGCAGTTTGCTAGAGTTCTCAGCTCGAATATTCTCCTTGACAGAGCGCCATCTTCTTTCCATCTCGGCATTTCATCTGGAAGGGCCCCGAAATGTGGAGGCGGATTTCTTGAGTCGTCAGGACATCCTACCGGGCGAATGGAGTCTCCATCCATAGGTTTTTCGTGAATTGACCAGGATCTGGGGATGTCCAGAGGTGGATCTTTTTGCCAGTCATCAGAACACACAGGTGGAGCTTTTTTTTTTTTTTTTTGTTACACCGGGATGGGACCCGTTTGGCGGTGGACGCTCTTGCTCACCGTTGGCGGTTCAACCTAGTTTATACTTTTCCTCCGCTCCCTCTATTGCCGCGAGTGCTCCAGAAGATCAGAACAGAGCAGGTATCTGCGATTCTCCTCGTTCCCTACTGGCCTTCTGCGGAGCTGGTTTGCATTGCTCAATCAATTGTCAACAGCTGCACCGGTTCATCTCCCCCTCCGGTGGGACCTTCTACGTCAGGGACCCATCTTTCCGGACGGAGCTGGCCCATCTCCGCCTGACGGCCTGGCTTTTGAGTGCAAGCTTCTGAGACGTCCTGGTCTTTTGGAGAAGGTGATTGCTACACTGAGGGGTAGTAGAAAGCCAGTTACAAATGCCATCTGCGCCACGGTGTGGAAAGTATATCATTCCTGTTGCAGTGCGTTCCCTCCGGATCCCTTCTGGCCTAACATTGACTTCATTCAGGATTTCCTGCAGGACGGCCTGGATAAGGGTTTGCGCCCTAGTACCCTCAAAGTCCAAGTGTCAGCCCTTAGTACCTTTTTCGACCAGTCCTTGGCTGAATATCCATGGATCCAGCGGTTTGAGAGCAGCGGCCCGTTTTTGTCCATGACGTATTCAACTCTTGTCCTCTGTGGGACCTCAATGTAGTGTTGACTGGACTGGCAGGTTCTTCATGTGAGCCATTATCATCCCTGTCCTTGTGCAAGCTGTCCTGGAAAACGGCGTTTTTGGTAGCCATTACGTCTGCAAGACGAGTTGGTGAGCTCCAGGCCCTGACCATTACTGAACCTTATCTCAGGGTCCTGGTCGATTGCCTGATCCTCGGGCTCGATCCTTCCTTTGTCCCGAAAGTCTCCTGAGATTTCCACCGTTCCCAGGACATAGTGTTGCCCTCGTTCTGTCAGAACCAAGCTAATGACTAGGAACGGGAGTTTCATATGTTGGACATTCGTCGTGCAGTGTTGTCTTATCTTCAGCTGTCGTGTCCTTGGCGTTTGAACAATGCCCTGTTCATCCAATACGGGAGTCGCAATAAGGGAAAGAAGGCTTCGGGGAGTACCATCGCAACATGGCTTAAACGATGCTATCACTGAAGCATATTCATGTCAGGATCTGGTTCCTCCCCCTCCATCTGAAGGCACATTCCACACTGGCGGTGTTTTTCTCCTGGGCCTAGAAGGTGGATGCATCCATCGAGCAAATCTGCAAAGCCGCCACCTGGGCATTTTATTCATACCTTTACCAAGCATTACTGTCTGGATGTCCTAAGACGTGCGGTTTTGGGCTTCGGAAGGAAGGTGCTTCAAGCCGTGGTCCCACCCTAGTCATTTTTTTTTCTTTGGTATTACTCCTGTAGTGCTGTCGTGGAGGATAGGAGGAGAAAATGGAATTAGACTTACCGGTAATTCTCTTTCGGGGAATCCTCACTGACAGCGCGAGTAATTCCCTCCCTATTTTTTTTTTTTTTTTTTTTTTACAGTTATTACTCTTTCTACTGGTGTAAGTATGTCTTGGAACTTCTTTTTCCGTTGGTCCTTGATAAACACTTGTGGTAGGAGGGGCTATTTAACCTATTTGTGTTTCCTTCCCCTATTAGGGCCAAGAGTCAACCTACTGTAGTGCTGTCGTGGAGGATTCCCCGAAAGAGAATTACCAGTAAATCTAATTCAGTTTTTGTGGTGTGTTTTCTGCACTAAAAACATATGACCCACAGATTTGCAATGAAAGTCAATGTGATTTTCAAAAAGCTGTGCACACAATGTGCATTTTTCAGTGGTGCCAAAAAAGAATGCATTTTTCAAAGTCCCTGTCAATTTCTTGTGCTTTTTTTGGGCTGCGTACTCCAGTTGCCAGCTATTCTAATTGGCAGGAAAACGCAGCTCTTACAAAAACACAGCAGAAAAGCACAGTGTGCACACAGCAAAAACGGCATGCATGCATTTTTGAAACAGCTGTGTTTTTGAGGCTGGAAAAAAGCAGGCAAAACAAAAATGCGCAGTGTGCACTTGGCCTTAGGCTTAGCCTTTAGACTATGTGCCCACTGTGCTTTGCTTTTCCGTTGCATTTTCTGCACTAAAAATAAATGACCCACAATTTTGTAATGAAAGTCAATGTGATTTTCAAAAAACTGTGCCCACTATATGCGTTTTTTTTATTTTTTTATTTTTTAAGTGGTGCCAAAAACGCATGCGTTTATAAAAGACCCTGTCAATTATCTTGTGCTTTTTGGGCTGAGTTTTCCAGTTGCCAACCATTCTAATGAGAAAAACACACCTCCTACATAAAAACGCAGCAGAAAAGCACAGTGGGCACATAGCAGAAAAGCATGCATGCTTTTTATATAATAGCTGCGTTTTTGAGGATGGGGAAAAAAAGCATCACTAACAAATAAGCTCAGTGGGCACTTAGCCTCACACCCAGCATCCGAGAAATTCAAAGCTTGCACATGGAGAGTGATAATATGCTAAGTGGGCCAACTAGTCATGGAACTAACGCTCCCTTGGCCATATCCAGGATGGGGAGCTGTATGTACCATCACTGGGGACCATGCCCGGACTGATAGGTGGGGGACTACTGGGAACTTTCCCGCTGGCTGTTGGTTGTGGAGTGGGCGGTGCCTGCACCCTCTCCTCCGGCCATAGGCCAGCTTTAAATTATTTTGTGCCCGCCGCTGACGGCGCAGTGGGGTCTGGTGAGAGGTGCCGGGCGGCTAACACCTCATCACAGTGAGTGATGACTCATCACTCACCAAGACCTGTCAGCGGCGGCGCGGCTCATTTGGAGGAGCGAGCGCTGTGCTGTGCAATGTCAGCATGTTCTTTGTGGGCGGAGACTGAGAGTGTACTCTGCTCCAGCCCATGAAACAGATGCTATTACCCGCTCCTGGAATCGGTCACTCTGAGGGCAGCGGTCGGGCCGGCAGATGACTCCTCTTTCTTCACCCTCATCTTGGCTGCTCCTGTGCACTGGTCTAGTAAGTCTGTAAAGAAGGCCCCTTGCCTGCAGTACTACTGAATACATACTACTATGTAGTGCTGGGCTGGCTGTGTATATAATGCAATATACTACACTACATGGGCCTACCACTGGCATCTATAGGGGCTGGGTGGCTGTGTATATATAGTCCTACCAGTGGCATTTATAGGGACTGGGTGGCTGTGTATATATGGTCCTACTACTGGCATCTATAGGGGCTCGGTGTTTGTGTGTATACCACGTGTGTACGAGGTGTATGGAGCAGAGCCGAGAGTGTACTAGGTGTATGGAGCAGAGCCAAGCGTGTACTAGGTGTATTGGGCGAAGCCGCATATGTACGAGTTGTATGGAGAGGAGCTGAGGCATATGGAGTAGAGCCGAGAGTGTACTGGGTGCATGGAGCAGAGCCGCGTATGTACAGGGCGTATGAAACAGAGCCAAGAGTGTACTAGCGTGTTTCCCCGAAAATAAGACCGTGTCATATATTTTTTTGGGGCCAAAAGTGGCCCCCAGTCTTATTTTCGGGGGGACGGGACTTATATTGACAGCCCCACACACACACACACACACACACACACACACACACACACCACACCACACACACAAAACCGCTTCTTACCTTGTCCGGTGGTGTCCCCGCTCCTCTCCTGGGCTGTGGTGCAGTGTCCCGGTCCAGTTGCATGCTGATCGGTGCAGTGCCCGGCCGACTTCCTGCTTCCTCCGGCAATCCCCGTCCAGGTCAGGCCCTGCGCCAATGAGAGCGCAGGACCTGTGACGTCAATCACAGCCCAGCGGCGGCCTGATGACGTCGGGCCAAATCAGAGGCCCCAACGTCATCTGGCCGCGTCTGGGGGGTGATTAACGTCACGGGTCCTGCGCTCTCATTGGCGCAGGGCCTGACCTGGGCGGGGATTGCCGGAGGTAGCAGGAAGTCGGCCGGGCACCGCACCAATCAGCATGCAACTGGACCGGGACACCGTACCGCAGACCAGGAGAGGAGCTGGGACACCACCGGTGGAGCGGGGCATGACAGCGGGGACAAGGTAGTATATATTGTGCAGCGCCCCCCCCGTCAGGCGGACTTATATTGCGCAGCGTTCCCCCCTGTCTTATTTTCGGAGGGGGGGGGGAACTTGTATTAGAAATTCACTGTGGGGCATCCTAGTGTTTGGGGGCACTTTTGTTGGCATCACACTATGGCTGTAACGAAAGGGGAATCAAGGGACTTCAATAGTAGGAAAATTACTTTGTAAGGGCTGCAAAGTTGTGAGATATGTTATGTGCCCCAGCAAATATTTTTTTTTTTTTTGGGAAGGGGGATGCAATAAGAACTTCTAAGGGGCCCCGTGATTTCTATGTAGGCCCCTGATGCAGGATGCATTGTCCCTCTGCTGCAGGACTGATTGGTCTTAACTTACACACCAGGTGCAGTGCCGCCCCTCGATACATACAGGCATCCAGCCATGTTTCTCCTGAGCGGCGGTTGGTCAGTGGCGCTTGTCCCCCTTCCCACTCCCACATCTTTTGCTCAACCCAATTGGACAGCCCCTGCTATTGGCTCTGGACAGCCCTGTGTGCAGTTCTTGTGATTGGCTAAGTATTTCAGGAGGAGTATATGCAGTGAGGGGGATCAGTATGGACACAGTATGAGGAGTGACAGGGAGATGGCTGCAGCAAAGTATGTGGAGTGAGGGGGGGGATTGGAGTGGACACAGCATGGGGAGGGAGAAGGGATGGCTGCTGAAACAGTATGAGGAGTGAGAGGGGGATAGGTGTAAACACTGTGGAGTGAAGAAGTATGGCTGCCGACACAGCATGGGAAGAGAGGAGGGGATGGGTGTAGATACAGTATGTAGAGCGAGAAAAGGATGAAGTAATGAAGAAACAGTAAAGGGGCACAGAATAGAGACTGAGCATGCATGGAGCTGTGTGGAGAGGGGGCAGCATGTGGGGACAGTATGTTGAGTTTGGGGAGTTTGATGCAGAACAGTATAAACCGTCTGCAGTATAGGAGGATACAGTGTAGAGGATAGTGTGACCAGGGAGCACAGTATGGTAAGGAGAGGACCGTGTGATGAGGGGACAGTGTGGAGGGCATGCGCCAGAAGAGGGACAGTGTATAAATCATATTTTGTGTAGGGAACAGTGAGGAGGAGCAATTATTTATTCCGGAGCACAGTGTAGAGCAGATATTTTTACTCAGGAAAATGTTGATCATTCTGCTATTTTTAAGGATATCGTGTCGGGATGTGCATCTCCAGAGACAAGCTGTGAATGTGAAAAGTCATCATGGTGTCTGGACAAGATGAAGAGAAAGACGACCCCGATCAGAGACAAGGTCATTTATAAGGTACCCGGATGTAAATGATTATTTGTGATAATGACTAATACTCATCAGTGTTGTGGTTCCTGTATGCTTTTATTGATGGCTGGTAACAACAACTCCCAATATGTCCTTACTGTTAAGGATGTAGTAGGAGTTGTAGGTTCGTGCAGCACAAATGTGTATGGGTCTGACCTGACATTACAATTGTTTAACCATGTACTGATGGTGGTTCTGATGTTGAATTTTGGTACTGATGAGGGTTGTGATTACTGTAATGATGGAGGTTCTATTTATGTGTTTCTGTTCCTCTGCTGGATCTGGTTCTGTATTTCTGTGCTTATGAAGGTTTTGACAGTGTTTCTGTACCTCTGGTTGGTCTGGTGATATATTTCTGTTCTGAGGAGGGTTTTGACTTTGTATTTCTGTTCTGATAGAGGTTATATGGATGTATTTCTGTACCTCTAGTGGGTCTGGTGATGTAGTTTTGTGTTAATTATTCTGATACTGTACACATCTAACAATCCATAACTTTTAAGCTTCCTTGATACATGGCTATGTTAATAAAGTGTTGTGCATTCTAACAAGTTAAAGGTTTTATGTATTTATTTGTTAGAAGCATTAAAGGAGTTGTCCCAGGCTTGTGATGAGTGTTCAGTCACTCTGTGTCTCTGTGACTGCAGACTTCTGAATTCTTTTTTTTTTTTTTTTTTTTAAATCAAATAAGTTTTTATTAAATCATCGAGTAATAAAAATTTACAAATAATATATTCAAAACAGTGACAATGAAGAGATGATTATTGTTTATGATATACAACTCCTTTCCCATTAACAGGAACATAAGAACATACCCTCCCTCCTCCCAACACCCCCATCCCTCCCCCCCTCTCCTTGAACAGATTTCATATATCATCCATATTCAAAACAAATAAGAGGAAAATAGAAAGCGTTTTCCGTTAGGCATGTGTTCGTCAGTTGAGATTGTCAAACCTGTCGTCAGGTCTCGCTTCTCCATTATCTGGTTAATGAAAGGGAGGTAATCAGAAAAAACAGCAGTATTATTGTACCATATCCCCCTATCTCCTCCATGGCTCCCATATTTTTTCAAACATCAATGCTGCACTCCTTCTGTTGTATATGTCTTCCTCCATACGTATCACGTAATCCACCTGTTTAATATACTCTGCTCCCCCCGGGGGCTCAGTCCTGATCCAATACCTCGCTATTAATTTCCTGGCCAGATATAACAATCTTGCAATTGCAATTTTTTGGCAGCTTGTCACTTTTATCTCTTCAACGTACCCCAGTATGCACACCAGAGGCACCCTCGGGACCTCGCACACATATCGTTTTTCAATCTCTGTGATGACATTCGTCCAAAACGTCTGCAGCATGGGGCTGTCCCTGTTTACATCTTGAACATTCAGATGTGTCTCTAACCCCTATTTTGTATAAAAATTCAGGAGTCCTGTATGTTCTGTGAACAAGATACAGCTGCGACAATCTTCCCGGTTCACTTAATGAAAGCTTTGGACCATACTCCAGGATACTATCCCAAACCTCATTTTCCATTTCTCCAATTTCAGATTCCCATTTGGCTCTTGCTGTGATCGGGTGTCGCAGCAGCATCACGTGTAACAGATCTCCATACAGTGTTGATATTACTCCTTTAGATCCACCCTCCATACATGCAAAGTCCAGAACAATATCTTTCTGTATGATAAGACTACCTAGCTTCACTTGTTGCCTATATGCATGTAGCAACCTAAGATATAGAAACCCATCTGTTGCCGGTATCTGAAATTCATCCTGCAGAGCAGCAAATTATTTCAACTGACCATTTACCGTGAGCTGTGACAAATATTGTATACCCCTGTTCTCCCATCTTTTTTGGTCACCCAATTTATATATTTCGCATAGTTTTGCATTTTTCCATACCGGCGTGTATATCGTCATACTTGTAATCCCTCTGTTTTTTAATTCTAGACCATATTTTTTGTAGTAGACACAGAGTGGGGAACCGCCCGCCTGCTCTACCAACGTCCCCTGCCTCCAAACTGATTACTAATGGACTTCGTCCCATAATATATTCCAATAGCTTTTGACTGGAATTCCGCCCACCTTCTGACGCCCATCCCCTCATGTGTTGTGCCTGAGCCGCCAAAAAATATAGCCACGGATTCGGCAGTGCCAAACCCCCCTCCTCTTTTGGTCTCTATAGGGTTTCTAATTTTAATCTGGGTTGTCCCCCCTCCCCAAACCAGATCACGGAATAAAGAGTTCAGTCTTTGAAATAGCCCCCATTGAATCCATATTGGTGAGTTGTGAAGCACGTAGAGGAGCTTCGGCATCATAATCATTTTGGCAAGGTTTGTTCTACCCACCACCGAGAGAGGCAATTTACGCCAGGCCTGTGCCTTATCCTTTAATTTGGCTAATAAAGGCATCATGTTCAACTCAAGATAGTCTGTAATTGAATGAGATATCTGTATTCCCAAATACTTAAATTGTGAAACTATTTTCAATTTGGTGCAGCCAGTGTCCTCCCGTTCCTCCCATTCCTCCTTATCTACCATCATGAGGTTCGATTTGTCCCAATTTATCTTTAATCCAGACATCTGTCCAAACCCTTCCACTACCTTTACCGCACACCTGAGAGATTCAGTAGGATCCTGTAAAAACAATAAGATGTCATCAGCATATAGGGCTATCTTCTCCTCTATAGGTCCGTACACAAATCCTTTCACCCCTGCCTCTTCTCGTATATAAGCTGCAAGCGGTTCTATTGCCAATGCGAACAGCAATGGGGAGAGAGGGCAGCCCTGTCTGGTCCCCCTATCAAGCGAGAACTTATCAGAGCGTCCACCATTTACTCTTATGCGTGCTACAGGAGAGGAATATAGCAATTTAACCCAAGAGACAAAGCTCTGCCCACAGCCCAACTTGTCCAGTGTTAGAAATAATCTACTCAGTTTCTTCGTTCGATAAACTCCATAGACTGCGTCTTCAGAACCAAAAGTGGGTTTTATTCGGGCAGGAACAAAATACACAGAGATGTACAGCAAAAGCAGTAATCAGGCATAAGAATCTAAATGACAGGCGCGGAACCCCAGGTGTCACACTCAAGATGGATTCAAAATAATGGCTCCTCGTCTCATGGCACACAAGATGGAATAGTGTCGCCCCGCCTGTCTAAAGCAGGGCGTTTTTATACCAATTTTCTCCATAGAGAATCACTGTATACAATGACCCTCTATGGACAAATGGTTACGTAACCTGTCATGAGTGATCCCTTCACATTATTATACAACATATATTGACATGAAGAAGCACATTAATTTCATTACTAACTACATACTATACTTAATTTTATCTACACAAATTATCTCATAATAGCCTTTTTTGGACCAAGCACAAATCATAACTTATTGACATTAATCAGCTCTGTTCTTGATCATGAGAAACGTCACATTAGCCTAGAGGGATCGAATACACCGTAAAATATCAAGAAAAATACAGAACTGGCTTATGAACTGATTATAAATTTTGCTAAATGATCAGACCAAATCTAATTAACTCCATCTGTTTTCTTATACAGGTTTAGGTCATTGCTTATAGCTAGAAGACATGACATCTAGATTTCTACTAACAGAGAAAGTTTCAATAGATATATTTTCAAGAGACAAAATGGCTGACAGAGGCCTTGGTACCCATGGCCTCCGTCTAACAAATCCCTCTGTTGTACTTATGGTAATTTGATAATTTACCCTTAAGTACAAATTGGCATATGAGTCTAGTCGTAATTCTCATATATGGTATTGAGGGAAGGCATAATTTCGTACACTCCCTGGTCAGTAGGGGTGTTGGAAGGGACTGAAGGTACCCTTGTAAGAAGGGCCCTAACAATAGGTGTACAACCTATAAGTGAGCGTGGTCTGGCAGTAGGTACCCTACCCGCACCAAGTCTCCGGTATGGTCTGATAAAAGTGGTACTATGTGTTATTACACGGGCCTGAAAGTTATTTAGTTCCTCAACATGAGCCAGATTCTTTTTTGAAAAACTTTTAGACTTTTAGGTTACTACCTATTAAACACATATAGGAAAAAACAAACAAAGTAGCAAAAAATCTACAGTAAATATCACCAACGTAAGAGTTCTTAAGTATTAATGAGTCCCGTTACAATCTTTCAAAAAAAGAAAAAATTCAAAAATTTTCTTTGTTCCATGGCTCCTAAGGTCCTATTCACAGTTCAGGTGTGGGCAAATAGTCCTAAAAAGAAGCAAAGAACACAACAAAACAAAAAAATCATCACAGAAGTGAAAAAACATAAAGTGTCCGAGTCCCAAGTCCCATAACAGTCTCTGAGTCCTTTGATCCGTGGCTCTCGATCTTGTTCTGTTTCCTCGGAGCTTCCACTGTCTTCCCCCTCGATCACACTGTCCGGGTCCCACTGGATAGTGTGAGATGTCATCTCCAGGAAAACAGGCGGATTCATGGATCCCGATCCAATAGGGGACCTGAAAAATAAAATAAAAGCGCAGTATCAGTTCTCACCAGCATCACTAAAATTCTCAACTGGCAATATAACAAGCTTACATTGATGAACAATTTTAACACCTTTTGTCTCTTGACTTGCTAATCCTTAGCACTCCCAAAACAGTTGGGCCTATCACCTGTGTGATAACAAATGGGCCTTTGTAATTGGAATCCCACGGTCCTTTTTTTCCTAAGATTCTTAACCATGAGCTAAGCTCCCACAACAAATTTGGACTCATATAAATTCCTGTTGACTCTGAGGCTACAGCTCTTATTGCCAGGCAAGTGGGCCATGATTTGTCTCACTAAGTGAGGTCCATTGTCACTTTCAATTAATTTTGGGAAGCCCCAGTGTGAAAACACATCTTTCCACAAGAGGCGGGCCGTTGTCAGGGCAGTATTGTTGGTGGCAGGCAGGGCCTCAACCCATTTTGAGAAAACATCAACAA
Source organism: Allobates femoralis (assembly GCA_033576535.1). Classification (NCBI taxonomy): domain Eukaryota; kingdom Metazoa; phylum Chordata; class Amphibia; order Anura; family Aromobatidae; genus Allobates; species Allobates femoralis. The sequence continues at coordinate 477,936,913 of JARQOC010000004.1, forward strand.
TGACCAAGGCATACCTGAATCCTCCCTCTGCTGGAGGAAATGGTCCAATGAAGTCAATTTGGATCGACTACCATGGACCATCAGTCACTCTGGGGATGGCACATTTTTCCTTTGTACTAGCTGTAAGAGCGCTGAAAGACTGAATGATTAAATTTAATCAGAGACTTAATCATTATAGTTGGGATATATGGTAACAATTTGTCATCAACCCTTTTGTAATACAGATATTGTCCTTTATCAATGGGTATTGATTCAAGGGAGTTAAATAAAGATGCATCTCCTTGCTCTCTCTGTGCCTTTAAGAGGTCGTGGAACTGAGATGCATAAGGGTGGGGCTCCTCCCGGAGTCTTCACGTGAGAGCAGAGATAGTAGCCTGTGGATATCTGTCAACGCCCATCAGGGCGGCTTCTTTGGCTGCGGAATCTACATATGCATTGCCCACGATGTGGGGGTCAGATGTGAGCTTTTGATGTCCTTTGATTTTACAGAAGGACCATAAATTTGGAAATTCTTTGCCTCTCTGCACAATTTGCTTGAGAATATCTGCATGCTGAAGCGGCTTGTTCTGGGAATTTAACATCTTCCTCTGTGCCCATACATTGAAATACAATGTCAGAGAGGAGACAACGTAAGCACTGTCACTGAAAATATCATGGGATCAATACACAAAAGAATGACTTGCAAAGCTGCCTCTAATTCAGCCCGCTGGGCGGAAAAATGTCCAGGAAGCTTATATTGCAATAAATTCTCGTTGTCAGGGAACCACAAAGCGTAACCTGTGACATATTTGCCATCATGCCAATACCGGGCCCCATCTATGTATACACAGGGGACATTGGTTTGAAAGTCTGCACGGAAGGGGGTGGGAGCGACATGAGTCTGTTCAATTTGGCAATCATGAGACTGACCTGCATATTGCAGCAATTGTGCTCCCACTTCTACCTGCAAATCCCTAGTCTAAAAGTCAACAATCCATTGGGCCATTCTCTGAAAATTCACACCCCAAGCTTTGCCTGTAAGCAGTGTTTTTAAGGTTACATGGGGGGTCTGCAGAATCAAGGTGAAAAGCTAATTAAAGTGCATGCTTTAAATTTTCAAAAGCCTGCAGGGCGTCTCCCTCTATTGTGATCGTGGTAAACTCATTTTCAATACCTTTTAGGAAATGTACAAAGATTTAGCAAGCAAGCAAAATCCTCAATAAATTCTCTGGAAAAAATTCACAAGACCCAGAAACTTTCTGAGTTCTGTGATATTGATTTGGCACAGGTACAGCTTGAATGAATGTCCCCTCTTTTGAAACTGACACACATTCAAACATTTAACCTCTGGTTGCATTCAGCTGTACTCTGTCCCGACTCACATTTAATATTGAGTTGCACAATGCATCACACATATTGTCAGTTTCATCAACAATTTGAGTCCATAAATTTTAAATCAAGAAATCATTGACATATTGCAGGACTTTGTCTCCGTACCCCAGGGGTTCCAATACCTGTGCCAACACCTGAAGGAAATAAATTGGACTAGAACAGGTACTGGACATTTTCTAAGGTAAATGCCAAACGGAGAGCCGACTCAGGTGTAATAGACACGCAGAAAAAGCCATTTGCAATATTCAAACAAGAGAAAAAAAAAAACAAAAACCTGACATTCACTCCTCAGCAGTGACATCACTTCAGGGACCGAGATGTGTTGCTGAGGGGTGTATTTGTTTACAAGTCTTAAATTCATGACCCTGCGATAGCTACCATCCTCTTTTGTTTTACAGGCAGGATTGGGCTGTTGCACAGGTGGGGGGGGTTTGCCTCGTACAATCACGCCCTGTTATTCCAATTCACTGACAGCAATCCTTATGTAAGGAATTGCTTCCTCAGGAATACGGTATTGGCGCTGAAAGGGTGGTAGACGGTCGCTGTCAATCTTAATTAAAATTTGCATCAGTCCGCAATCTGTACATTTTGAAACCCATAAATGAGGAAAAAATTGCACCAATTCATGTTTCAAAGCCGTGTCTGCAAAATTTATCTCAGGCATGTCATCATCATTATTATCAACTGAGCACAAACTAGCAACGGTTAATTTATGACTGTGACATTTTCAACTCTGCAGCATCCATAATAACTGAACAGACAGTAGTTCCTTTGTCACGCCATAAGACCTTATTACACAAATCAACAATGATACCCAAATTAACAATGATACCCATGGCTGACAACACATTTGACCCATTAATAAAAAACTTTAATTGCGGACTGATCCAAAGTTCACACCGAATGCTCGCCTGTATACAGGAGCCCTCAAATCCCACTAAAGTTGTGGTGTCTGGCAGCCCGGGGGGAGCTGCAATTTGTGTTCTGTTACTGAAACAGAGGCTCCTGTATCAATTAAAAAAATCTTCCCAATTTTTGGTATCCTCTATCCTCCCCTCTGACATAAGGTCGGTCCATCTTGGCCTAGGGATAATTGTGCCAAGAGGTACAGGGGAACAGGGGGGGTTCAATGCATCAATCAGAACCGGCAGTAGGAAGCCCCAAAAAAATTCACCAACCTCACCAGAGGCAATTCTACAGCCCATTGCTGTCACCTCCGAGCCGGACAGATCGCTTGAAAGAGCCATTTCCTCGTCCCCCCCAGCTCCTGTATCAGTGGAGCATGAGGGTGGGAGGAATTCCTCCCGGAGGAGGGTGAGCTCTCCTCACAGCATGGATCTGTGCGCTGGGATGGACAAGGGTCGCATAATTGGGTGACGGGGCAAAAGGCTCCCGAAAAACAGGGTTAACTATCTGAGGACCATTGTACTGCTGGCACGGTTTGGGCCGTTAACCACTGGCTGTCCAGGGTTCTTAATAGCAGGATTTGGAGCACTGGCTCCCTCATACGGATCTCTGGACATTGTAGAGGTAGGCTGCTGTTGCACCTGTGAATCATCCCTGGGAGCTAAATGGGAACACTTACGTCTAAGATACCCTGATTGCCCACAAGGATAGCATACAAGAGGACCCATGGAGTTCCGAGGGGCTTCTGCCGACTGGGACTGGCCCGCTGTCGGCAGTTGGCCATAACCCCCAGGAAGTCCCGGTCTCCTGTCCACAGCAGATGCCTTCCGGGCAGGGCGATACGCAAAAACATTTGTATCATCGCCCTTAGTCTAGGATGGCATTTTCCCTAACAATGGTTACCAATGCCCTAATTTTGTCCTTCACAAATTTAGCATTATGTAAAATCCCTAACTTGCAAAACCTTTCCAAGTATTCTCTACAATCTATTCCATCAGATCATAATCATCTTTCTGATCTATTCTATCAAAAAATACTTATCAAAAGTTACACACCAGGCAGCCCATCTTCTAATTCTAAGATAATTTCTTTTCCTGATTCTAAAGGATGCTACAATCTATGGATGGATTTTTCTTCCTCCTGTCTGCCTGCAGCACATGTATCTCATACCCCTCCCTTTGTGACACTACTACTCCCATCATTGTATCAGTAGCTGCTGCGTTCTCTCCATACACTGCTCCACTGCCCCTCCCTGTGTAACTACATTAACGTACTGTCTTTGAAGCTGTCTATCACTAGCCTGATCTGAGCTATAACTAACTTACACAAAGCCGCTATTCGGCTGCCCTTTCTGCTAATAATTTCTTCTAGCTATGGGGTTTCAGCGTGCCTGTCAGTCTGTTTCCTTAGCCACTCCATAGCGGTGGAAACACAAGGACGAATTTTTTTAAACTGCTTTTAGTATCAACTTAATGCATTTTACAGGCAAAAGTTAGATACTCACACCTCTGTAATGGAAGACACGTGCCGGCTTTGGTCAACCAAAAGAGGTCCAGCCGTATGATCAGCCTCACTCGTTACGTTGCCACACGTCTCCTTCTCCGTACCCTCGGCTTTAATCACGTCCTTGTATAACTCACGTAGAGGCTCAGTCTTGGTTACTCAGGGTAGATAGGAGCGCAAACGAGAGATTCTCAGCGGCTGATTTCCTTAATGCGATTTCACGTGGCGCCACGCTTTTCATCAATAAAGGCAAAAAAAGAGAAAGAAAAGTCCGTTCCTCACCCTCTCACCACTTTGGTTCACAGCTTTACTTGCAGGAATCTTCTAGGTTCTTCAGAAAGGATGTGGGATCATCTCATCTCCCCCCTTTCCACCGGGCTGTAGCTCGCCATCTGTTAGAAATAATCAACTCAGTTTCTTCGTTCGATAAACTCCATAGACTGCGTCTTCAGAACCAAAAGTGGGTTTTATTCGGGCAGGACCAAAATACACAGAGATGTACAGCAAAAGCAGTAATCAGGCATAAGAATCTAAATGACAGGCGCGGAACCCCAGGTGTCACACTCAAGATGGATTCAAAATAATGGCTCCTCGTCTCATGGCACACAAGATGGAATAGTGTCGCCCCGCCTGTCTAAAGCAGGGCGTTTTTATACCAATTTTCTCCATAGAGAATCACTGTATACAATGACCCTCTATGGACAAATGGTTACGTAACCTGTCATGAGTGATCCCTTCACATTATTATACAACATATATTGACATGAAGAAGCACATTAATTTCATTACTAACTACATACTATACTTAATTTTATCTACACAAATTATCTCATAATAGCCTTTTTTGACCAAGCACAAATCATAACTTATTGACATTAATCAGCTCTGTTCTTGATCATGAGAAACGTCACATTAGCCTAGAGGGATCGAATACACCGTAAAATATCAAGAAAAATACAGAACTGGCTTATGAACTGATTATAAATTTTGCTAAATGATCAGACCAAATCTAATTAACTCCATCTGTTTTCTTATACAGGTTTAGGTCATTGCTTATAGCTAGAAGACATGACATCTAGATTTCTACTAACAGAGAAAGTTTCAATAGATATATTTTCAAGAGACAAAATGGCTGACAGAGGCCTTGGTACCCATGGCCTCCGTCTAACATCCAGCACTAGCCACAGATAGTCCCACTCCACGCTGTCGAAAGCCTTATGGGCGTCTAAGGATACCACCACTCTGTCACCAGCATTATCTGCCGGGAGCTGAAGGTTCAAGAATAGTCGTCTTAGATTTAAAGCTGTAGACTTTTGGGGCATAAACCCCGACTGGTCAGGATGTATTACATCAGATATAACCCCAGTCAGTCTGCGCGCCAACACCTTAGCCAGCAGCTTAGCATCCACTGACAGCAGTGAAATGGGCCTATATGACTCTGCCCTCCTGGTATCTTTATCTGCCTTAGGTATAACCACTATCGTGGCCTCCCTCATGGATTCCGGTAGACAACCCCCCAGCAATGCTTCCTGAAAAACCACACATAATTTTGGTAGCAGAACGTCTTTAAGCTGTTTATAAACTTCCGTGGGTAATCCGTCTGCCCCTGGTGCCTTGTCATTTGCCATTGAAGCAAGTGCCTCTTCTAGTTCTTCGACTGATATTGGTAGTCCTAGTCTCTCTCCCTCATCTTCTTTTAGGCGCTGCATATTTACGCCATTAAGGTATCTCCGTATCTCTTCCCGTGAGACAGATAGCTGAGAAGAATATAGCTTCCCATAGAACTCGCGAAATACTTTAAGGATACTTTCATTGTCCTCCACTACTATCCCTTCAGTATTATACATCCCATATACATGTGAGGATTCTCTCTGAGCCGCTGCCACTACTGATAGTAAGTGCCCCACCTTTTCTCCTTCTTCAAAAAGCCTAGCTTTTTGAAATTCCTGCCTTCTTTTTACTGTTTTAACATACGCCCTATCCACCAACTCCTGGCTCTCTGTTAATCGTTGTTGCGTCTCTGGCGAAGGTCGTGTCACTGCCGCTGCCTCCGCTTTCTCCAGTGCCTCAATCAACTCTTGTTCTTCCTTTTTCGTCTTAGTCTTACACCTGGATATATCCCTGATGAAAATTCCCCTGAGAAACGCCTTCATGGTATCCCCAATCACCCCAGATTCCGCACTGCCCTCATTATCTGTAAAAAATTGTTCCACCTCCTTCCCAATCTTTATCATATCTAACGATTTCAGCCAGGATGGGTGTATTTTCCACTCCCCTCTGTGTCTCATGGTGCCCATTCTCATATTAAGCACAACTTCTAGAGGTTTATGGTCCGATGTCACCTTCGGCAAATATTTTACCGTATGTACGATTGCGTCCAATTGCGCATTGCCCAATGCCATATCAATCCTAGACATAGCTTTATGAGAAGCATGAAAAGCATTTTACCCCCCTATTCCGGACTCTCCATACGTCTACGAGACCCAGTTCCCTAATTTGGTTCGCAAATGGAGTGTCATCTCCCCTCCTCATCATAGGCTTCTGGCTCCTCCCTTCCCTATCAATATCTAGATTCAATACGTTATTAGCGTCCCCAATGATTAAGACAGGGATCCCCACTCTGCGTCCAGTACATTCCAGGATTTCAAGCAATTTACGATCCGAATATGGCGGCGGGAAATATACAGCTACTAGGCATAACGGTTGTCCAAATACCCGGCATACTACCATTACATATTGACCTTCTTTATCAACTCTCACCTCTATATTTCCTCATAAGGAACAGAAATCTGGACCAGGACTGAGACCCCCCCCCTTGCATACCCAGAGTACGTGGCATGATACGCATGTCTAATCCAAGCCCGTCCTAACACCCCCTTCTTGTCAGACGTCAAATGTGTCTCTAGTAAACAAATAACAGAAGGCTTGAATGATAGGAGATATCTCAGCACCACTGCCCTTTTATTTCTGTCACCCAGACCCCTAACATTCCAGCTCAAAATCTTAAGTTGATTAGCCATACCACCGGTAACTACGAAATATTTCCTCCCATGTGTCCTCCATAATGTAATTGAGACTGTTCAAGCCCTTCCCTGACCCCCCGTCCCTTTCCCCCCCCCCCCTTCCCACAAACACCCCTCCCCATTATCTACTCCCTTCCGAGAGTGGGTAATCACGTCTAACCTAGACCCACCACACACACCGTCTCTTCTACCGTAACTCGTACAGAGAGATAGAGCAAACCTCTTATAAAAATACTCCCACCTTATAGCCCACCAGCATCTTCCCGCCTTAAGTAAAAGATTAACCACATCCTAATGATGTTATAGGCTTTTGTAACCAACCGCCTACACCACTGCCGACCCCTCCACCATATCCAATTTGAGAAAAGAAAATATTAAAAAGTGAGGGAAAAATCTGTTAACACAAAAAGAGAAACATTAACATTTCACCTAGACAAATGTCATTGTGTCAATAGGCCGATTTTTGTCACCCCTTAAAGAATCCTAAATAGGGATAAGAAAAACATGAAATACTGATATCAGGGGAACTTCGAGCCATCGTATGATAACTAACAGATTGGAAAACTCTGCAGATCATCATACTTCCCAACAACACATTCAAAACATCATCCCTGAACCTGTTAGTTCAGCCTTTTCCCTGGTCACGTAATTGTCTATTGTTGCGCTCCAACCAGTCTGTGGCCTCTTCCGGCTCCTGGAAAAAATGGACTCTATCCAGCGCAACAACTCTCAGTTTAGCTGGATATATCATAGAGTACATAAGTCCAAGATCTCTCAACTTCCGCTTCACCTCTCCAAATCTCATCCTCATCCTCTGGACTGTGAGTGAATAATCTGCGTAGATGTAGATGTTCTGACCATCTATAGTCAAGTCCGTAGCAGTCCTGGCCTTACGCAGTATGGTGTCTCTATCCCGGTAGTTCATGATTTTAGCCAAAATGGCTCTAGGGGCAGCTCCAGGAGGTACAGGTTTCATAGGAATTCTGTGTGCCCTCTCTACCACAAATACTTTAGACAGCGTGTCTATTCCAATTTTGTCCAGTAGCCATTTCTCTATATATTCACTCGGAGAGGAGCCCTCCGATTTTTCGGGTACCCCCACAATTTTGATATTGTTGCGTCTCGAGCGATTTTCCAAATCGTCATTCTTGGCTAAGGTCTCCTTTAATTGTTTTTCACACTGTGCGTGACGCTTTTGTAATTTAACTATATCATCCTCTGCAGTGCTGACTCTTTGTTCCATTTCTCCCATTCTAGTATCAGACTTTTTCATGTCACACTTAATGTTTAATCTCCTCCTGCATGCCTGTGACTTTCTGTGTCATACTAGTTAGAGCCTTGCAGAAGTTCACAGCAGAGAATATGTCCCTCAGAGTGAGCTCCTGAGTATCATTTACAGCACTCCCATTTGCACTTTCAGTGTCTTGCAGCCCTGCATGTTCCTCTGTGCCGTCCTCCCCCTCTTGTATCTGCTCTGAATCAGAGCTTTCATCCTCAGAGCCCTTGTCCTCCATCTCTGTGTCCCCCTGTACCTCCTGTCTTGCAAATCTCTGCAGACGAGCAGCCGCCGACATCCTCCTGGCACATGCTGCGTTTGTAGCCGCCGCCTCCTTCTCCACCGCGGCGCCATCTTGTGCTCCACCGGCCTCTGCTGCTCCCAGATCTTTCTGCCTCCTGCGCGTCATCCCGCGGTCTCCTGGCTCACCGCTTGTGCCCCCGGGGTCTAGGGATCTTCCGACACACTGCAGGTGTGTTTTAATGGCCGGGTGTGCGGCGGTCACAGCCGTACAGTTCTATTACGGCGGGAGAGCTTTCCTGCTGCGACCGCTCACATTACCCGCTAGGCCACGCCCCCCCCAGACTTCTGAATTCTCAGAGTGCACACTGCCTGCTGTCATAAGTGTCTGGTCCTGGCGGTGAGAGTGGGAGGTCACGTAACCATAGGTATGCAATTTTTTTTGACAAATCCTTTTTATTAGATTTTTGCACATATAACATATCATGTCCACATTGAATTAAAGACAAGTAACATTAACAGAAATAAAAATTATCCCTTTCCCTCCCCCCTCCCTTGTTATCCAACTTTAGTTAGCCGTAGCATCCCTTCCCATCTGTAATGGTAAAGCACGGAAACAGAAATTCCAACATATCATTCCCCACTACCAATTTTCAACTCTCCCAATGTGTTACCTAAATCTTCAAGGCAATACCACTTGGTGTTGCGGAAGCCTTCCATTAACGCCACAATTTCCTCTCTAGGTAGACAGTAGACTATGAAGTCTCGCCATGTAGACATAAATTTGGAGGTTTTATTTTCTTTATCTGTGTCAGTTGTTAATTTTTCCAATCTCATAATACGTTTCAATTCCCCACGTAGACTCGTCACCCCCGGCACCTGTGTGTCCAGCCATTGTCGCAGTATTAGGCGAAGGAATGTTATCAGAATTAGGTGAAATAATGGGTATTTTCTCTTAGTAACTACTAACCCCTCTAAATCATGGAATATCAATGTCATCCTATTCATTGGTATAGTCGAATCTAATAATTCCCCCATCCATCGCCTGACCTTTTCCCATCCCATTTGTACCTTTGGACATTCCCACACTCCATGGAACATGTCCGTTTTTACTTCTCCACACTTAGGGCATTTTGTCATTCTATCAGGATTATTAGTTGACACCGGAATGTTGAAACCCAATATCGCCTTGTGAATCATTCGAAACTGGGTATCACGCCAACGGTTGTCTGTCACATATTTTCGCATGGCATTCCATCCCGCCAGAACCCCTTCCCCCGCTCCTTCAGTCCCTAGTCTAGTATCCCATCCTGTAAGCAATCTAGTAGGTCCCTTTGGTAACAGTCTAATTTTCATTGCCGCATACATTGAAGAGATCGTCGTCACAGAAGCCTGATTAATTAGCAAGTCATCTATAGTCGACCTCTGACATTCCCTCCCAATCTCCTGGAGTCTTGACATCAAATGACCTCTAATTTGTGCGATTTGTAGTAATTGTGAGGATCCTAATCGCCATATTTCTATCACCTCCACCGCTGACATCCATCTTCCTTCCGTCTTATTCATTAGATCACCTAACACCTTAATCCCTCTTTCCCTCCAAGTCTTGAACAAGACATTGTCTTTCCCCTGTGGGAAGTCTGGGTTATCCCACAATGGCGTATACTTTGATATTTGCCAAGACAGTCCCAGTCTATACCTAACCGCCTTCCAGGCCGCTCTAGTGTCTCTAAATAATACTGAGTTTTTGATATGTGACTCTAAAACTCCGCTTCGCGCATGTAGCACTGACCCCAGACTCCAAGGTCTACACCATCTTGTTTCTAAGTCAAAATCAGAGTAGTTGCTCGTCCCCCGCAGCCAGTCCACCACATGTCGCCACACACATGCCAAATTGTATCCCCGTATATTGGGTAGATTCAAGCCTCCTTCCTCCTTGGGAAACATAAGTGTTCTCAGTTTTATTCTATGCCTCCTTCCCCTCCAAAGGAACTTGGCAATGGCCCAGTTTAGTTTATTGATATCCGTGTGGCGGAGAAGTAGCGGGACTGTCTGCATAGGGTACAACAAACGAGCAAACGAAACCATTTTTATAAGATGTATTCTTGCTGTCAGAGATAGCGGTAAGTCTTTCCATCTAATTAGTTCTTGCTCTATCTTCTTTATAATAGGACTATAATTTAGCCTATACAAATCTCTGGCATCCCTGCTCATCATTATGCCCAAATATTTGACCTCTCTCGTATTCACTTTAATCCCCAGGTACGTGTCCCGTCGTCGCTCATCATGTAAGACTTTCTTGTCTTCTTCCGTGAGAGGCATAAGTTCGCATTTTGAGAGATTTAATCGGAATCCCGATATTTTGTGGAACATCTCGAATCTCTCCAGCACCCCCACCAGATCACCAGCAGGATTTGCCATATATAATATGATGTCATCGGCAAATAGGTTAGATTTTATTGGAGTACCTCCCACTTTTATCCCCTCGAAGCTATTCAATCCGTTGAGGTACCTGGAGAGAGGCTCGATGGCCAGATTAAAAAGAAGCGGCGACAGGGGACATCCCTGTCTCGTTCCCCTTTCCAGTCTAATTACGTCAGATAGAAAACCCGGTGTGTGCACTCTCGCCTTTGGGTTAGCGTAGAGAGTTCCCAAAAATCTTCTGAACCCTCCCACCACTCCCATCCTATTTAAGACTTGCTCCAGCCATGGCCATCCCACACTATCAAAGGCCTTTTCGGCATCCAGGACAACCATGGCCGGAGCAGTCCCCGCCTTATTGTCCCCTAGCCGTATCGCCTCCAGCACCATGATGGCTTTTCTGACATTCGCGACAGCTGCTCTGCCTCGTACAAAACCCGCTTGTTCTCTTCCTATCCATCTAGGCATCAGGTGTGCCAATCTATCTGCCAAGATTTTAGAGATTATCTTCAAGTCCTGGTTGATCAGCGATATCGGTCGATACGCCGCCGGGTCATCTGACATTGTGTCCCCTTTTGGTAATAGTTTTATGTATGCTGTGTTCAGTTGCGATGGAATCTCCCCTCCCTCCATGAATCCTTTGTACATAGTTCTTAAGTGTGGTGCAACCTGATCAACCAGTATCTTGTACAAACTGGCTCCAAAGCCATCTGGACCTGGCGCCTTATTTTCATTTAGTTGTTTGATTACCGCCTTTATCTCCTCCTCTGACACTTCCCTGTTCAACTCTTCCAATTCCATCTCTGTCAATCCCGGTAACTCCACCTCCTCCAACCATTGACGGCCCAATTCACTATCATGTGTTTTTGCCGTATATAAACCTGTATAATAGGAACCCAGAATAGAATTGACCTCCTTTTGGATCTGATGTGAGTTTCCCTGTCTTGTCCTTGAGAGACACTATGTGTGAAATAGGTTTTCGACCCCTTGCCAAATGTGCCAATAATCTCCCCGCTTTGTCCCCCTGAGTATGTAGTGTTGCCTCCCAATGAGATCTTCCCATGTCTTCTCTCTTCCTCGCCCAGACATCAAATTCTTTCTTAGCCTCCAACCAAGTACCCTTAGTTACATCTGAGGGATGCGTTTGATAGCTCATATATTCCTCCCGCACCTTTAAGCTGAGTCTCAAATATGTAGCTTGTGTCTTTTTCTTTAGCGAAGCTGTGTAAGCCATGATTCTCCCCCGTAAAACCACCTTAGCCGTTTCCCAAAACAATGTGAGTTCCATTGCTTCCGGAGGATTATTGGAGACCAAATCCGTCCACCACTCCCCCAACCTCAACGCAAATTCAGCATCTTTTTTTAAAAAATGTGGCAATCGCCAGATGTAATCTGTACCTTTAGGGAAATTGTCACGCAATGTCACATCCACTGGGCAATGATCGGAAATCACCAAATCTGATATTTCAGTAGCAGTTGTCTTATGAAGTAAATCCCCACTAGTGAAGATTGAATCTATCCTTGACCATGTGCCGTGTGGGTGGGAAAAGTGCGTGTACTGACGTTCAACTGGGTGGTGCAATCTCCAGGTATCTCTCAGACCCAAATCCTCTATGAACCCTCGTAACGGTCCCCCTCTCGATGCCCCTATCCTCCCTTTCCCCTTACCCCTTATCTCAGTGCGGTCTTCCAACTCCTCCACTACCTCATTCATATCACCTCCCACTATCAAATTAGACACATCTTCCATGGATATTTTGGCCCCTAAGGCAGCAAAGAAGGGACCTCTATCTGAGTTTGGTGCGTAAATGTTATGTATATTTAATACACCGCATGGTGTGTCTAGAACTACTTGCACGTGTCTCCCCCCTTCGTCATGTGTGTGTCGTAGCAGCTTGTGTGGAAAATTTTTTCCCACCAGCGTGACCACCCCAGCTTGTCTGCCCACAGCTCCTGAACCAAACACCTCTCCCACCCATAGTTTATTCATCCTATATAGGTCCTGTTGGGGTAAGTGTGTCTCCTGCAATAATGCTATGTCTGCCCCTAATCTTTTCAAATGTCGAAGGACCATTAGTCTTTTTTTTCAGGGGATCTTAAACCTTTTATATTCCAGGAGACAACCTTAACCATAGTCAGTGTTTCAGGACCTCCGCATACACATACATTTTTATAATACAAGAACACAAAGAATCTAGAACCTTCCCACTCTTCATATGATACCACTGCTCTTCCATTGGATAACAATTTTTCCCTTGACCCAACACCCCTGTAAATTCAATTTCTAATAACCCATCTAGAATTTTCCACTCCCGTCTTATCCCTCCTCTCCTTTCCCCCACTCCCTCCCCACATTCCACCCTTGCGTAATTCCCTTTTTTTCCACCATGGATACCTCCCTCTTACATCATCCAGGCCAGTTATACTAAATAAAATAAAATAATTCCCCGTATTTTCACCCCCCTCAAGAGGGATGTTTCTCCTCACATTTAGTCAGTCTTAAGACTATTCTTCAATACCGCAGCTGCGGGCCTGACTCTTTCCCAGTCTCATCGATTAGGATCACGTCTTGGACTCGCCAGTTTATCCTTGTTATTAGTTTTCTCCCTGTCATGAATTGGAGATGATCCTCTGGGTGTTCTCATGAAGACTCTCATAGCCTCATCCGGGTCCCTCCATCTTCTGAAGGTGCCATCTTCTTCTTTAGTCCTCAGGATCGCTGGGTATTGGAGCTGGAATTGTATTCCTCTCTTGAACAGCATGCCACAAACGTCACTAAATGCCCTTCGCTGTTTTGCCACCAGCGCAGAGAAATCCTCGTGTAGCACTACTCTGTGGCCCAATATCTCAAGGGGTCGCCGTCTCGCTCTAAATGTCCGTAATATCTTATCTTTGTCCTTATAATCCAAGTATTTAGCAATTGCTTGCCTCGGACTCTTAGATGATTGAGCGCTGCGGCTTCCTCCCTCTGAATTTTGGCTTGTGCGGACGTTCTCTTCTTTGTGGCCCCAGCCTGTGAGCCCTCTCTACTTTGCACAGAGTGTCAATGCCAAGGGCTGTGGGTAATTCGTTTTCAAATATGGCATCCAGCTGCTGGAAAGTAATGGATTCTGGTAAACCAGTGAGGCGCAAGTTATTTCTCCTGGATCTATTCTCCAAGTCCTCCATTTTATTAGACATCCAGGAGTTTTGTTTCTGCATCTCTTCCATTTCTTGTTCTTTAGCAGTGAGCTTGTCCTCTAGATCTGACACTCTTTGTTCAAGCTCATCAAGCCTGCTGGCATGCCTGGCTGCAGTCTCCTGAAGATCCTCCACTGCTTCCCTCACAGCCTCTCTCACTGCTGCCGTTATGTCTGCCCTGAGTGTCTCATATAGCTCCTTGGAGCCTGCAATCGCAGCTCTCTGTTGGTCCGTGCCCGCAGCCTTGTCTTTGGGGCTCCCTCCTCCTGTCTGCCCCTTCATACCTCGGTCTCCGCCGCAATCCTTGCGGGTCACCTGGCGATGCTGTGAAGAGTCTGCCCTCTCACTCTCCTTCCTCCTCATGTCGCCTGCAGCTCCAGCGCCTGCCGCCATCTTGGGCTTTCCCGCTCTCTGGGGGGCCGGCTGCGTTTTTGCCTTTTGTCCGCCTCCCGCACTTCTCAGCCACCGCTCCACGGTTGCGCCTGCTCCCGGCTGGATTCGCTGGCCTCTCGCACCGTTTGCTGCTCTGTGGGGGTCTATTTTGCCGTTCTATGGCCGGATGATGCCCGGAGCCTCCTCAGCCCGGTCTCTCCACTACGGCGCTGGAACCGGAAGTTCATAGGTATGCAATTTAAATACATGCAGTCACGTGCTGAGTAGACATGCGAGGCTTCGATCAGTGAAATGAATTGAGCGAGGCTGGGCACGTCTAGTCTGAATGTGGCCAGAAGTATATAAATCGCATACTTGTGTTCACATGACTGTCCAATCTTACCATTAACATGGGAGAATTTGGAGGCCTGCAGTCACCTACACTTTCATCTGAAACCTGGACAAGCCCTTTAATTATAACATTAAACACCTTAGCCCACTCCCAACAATGTCAGAAACAGCTCTTGCGGGTTCCAGCAGTCACTGTACCTGTAACTATAAAAATCGCATATGGTTGATTGGTCACATGATGTCTACTGAGACCACTGGGGGGGGGGGGGGGAACCAAACTGAACCCTTGCCATGGGTGCCAGAAAACCTAGATACATCTCTGCCCAAACTCCTTACAGATGTCATCCTTGGTGGGATTTGAATCCATTCCAGGACCTCAGTGCTGCAAGACTGCAGTGCTAACCACTGAGCCACCATGTGCAGTGCTAACCACTGAGCCACCATGTGCAGTGCTAACCACTGAGCCACCATGTGCAGTGCTAACCACTGAGCCACCATGTGCAGTGCTAACCACTGAGCCACTTTGCTGCCCCTATGGCATACCATTTGTTGGCACATAAATTCTGAAATTCTTAACTGTTCTCAGGTGTCACTTGCCCTCTATTGTACCATTTGTGCTGAGAGTAGTGTTTGACTGCAACAGTCAATCACTACTCTCCAAATATCTGTATATGGACTGTGATCTCTATAGTGCAGAAAGATCAATGTGACCACTGAAGTGAAAGTGCAGGCACTGTAGGATTATGGTCGACTCAAGTCAATTCAATCTACCTTGCTAGTACTGTACTAGACGAAAATCTGCAACAACATTTGTAGTGAATTTGAATGTATCCTATGGGATCATTACTCTAACATAATCAGTTTTGTACAAAACTGATTTCTGTGGAAGTGTACAATTTCCAAATATATTTTGGATTGATCAAACTGTACAGAAAAGATACACACCCGTTTAAAAGAAAGCGATTTTTGCATGTGGGCTGCTTTGATTTGTGTTCCCGGCCTGAATTTGACTCCCAGTCTGGCACTGATGGGGACTATATCCAGGATTGAGGGGCTGAGTGTACCATCAGTGAAGGCCATATCCAGGATGGGGGGCTGTGTACCATCACTAGGGGCCATATCCAGGATGGGGGTCATATCCAGGGTGGGGGTGTGGGGTGTACCTTCACTGGGGACCATATCCGGGATGTGGGGCTGTGTGTACCGTCACTGGGGGCCTTATCCAGGATGGGGAACTGTGTGTACCATCATGGGGGGCTGTGTGTACCTTCAGTGGGGACCATATGTAGGATGTGGGGGCTGTGTTTACCATCACTGGGGTTATCTACTGTCATGGGGGGCGGCCTTGTACCAGGATGAGAGACATGTATACTTATTGTAAATCGGACACTGGCATTGCATTATAAGACAGACCCCGTTTAACATCAAAAATATATATTTTTATTCTCTTTTCCTTCACCAAATTTGGGGTGCGTTTTATAAAGTGAAAAATACGGTATTTAGATACAACTTAAAGGGAACCTGTCAAGTCATTTATGCTCCCAAACCTATCACTACCTGTCCTTGCAGCTTCCTAATATATCCCTAAGCATCCTTGTCTAACCCAAATGTGTACTGTAATCGATGAGAGAAATTATTTTATTACTGCATTGCATTGCTCTGGAACAAGCCTGTACACGCAATACACCCCCACACTGCGCAGTACTGGAAATCACGCGACTCCGGTGTCCTACCTGGAAGAAGCATCACACAGATTTGAAAATCCGGGAGTGCGCTGGAAATTAGGATATCACGGCCACCGGGGCGTGATACATGGAGCGAGGGGAAAAATGGAGGCTGAGAGAACGCCCACAGTGTCTGCACTAACGAAGACACCATTCTAATTACCATAGGGAGATGTAAGTAATAGAATCATTTTTCTCAGTGATTATAATACACATTTAGGTCAGACAGGGATGTGCTTGGAAGCTGCAGGGACAGGTAGTGGTAGGTTTGGGGGCATAAATGACCTGACAGGTTCCTTTTCTAATAATAATCCGTGCATACTGCATTGAACGTCTGTACCAAATTCATTACCGGTATATATTTTCTGAGTCAGTCCACTTTCTACCAATTCCACAGCCCTGGTGGCTAAGTGTAATAATTCAGGTTAGGTTGGTTTTAACACTGCCGCTTTTTGGTATCCGTGTGGATATAGCTGGAACTGGATGTATCCACATTCGTTTTCGACCCCATTGAAAGTCAATGGAGCTGGAGGAACTTACGGCTGCATCCAGCTCTGTACTTTTCCCTCTGATCCAGGTGTTAATGTTTTTTTTATTTTGTAGCAAGTTTGGTCTCCATTTCAAAACTGTGACCACCCAGATCCGGGGCACTACGGGTTCAATTTGAATGTGGCTCTATGGAACCAGGATCCTGCTGAATCTGAAAGCTGGATCTGGGTTTTTGGACTGAGCATGCCCAGAAACAAATTGTAAATGACACACCCACTAGGGGGTGTGTTATTTACAACTAGATCCAGCAAAAAAAAGTAATAAACGATATGCTCACTCATCAGTATTTTCACTGAGCTGAGAGACAGATCAGTGATGATACCGGTGCAGATGCATCCAGGTACATCTCATTCTATATATGTGGGGGAATGCGGAGGAGTGCAGCTTTTATCTGCATTACCCCGGATTCCAAAAAACGGTAAAGTGAAAGCAGTCTTAGTCTAAAGATACCCCTAGAGAATCCTTTTCTAAAGCCTATAACACTAAATTAATAGGTCCACTCGCGGTGACCGTTTAAAGTGTAACCAACGTTTACATTTTTATTTAATAATACTCAAGAGAAAGATAATAAACTTTCAAATATACTTCTTAAGTAAAATCTGGAAGAAACCTTTTAAAAACCTTCCAGAAGATGTCCCCATGAGGCTGTTTCTAAACCTGACATATATGCTGGTCCTTAGGGAAATATTTCACCGAATTATCGTCTAGAGGTTTATCCAGGGTAATTTATAGAATAATAAGGGATAACCTTTTTGTCCTCATTAACTGTTTTTATTTTAAGGGTTTTTATAAAAACATGGTGTAAAATAAGTGAATTTGTGCAAATATGCAGACTTCCCACCCACCTAGACAACAAACACACAACACAGCCCACTAATGGTGCTAGAGCGGAGGGTTTGGTGGGGTTCGGTTGACGGTCTGTGAAGTCAAACCAAGATAGATTGATGCTAAAGGGAGGGACCATCGGATACACTGTGCATCATTGGTGGTCCACAACCGATAACAACAATTGGTAGACGGTTGTGTGTATTGTAGTCGTCACCCTGTTACAAGTCCAAAGCCCAACCCTCAGTTCCAGGTCCACATCAGTGGTGATGTGAATCGGTCAAGTCAAGGTCTACAGATTAGTGAGATAACCTGCCTAGCAAACAAAATATAGCCCGACGCGTTTCGCCTCTCACAATAGTTTGAGAGGCTCATCAGGGGTGTTATACAATATGCTTCTACAGTAGTATAAGGATCAAATCTATTTATATTTGATCTAGGTTATGAGTCCATTGAAACAGATTCCAGGATGGTTCCAGTTGCTAGGTTCAAATGGTATCCTCTTCACAATACCTAGATGGTATCAAAAAGCCTATATGAGCATAGTTATAGTAGTCAGTCATGTTACCGTCACCCAGTGTTCAGTGGTATTATAGTAAAGGTACTTTTCTAGTCACCAATGCTTGTGATAATGGAAAAGATATTTTTATTTTTTGGGGAGGGGGAAGACATACCACGTTATAAGGTTGTGGTCTACACCTGGTATGGTGTGCCTTGTCACAGTCTTGTCCAGTTACAGTCTGTGTGTCATCCAAAAGGCTGAGGAAGGACAGAAATTGGTTATACCCCCTACTGTGGTGACCACCCTGGGGAACTACCTTATGATAATGGTAGTACCTTTGCTGGTTAGGCCCTTATATATCCATTGTATGGTAGGTATAGTGTAGTTTCTTTAGAGGTCTGCCACATTAGTGTTCCCCTTTAAATAGGAGAAACAGACAATGATTATAGTTTAGAGATATTCAGTCCTTATATTAATACTCGAGAGTGGTATATTAGAGAAAGGAGAGGGTGGTTTTAGGTGTGTCAACTAGGTTGTTACCTTATTCAGTATATGGATAATAGAGGTTACTCTTGTCAGCTTTATACCATTACTGACCCTGATATCTAGTCAGCCTGTGGGTGAAAACAAGTTTACTTTAGTCCTATTCGTTTTATACTGTGATATAACCTGTGCTTTTGGTATATAAGAAGAGGTGGTAAATAGTACCTTCTATATAAGGCTCTGCATCACCAGGTCTAGGCGATGTCTTCAGCCACTTATAGAGTTTGATTCCACAGTCAGTCTGAAGAAACAGAGGTTTCAAAGCTATGGGACATTTAGAATCTATCAGGTTGTTGTAGGGTTAAAAAGTTTGTCACCATACCTTAATGGTGGATATGTCAGGCAGGCTCCTCTGCTGGTTTACATCTGTTACTGCTCTCAGTGAATGGAGTTAGCTGTGGGCCCGCCTCTCCCCCTGCTTAATATAGTCCTCCCTCCACTATAAGTGGACACCGCCCAAAAAGCCAGTTCTGACCGCCTCAATTGTGCCAAAAGGAAAAAAAAGAAAAATAAATAAACCACACACAGCGCAGCAGTGTTGTAAACTGCCTGGTTTTGTTCTCATGGTGTCGGTACACTTAATTGGAACTATTACATGCTTGATCAAACCAGAGGATTGTGTGTCCTAAGGTTATATGATTGATGTTGAGATGTAGCAGGCATATTGTCAATGAAGTTTGACATATAAAGCAGGATACGCCTCATTCAATGGGGGATTGGACGATATGTTACTACTATAATCTGACATGTAATCTAGGCCTTTATAGAAAGGGGGGAAAGGGGCTGACCCACAGTAATCCACCCTGAATAGAGAGCAGGGAAACGTTTATTTAGGTGAAGTATCCTAGTTATAGACTGGGGATATAAAAGATTTATCTATTTGTTAGAGGAGAAAAAAAAGGGAAACTGATAGTTATGGGATGATCTAGTTAAGCATCCTTGTGTGATGTATAGAAGGCACAGTAAGGTTAGTTTCAAAGGAAAAGAAAAGAACCCCCACCCTTGATTCCTCTTTAAAGTATATCCATATTTCCATAGCGGAGTCTTATCAAATCTATATGTTACTCTCTGTATGGAAAATGGGCATAGTATTAATCTAGTCTCCATGGATGGACCCATCCTGTTCATCCGGTACAGTGTGAAGTCTCGTTTAAGATAAACCCAATATATAGTCTATTGGGATTGTTAGTTCTCCCAGCGCCCTTCTGGGCCTAAGGAGGATTCACTAGATTCCTAGTGCCTGTTCAATCAATAGTTGTGCCTTAATGAGTACACAGCCATCTCTACCTGAGGTATTGGACCCTCACGTAATTTTAAATGGTCATATGAAGCATGTGAAAGTCTGAGTTTCATTTAGTCCATCTGGGGTCACTGTCCTCAGTCGGTGTATCCAACGACACTCCTTCTGTAGGATCAATCTGTCCCAATCTCCCCCTCTCAATGGCGGTGTTACCACCTCAATGGCCATGAAAGAACAACCGACCAAACTTCCCCCATGTTCCAGATGTACATGCCTGGAGATGGGGGTGTCTCTCTTATGTCTGACATCCCCTAGGTGGTCCCCTATCCTCCTTCTAAACTCCCGTTTCGTCTTTCCAATATATTCCATGTTACATGGACAGACAAAACGATAGACTCACACCCGCAGTTTTACAATTTGCAAAATGTCTTAGGGTAAAAACCTTTCCAGTGTTCCTGCTGGTGAATTGTTTATCAGTGTTGATAAATGTGCAGACAATGCACTTCCCACATCTAAAAGTCCCTTTGGCACGATTCTCCAACCATGTACTCCCAGTGGCTGGTACCTCGTATGCACTGTGTACCAGTTGATCTTTTAGGTTTCTTCCTCGTCTATATGTGATTGAAGGGTGAGGCGGTATCAGATGTCTGAGGTCAGGATCCGCTCTCAGAATGCGCCAATGCTTCATCATGATGTTTCTAACTTCAGTGGCCTCATTATCAAACTTGCCAATGATCCTCAGCGTCATATCTTCTTGTCTAGTTTTGGGTATGAGTAGGTCAGCTCTCGGAGTGTTTCCTGCCGCTTTATATGCTTTACTGAGGACTTCTTGAGGGTAGCCCCGATTGAGGAACCTTGTTTGGAGTTCGCCTGCTTGTCTATGGAACTGTTGAATTGTAGAACAGTTTCTTCTAATACGCAGGTACTGTCCTTTAGGTATTCCCATCTTCAGATTCCTAGGGTGATGGCTTTTCCAGTGGAGCAAGTCATTGCTAGCCATAGGTTTCCTGAAGGTACATGTTACCAGGTGTCCCCCATCCCCTCTCTCAATAGTCACATCAAGAAAGTTGAGCGATTTCTCCTGTAGTTCAGATGTGAATCTCAGTCCAACATGGTTTATGTTAAGTTCCCTAATGAACATATCAAAACTGGTTTTATTCCCGGACCACAAATTGAAAATATCGTCGATATAGCGCCCCCAAAAAAGAATCTGGGGGCACCACCAGGACGTTCCATTATCACTTCCAAATACGATTGTGTCCTCCCACAAGCCCAGGAGTAGATTAGTGTAAGTTGGGGCCATGGAACTCCCCATCGCGGTACCCCTGAGCTGGTGGTAGAATCTTCCACCATGTCGGAAATAGTTGTGCGTTAGGACAGATTCCGTTGCTGCTAGAATAAATTGGTTATGCGCCTCATACTGTGTACCTCTAGCACTTAGAAAATATTTCACAGCTTCCAATCCAGCTTGATGTGGTATGCTGCTGTATAAGGCCTCAACATCAATGGAGGCCAGATACGTGTCATTGTCAATAATGATGCCATCCAATTTAGTAAGGAGGTCCATAGTGTCATTCAGGTAGGAGGGTAACGCCAGAACATCGTTTCTTAGTACTTTATCAATATAGATGCTCAGGTTTTAAGATACAGAGTCATTACCTGACACAATTGGTCTTCCCTTAAGTGGCGAAAGGCCCTTGTGTATTTTAGGTAAAGAGTAGAAAACGGGAATAACTGAAAATTTCGTGACCGTGAATCGCCATTCATTTTTACTCAAAATCCCACTCTGATATGCCTCGTCTACCAGAGTTTGCAGAATGGTTTGGTACTCTTTGGTTGGATCTCGTCTCAGAACTTCGTATGTGGTATCATCCTGTAGAATGTCCAAACACATCTTCATATATGTTTGGTGGTCCATTACTACCAGGTTTCCACCCTTGTCCTCTGGTTTCAAGATTATATCTTTACGCTTTGCTAAGGTGTCTAGAGTCTCTCTACTTGAGCGGTCCAGGTTGGGATAGTAGGTGGACCGACTGTGTTGTAATCTTTCAAGATCCTCACAGACCAATTGCGTAAATATATCAATACTGCTATAGTCCATCGTTAGTGGTGCTCGAGTGCTTTTGGGTTTTAGTTCTGTAAAGGGTCCTTGGCCCTTATTTCTAGAATCCATCAGACTCAGCATGTCCCTTGCTAGTGGTATGTCATCTTCCTCAATGCCCATGGCTACGCATTTATCTCTGTCGTTCTTTTCAAAGAAACTGCGCCATTTTAGTTTTCTCGAAAAATGATGTACGTCTTTCACCCATTCAAAGGCATCAAAATTATTCGTTGGGACAAATGATAGACCTTTCTTCAGCAGCTCAATTTCCTTAGTGTCAAGTGTGGTAGAAGTTAAGTTGATGATTCTTAGTTCATCACGATCCTCCTGTGGATGTGTTCTCTGTCTATGATGTCTGTGTAGTGGTAGCGAGGTTGTGGGCGGTCTCTTGGATCGTAAGTACGATTGTGCAGGTCTGCCTCCAAAAAAGATGGATTCGGTACTGGTTTGGGAAGGGATGGCGGTTGCCGCGGTAAGGATGGTCTAGGCAAAGATGGTCCAGGCAGAGAGGGACCCGGTCTTGGATTCGGCCTCGGAGTCTCCCATCTCGGTTTTCCTCTTCCTTTACCACGCCCTTTTGGTTTCCTTGGTACCCTCTCGTTCGCTCTCTCCAATCGGGCAAGCCTTTCACTTATGGCAGAAGGGTTACCTTCGTTTTCGGAGATATCCCCCTCAGACGATGAAATATCAGTCTGTTCCGATGGAGGCACTGATGGGATTGTGGGTACTGCTGGGTTGCCTTGTGTTTCCAATAAGAACGGATATGCCTTCCTGTCCCGGAAGTCTGTGAAGTCTTTGATATTGTTTTTGTTTTCTCTCCTTAAGACTGTTTTAGAATTTCTCTATTGTTTGTTTCTCTTCTAGAGAAGTCTTGTTCGCTCTTGTACTTGAGTGCTTGTTCCGTCAGTCTATGTGATGTCTCTTCGAAAATCAATTTTTCTTCCTTGTGGAGAATTTCCATAAGTCTTAAAGAACAGTTAGTTAATTCCTTTTCCCATGAAATCATCAATTCTAGGGATCTAGTCCTTTTGGCGGGCGCCAAATTGACCCTCAAACCAGCTGGAACTATCTTATTTTTTATATAATTTTCTAAGGAATAAATTTCCCACCAGGATCTTATGTTATCCTTATAACAACCCGTTAACGCTTGGAAGGTACTTTTTATGTTCATACAAGGGATATTACCCGAATTTGGTGTGGGCTCAGAAAAGGCGTCTTGAGCATCTAGTGCCCATTGATCCCTATTGATTGGGCCTGTCAAGAAACTAGCCATTAATTTTATATAAAATTAGTATTTCACCGAATTATCGTCTAGAGGTTTATCCAGGGTAATTTATAGAATAATAAGGGATAACCTTTTTGTCCTCATTAACTGTTTTTATTTTAAGGGTTTTTATAAAAACATGGTGTAAAATAAGTGAATTTGTGCAAATGTGCAGACTTCCCACCCACCTAGACAACAAACACACAACACAGCCCACTAATGGTGCTAGAGCGGAGGGTTTGGTGGGGTTCGGTTGACGGTCTGAAGTCAAACCCAAGACTCATAACCTAGGATCAAATATAAATAGATTTGATCCTTATACTACTGTAGAAGCATATTGTATAACGCCCCTGATGAGCCTCTCAAACTATTGAGAGGCAAAACGCGTCGGGCTATATTTTGTTTGCTAAGCAGGTTATATCACTAATCTTATATAAAATTTCCATATGGTTTGTCATCAATATCAGCTACCAGGTAATACCTGGTCCACTGTGCAGCTCAACACTAAATGACAGTAATCAAAAGGAGAAACAATGTGGAGCTATTTGCTTCAAGTTTATAGTAAAAATTACATCTTTATCAAGAGACAATTTTAGACACAAGTGGTGCAGAAAATCTGGTGCAACCTATACAATTACATAGCACATGATCCATACACAATAAATGGATGCACATAATATTTCATCAATTTGCACAGAACATAGGATGTATACAACATGCATATTTGGTCGGACATGATTAGTCAGATACACACTGAGAGACCGCCATAGTAATCCATAGTATAGACTGGCAGCTCTTAAGTAAAGTATTGCAACATCCCATAAAGTGCATAAGGTAAATACATTCAAAGTGCAATCACATATAGAGAATAAGGTGCTAATGCAAGATGAAGAGGATCATCCCTCCATATCGGACTCCTTACGTACGTTTCGCTTGCTTAGATACGCATATGCTTCATCATGAGGAGTACTAGTGCAGAGTAAAACCCGGAATTTATATCCACAAACACATGCGGTCACATGTTTCAGTCAGCCAATCGGACCGCTGGAAGTGGCGCATGCGCAGTCGGCGCCCGAAGCCAGCAATGTCACTTCCGGCGCGACGCCCGACTCATCACAATGCGCCCGGCCGTCGCCATAGGAACATGTAAACAAGCCGGGCGCCGTAATGCGCCTTCGTGACAGGCCAGCAAGGGGTGCAGATCGCTCATGTGCGCACGGTCTGATGGCGTTTACATTGTCTAACCTTGATAACAAACACCACAAATAACATTATTATAACATAATAATCATCCACAAGATTCTTATTATCTCCTCTTTTCCCAGAATTGGTGATTATTCAAGCTCAGCAATAGATGATGATAGTACTTCTGGCAAGGTGACCGCTTAAAACGTGAAATGCATTGTGGAATATATCCGCTGTTGATACAGATAAAAAGCAAAAATTATAAACACAACCCCACAGGAAACATATCACAATATTTAGATAGTGAGGAATAGAAAGAAGAAAAGAAGAAGGCAAGAAACAGGGGAAAAGAGTAAAAGGTGTCTTATTATTGTATAGGTTGCACCAGATATTCTGCACCACTTGTGTCTAAAACTGTCTCTTAATAAAGATGTAATTTTTACTATAAACTTGAAGCAAATAGCTCCACATTGTTTCTCATTTATATCACTCATCTGTAGACCTTGACTTGACCGATCACCACTGATGTGGACCTGGAACTGAGGGTTGGGCTTTGGACCTGTAACAGGGTGACGACTACAATACACACAACCATCTATCAATTGTTGTTATCGGTTGTGGACCACCAATGATGCACAGTGTATCCGGTGGTCCCTCCCTTTAGCATCAATCTATCTTGGGTTTGACTTCACAGACCGTCAACCGAACCCCACCAAACCCTCCGCTCTAGCACCATTAGTGGGCTGTGTTGTGTGTTTGTTGTCTAGGTGGGTGGGAAGTCTGCACATTTGCACAAATTCACTTATTTTACACCATGCTTTTATAAAAACCCTTAAAATAAAAACAGTTAATGAGGACAAAAAGGTTACCCCTTATTATTCTATTCCTTAGGGAAATCCATCTTCAGTTTACATGGGGGAGGGCGGGGCCTAAACAGCGGGACACACTACAGCTGAACAGACTCTCCGGTTACTTCCGGCACAGTGTTTATAGCCTGGGCTCAACCCTGTCCCTGCCTAAGGTAACCTGAGAATTTGATCAGCTGTATTGTGGCAAACTGTAGGTCTCTCTCCCACCCTTATATGGCCCTATTTAGTGTGTGGAGCTGAAGATGGATTTCCCTGACATCCAGCATATATCAGGTTTGGAAACAGCCTGGAGGTGACCTTTTCTAGAAGGTTTTTTGAAAGGATTTCATATCTGAAGGATATTTTGATAGATTGTTATAATCACGTGCTCTGCATTATTATTACATAAAAATTTAAACACCGGTTACACTTTAACTATCTTGTATCATGTGAGTCACTTCATTCTCCCCGCCTTTGGACAAATCAGTTGAAGGAGGAATGGCTAGCACTCAGTTTGGTTTAGTAGATCACGGTGCTAGTGAAAGGAACCAACAGTTCCACAGTCTGTTATTGTCAGAATCCCTGCACACGTACAATGAGTTCTTGCTTATAGGTGAAAATGTATTTATAGTGTAGAACGACCTCCTATGACGTTTCGGCCCAATAGTAGGCCTTGATCACATAGTCGCTAGTCACGTATTGGATGCGCTGACAAGTGTACTCGGATGCGTTGCCAAGTTTACTTCTTAAAGGTTGATTTGAGGTTGATCTCTCAAGATCAATCCTAGAGGGTAATTCCCTGTTTTTTCAAGTGAAAGGTTCCAGTTAGGATGTTCACTTGTTAGCAGTAGCTGTTCTGAGAAATCCCTGCTGATTTCAGTGCCAGGCATAGAGTAATAACTCAAAGGGGAGGAGAAGCCTGGTGGACAGTGTTTCCACTTAAAAGGTCCAAAGGACAAATCCCATCAGGTGCAAAGAGAGCAGCAGCTCTCAGTATTTCTGGGTGCAAGTGATTTGTACCAAAGCAGGGAGAGTGACATTGTTGCAGGACTTGCATGATATAAGGTAGTTAACCCCTTCACCTCCTCCCCCCCCACCCCAGCTTATTTTAACCCCAATGACCAGACCAGTTTTTTCAATTCTAACCAGTGTAATTTCATGAGGTAATAACTATGGAAAACATCAACAGATCACAGTGATTCTGAGACTTTTTTTTTTGTGACGTATTGGACTTCATGTTATGGGTAAATTTAGGACAATCATCTTTTGCCAAATTTCAAAATTTTGAACTTTGAAGTTTTATACCGTTAAACCAGAGTTATATCACACAAAATAGTTAATAAATAACATTTCCCATGTCTGCTTTACATTAGCACAGTTATGGAGACCTTTTTTTTTGTTAGAAAGTTAGAAGGGTTCAGAGTTCATCTGCAACTTCTCATTTGTCCAACAAAATTTACAAAGCCACTTATTTTAGGGACCACATCACACTTGAAGTGACTTTGAAGGGTCTACAGCCGGACACGGCGATACCAAATGTGTGTAGCTTTTATTTCTCAAATAAGCCTTCCACGACCGTATTGGAGGATGTCATCCACGTCCTGTTGGGGGACAGGAACCCAGAGAGGTTCAAAGCCCCTCCCCACTGCCAACCAGCAGTGTTTTCCTGTTCCCCTTGGGGCATGGAGAGGTTCCTGGCGCAGCAGCACTGGACCCTTTTTTTTTTTTTTTATTTTTTTTTTAAGCTAGGCAGTAGTCAGTCGTGGGTACTCTTCTCCTCCTTCTTGCTTTGCTGTTCTCGTGATTTGGGACCATACTGGCCTTCCTGTGCCTCCGGTGGGGGTATAGCAGGCCAGGAGTTACAAACGCGGGAGGCCTGCTTCAGTTTTCCAGCATCTTCTCCTTCCAATGGTGTCGATTCCGGGCGGCGCGCGCCCGGAGAAGATGTCAAATTAGAGTGCCAAGTCACTTCTGTGTTTATGCATTCCACAGTGGAACGCACGCCGTTGGTGGACTTCCTGGGGCCAGGGGACTGTTTGTTTTTTGCACGCTAATCAGCCTGCAGATGACCGGAGGGATGAGGGAACATGATATTACTCACGGGAGAAGACGACACCAGATAAGGCTATTCCTAACATGGAGTGTAAAAAATTTAGAAACCCTGGCTCTTTTTCTCCTATACTGTATGTAACATGGAGTGCGACACATCTTCTATCCCTGCATCTGTAGAGCCCAGCGTGTCCTCGGCTACAGTGAGTAGTTCAAGGGTCTTGTCACTAGGGGTTTAACTTGGCCTCTCTCTCTTGAGCTGACACTTTGTTAACCCTTTCTTCTAGTTACACTGGGTATCCTTTTCTCTTTCCTTTTCTTAGGGAGACAAGGCCCCCATTCCTAAGAAGGACAAGAATCCATCCTGCAAGTGTGGTGTCTGTGCAACGAAACTGCCCTTCTCATATTAAAAGAAGCTGTGCCAGCAATGCACAGACAGCCTAATTAAGGAGGAAAATCCTTCTCATCTGGATGAGCTCAGGTCGTTGGTCCAAGCAGTCAGAAAGCAGGTCCAGGTATCCATTTCTGCTTTGCCTTACTACACTTCATCCCCCAGACTCTCTTCCCCTAAAAATGGGAAAATTCAAGTGGAGGATTCCGGTGTTATCTCTGACGAGGGCTGTAGCTCTTACGCAGAAGATTTCGGGGAAAAAGGAATCCTTATCTTCCAGCAAAAAACCTGAGACCTGGAGATTTACTTCTCATTGGATAATATGGAGGAGTTACTAGACTCCATTAGAAGCACCGTGGGGTAGAAGAGGTGGAAGTTCCCTGTTTCATTTAAGATGAGATGTTCAGGGGTCTTGGGTCTAAAAAGCGAGCTGGGTTTCTGGTACATGAGATCATCCGAGAACTCATCCATTAGGAGTGGGAGGCGCCTGAGAACCGTTTAGTTACCCCTTCTGAGTTAAAGCACAGGTTCCCTCTAGAAGGAGAAGTTTGATTGGGACATTTCTAAAGTGGATATCCAGGTGGCTAGAGTAGCCAAAAAGAGCTTGCTACCCTTTGAGGGCTCACCCCAGTTGAAAAACCCCCTAGATCAAAAAATGGAAAGTGTCCTTAAAAAGTCAAGGGAAACCTCTTTCGTCTTCCTCATAGTGAATATATTTTCAACCTGTGTGGCCAGATCCCTATTCAAGTGACTAGGCCAATTAGAGGAACTTTTTGTCTCAGGGTACATCTAGAGAAGAGCTACTGGATTCCATCCCTCTCCTCCAAAAAGCCACAGGGTTCTTGGCAGATGTATAGGCTGAATCAGTTTGGATCGCGCGGAGGGCAGCTGTACTATCTGATATTGCCAGGCATGCACTGTGGCTTAAAATGTGGAGTGGAGATGTCACCTCTAAGGTGAAGCTCTGTTCCATCCCTTTCCAGGTAAAGTACATATTTGGGCCTTCTCTGGACAAAATTTCCAGAAAAGGCCTCAGATAAAAAGAAAACCCTTCCTGAACAAAAATGGGCCAGGAAGCGTTCCCTTTGATAGGGCAAAATTATGTGAGGGCAAATAGTGGACTTAAAGGATGCATATTATGACATCCCGATTAATCAGTCCCACAGGAAACTCCTACGCTTTGCAATTTCTCAGAACAGCGTAACAGAACGCTTCCAGTACAATGTGCTACCATTCAGCATCTCATCGGCTCCCCGGGTTGTAACAAAGATCATGGCAGAAGTTGTTGCGTCCATTCAGAATCAAGGAATTTGTATAGTCCCATACCTAGCTGACATGCTGATTATTGCTCCTTTGGTCTCAACACTCAACCTTCATGTCTCCAAAATCCTAGAAATCATTAGCTCTCTGGGTTGGATACCAAACCTCAGGAAATCAGAGCTGCGTCCCTCATCAAGAAGATTCCTGCGAGTCCTGTTAGATTCCAGCAGACAAACATCGTTCCTTCCAAAGGAACATCAAGTAGCACTCAGAACCAAGGTTTCTGCTCTCAGGGATCAGAAAAATCCAACCTTGAGAGTGGTCATGTTGTTACTCAGATCAATGACTGCCTGTATCCAGTCAGTAGCCTGGGCTCAGGCTGACTCAAGACTTCTCTAGGAAAACATTCTAAATTCCTCAAACAGACATCAAGACTCCAGGTCGGGTGAAGGCCTCGCTCTCCTGGTGGCTGGACTCCTCCAAGAATCTTCAGAAGGGCATAGCTTGGAGTCAGGATCCTCTAATTACAGTTACCACTAACACCCACTTAAGAGGGGGGGGTTATGGTGGCACAGACTCCTTTTCAGGGCAAATGGAGTCGAGATCAAGATCAGGTCCTCCAATTTGAGGAACTAAAAGCGGTGGAGGAGACGCTCGAAGCTGCAGTCACTGATTCAGGGGGCACACATCAGAGTGCTCTCGGACAATATGACAACAGTTGCCTTTCTTTGACCTCAATCGGGTACAAAGGTAGACAGCCTGAAGTTAGCTGCTGGCCGAATATTCTCCTGGGCAGAAAAACACCTTCTGTCTCTATCGGCAATTAACCTACGAGGCTCCGACAACACTTAAGCAGACGTCTTAAGTAGGAAATCCATCCATCCAAGAAAATGGAGCCTGAATCAAGAGATGTTTCAGTCCCTAGTATCAAAATGGTGTCTCCCGGAGGTAGATCACTTCGCCAGTCAACCAAATGCAAAGGTGCCTTTGTTTGTCTCACTAGACTGCAGAGACAATGCCCTGACGTTAGACGCTTTTGCACACCCACGGCACTTCAAACTAGCGTATGCATTCCCTCCAGTCCCTCTCCAGTCAAGGACCATTCAGAAGATTCGGCTAGACAGAGTGACTACAATCCTGGTAGCCCCACTGTGGCCCAAGAGGTCCTGGTTCGGAGCAATCTCGGAGCTTTGACTAGATGGTCAGATAATGCTAACACAGGTCAACAACCTCCTCTCTCAGGGTCAAATCTTCTACCCAAGATCCTCAGTGGCTAAACCTAGCAGCCTGGTTACTGAGGCCAAAATCCTAAAATCCAGGGGTTTCTTGGATAAGCTTATATGGATCCTTCAACAAAGTAGTAAGCCAGTGACTAATGCCATAGATGGCAAGATATGGAAGAATTTTCTTTCCTATTGTGCTGACATTCCTGATCTCCTACATTCTAATGTAGTCCAGATCCTAGATTTTTCTTTTTACAGAAGGGTTGGAGCTGGGCCTTAAACCTAGTACTCTCAAAGTGCAGGTTTACGTGCTGAGCTCTGTTTTTGATCAAGATCTTGCTTCCCACTGATGGACTAATGGCCACGTCACACGGTTCAATTTCAATCACAATATCGTCAAAAAAGTCACGTGATTGAGATTGAACAATTTCGCAATATCGCTTGTGTGGTGTCACAAGCATAGATCTCAATTGCGATTTCCAATTTGGCCAATGCGCCAGCGATCAAGCGCACAACCCAGCGATCTACAAAAGCCATTGTCAGGAATAGGCGAAATCATCCACTAGATCGTTAGTGTGGCGTCACACGGCACGATGCTGTAGATCGCTTAGGCGATTATTGCTTGATTTGTGCTCCTGCTCACAAATCTGCAATCAAACAAGCGATTTTTTTCAATGAAATATCACTCGGTTACACGCAGTGACGCACAAACAATATTGCTTAAGCGATCAAAAAAGCCGATCGCTTAAGCGACATCGTTCACCAGATTGACGCTTGTGACGTGGGCATAAGAGGTTTATGGTCTGGCACTCAGTCTTCATCCCAGAAGTCAAGTTCATTTAGCTCCCTGGGATCTAAATGTGGTGATCAAAGGTCTAACTCTCTCTCCCTTTCAGCCCCTATCCTCTATCACCTTACAATCTCTTTCCCACAAGACAGCATTCCTGGTGGCCATCACTTCGGCTTGAAGGGTTGGAGAGCTTCAATTCCTCTATAGGTACCTTTACACGCCACAACTATCACTGGCAACCGTTATCAACCGTGCGTGCACGTTTTTAATGGTTGCTAACGATCGCCAATGCTCATGTACATGCCGCAATTGCGTTGTCAACTCAAGATATCGTGGTTCCCCGAAGTTCCAACAGATCGTGCGGATAACTTCCTGTTGAATACCGTCGCCGCTTCACACGCCGCAATCAGTAGGGGAATGTGGGCGGACATGTTCAGCGGCGCTGAAACATAGGCTCGACAAACGTGTATTCCGTGACGCTAACACGCTGATTGGACAACGCAATACAGTCATGATTGGCCAGCCTGCGCTGGGAGGCTGGCTAATACATGACGCCATTGCAATTGTGTAGTGTGAATGGACAGCTCTTTAAATATGGTGCCCTGTGAAGGGACAGCCAGTGGTTACACAGTAGGCCTCACCAATCATCGCTGATGGGGCGCGGTATCCATCACGCTGTGGCACGCCTCTGGGAAATCACTAGGTGACGCAGATTCCATCCCTATTGCCCGTTTACACGCCACTACAGGGCAATTCAACCTTTGGGTTGCCTCGGATTTTAGAACACGGCTCAGAAACCGCTACCCGGAGCAACTGCGAGAAACCCGATCGCTTTCCCAAATTACACGCCGCAACTTCGTAGCAATTTCAAGGCAACAGTGACAAAAATCCCGATTGCTGGTCAGTTGCTACACCGCAGTGGCGGCGTGTAAAGGTACCTTTACAGAGAACCCTACATGAAGGTCACCGAGGATAGGATTACTGTTGGTCTGGATCCCTCATTGCTCCCAAAAATGGTTTCGGATTTCCATCACTCTTAAGAAGTCATACTACCCTCCATCTGTCAAAACCCTGCTAATTCCAGAGAAGCAGAGTTCCACTCTTTAGATGTCCAGAGACTAGTTCTCTGCCACCTTCAACAGACGGAGTCTTGAAGGTCGGACCAAAATATTTGTTCAACATTCAGGATGTAACAGAGGACAGAAGGCTGCCAAGTCCACTATTACTAACTGGATCAAGGCGGCAATCAGTGAAGCCTATATCAACTAGAAGTTAACTCCACCAGTTGGCCTGAAAGCGCGCACTACCAGATCTAAATCAGCCTCCTGGGCCAAAAGAGCGGGCGCTTCTTCAGAGCAGATATGCAGGACAGCTACGAGGTCATCCCTTCATACGTTCTCTAAACACTATAGATTAGACTTGTCACCCAGTAGGAATTTAGCCTTTGGTAGGAAAGTCTTCCAAATTATTGACCCTCCCTAATGAAATATCGTTGGTATTCCTCCAATGCTGTCGTGGAAAGTGTATAATAGAATTAGTCTGTACCGGTAATTCATTTTCTAGAAGCCTTCCACGACAGCATGAATTTCCCGCCCTATGCGTTCTTTGGATTTCCATGGAACTGTCATGTAACCATTTTTCCAGGTGATCTTGGTAAACACTGGTGGTTGGCGGTGGGGAGGAGCTTTTTCACCTCTGTGTTTTTCTCCCCCCAATAGGGCATGGACGACATCCTCCCAATGCTGTCGTGGAAGCCTTCTAGAAAGCGAATTACCTGTAATGGCCACTTTACACGCGGCTACATTTCTAGCTTATCCACAGGTAACTTACTGGCTGCAGTGAAATCATGGAGACATAGTTCTATCTTGTTGCTGTGTACAAATGGAATAATGTCTCCATGATTTCACTGCAGCCAGTAAGTTACCTGTGGATAAGCTAGAAATGTAGCCGTGTGTAAAGTGGCCATAAGGGATAATTCTATTTTTTTTTTTTTTTTTTCCCTTTCACTAATCTCAGGTATTGCAATACATGAGAGGTGCTCCCTCCTGCAACCTTCTAAATGCTGCAATCGCTGTCGATCGCGGCATTGAGAGAGTTAATCATCTCAGGGCCGCACACATCATGGCCCAGGCTTTTACTGCAGGATCTCTGCACAGCTGACAGTCCAGCTCTTGCCGAGATCACACACAAGTGATGCTGATATTCAGTACTTCTGTGGTATCATGCTGTGATTGGTCAGTCAGACTGACTGTGACCGAACACATTGCTCTGCCAGCGGGGATTGCCGGCATGGGTCTGTGCACCTCTTCCCCTGCCACTCAGGTTTCAGGGACAGCGTCGGCACAGAACTGTCACTGCGTTTTTACACACTGTGACAGTTCAAAGCCATGACGGGTACAGCCGTTACGGTGCGGGAACTGATACCCGACCATGATGGCTATACCAGTCATTGGTCGTTAAGGGGTTACACTTTCTTAAACTGACACTGTGTGATTTTTGTGCAGTGACAAAACTGTTTTCTCCTTATACCAAAGACATGCAGCTGGCAGGCACGGGACCAATGGGCTTTTGTTCAACACGGCAATCGCTGAGATTGGTCTATTTTTAGAGACAGACTGATCACAGTGAAGCAGACTGGTTTAAGCTATGTTCACATGTCCAGTAATTATCTGTTGGAACAGATTCAACAGCAGTATGTGGCCAAAAAGGTTGTGCAGAAATAAAATTTTTGTTAATTTTAACCCCTTCACCACCCAGCCTATTTGACCTTCCTGACCTGGCCATTTTTTGCAATTCTGACCAGTGTCCCTTTATGAGGTAATAACTCTGGAATGCTTCAACGGATCCTAGCGATTCTGAGATTTTGTTTGTTTTTTGTGACACATTGGGCTTCATGTTGGTGGTAAATTTAGGTTGATAATTTCTGCATTAATTTGTGAAAAAAGCTGAAAATTGGTGAAAATTTAACAAATTTTTTATTTTTATTTTGTTAAACCAGAGAGTTGTGACACAAAATAGTTAACAAATAACATTTCCCACATGTCTACTTTACATTAGCACCATTTTGGAAACAACTTTTTTTTTTTTTCTTAGAAAGTTAGAAGGGTTCAAAGTTCATCAGCAATTTCTCATTTTTCCTGCAAAAAAAAAACATTTTTTAGTGACCACATCACATTTGAAGTCCCTTTTGAGGGGCATACATGCCAGAAAATACCCAAAAGTGACAACACTGCAAAAACTGCACCCCTCAAGCTACACACAACTAAATTAACAAAGATTATTAACCCTTGAGGTGCTTCACAGGAACTAAAGCAACTTGGTAGGAAAAAATTAACATTTTAATTTTTACAACAAAAAAGTTATTTTAGCCTCAATTATTGTATTTTCACAACATTAAAAGGACCCTAAAATCTGTTGTGCAATTTCTGCTGAATACACAGATACCCTATATGTGGTCGAAAACCACTGTGTGGGCGCACGTCAGGACTTGGAAGGGAAGGAGCACCATTTGAACTTTTGAATGGAAAATTGGCTCCAATCGTTAGTCGACATCATATCGCGCATGGAGAGCCCCTGTGTGCCAAAACATTGGAGCTACCCATAAGTGACCCCATTTTGGAAACTAGACCCTCCCAAGGTACATATCTAGATGCATAGTGAGCACTTTGAACCCCCAGGTACTTCACAAATTGATCTGTAAAAATAAAAAAGTACTTTTTTGTGAGGAGAAAAAAAAAAAAAAAAAAAATGTTTGTCTAAATTTTTTTATTTTCACATGGGCAACAGGATAAAATGGATCCTAAAATGTGTTGTGCAATTTCTGCTGAGTACACCGATATGTCATACAGTTGTGGCCAAAAGTATTGACACCCCTGCAATTCTGTCAGATAATTCTCAGTTTCTTCCTGTAAATGATTGCAATCACAAATTCTTTGGTATTATCTTCATTTAATTTGTCTTCAATGAAAACACACAAAAAGAATTGTCCTAAAGCCAAATTGGATATAATTCCACACCAAACATAAAAAAGGGGGTGGACAAAAGTATTGGCACTGTTAGAAAAATCATGTGATGCTTCTTTAATTTGTGTAATTAACAGCACATGTAACTTAACTGTGGCACCTAACAGGTGTTGGCAATAACTAAATCACACTTGCAGCCAGTTGACATGGATTAAAGTTGACTCAACCTCTGTCCTGTGTCCTTGTGTGTACCACATTGAGCATGGAGAAATGAAAGAAGACCAAAGAACTGTCTAAGGACTTGAGAAACCAAATTGTGAGGAAGCATGAGCAATCTTAAGACTACAAGTCCATCTCCAAAGACCTGAATGTTCCTGTGTCTACCGTGCGCAGTGTCCTCAAGAAGTCTAAAGCCCATGGCACTGTGGGTAACCTCCCTAGATGTGGATGGAAAAGAAAAATTGAAGAGAGATTTCAACGTAAGATTGTGCGGATGGTGGATAACGAACCTCAACTAACATCCAAACAAGTTCAAGCTGCCCTGTAGTCCGAGGGTACAACAGTGTCAACTTGTACTATCCGTCAGCGTCTGAATGAAAAGGGACTGTATGGTAGGATGCCCAGGAAGACCCCAGTTCTTACCCCGAGACATTAAAAAGCCAGGCTGGAGTTTGACAAAACTTACCTGAGAAAGCCTAAAATGTTTTGGAAGAATGTTCTCTAGTCAGATGATGACACAAAAGTAGAGCTTTCTGGGCAAAGGCATCAACATAGAGTTTACAGGAGAAAAAAAGAGGCATTCAAAGAAAAGAACATGGTCCCTGCAGTCAAACATGGCAGAGGTTCCCTGATGTTTTGGGGTTGCTTTGCTGCCTCTGGCACTGGACTGCTTGACAGTGTGCATGGCATTATGAAGTCTGAAGACTACCAACAAATTTTGCAGCATAATGTAGGGCCCAGTATGAGAAAGCTGGGTCTCCCTCAGAGGTCATGGGTCTTCCAGCAAGGACAATGACCCAAAACACACTTCAAAAAGCACTAGAAAATGGTTTGAGAGAAAGCACTGGAGACTTCTAAGGTGGCCAGCAATGAGTCCAGACCTGAATCCCATAGAACACCTGTGGAGAGATCTAAAAATGGCAGTTTGGAGAAGGCACCCTTCAAATATCAGGGACCTGGAGCAGTTTGCCAAAGAAGAATGGTCTAAAATTCCAGCAGAGCAATGTAAGAAACTCATTGATGGTTACCGGAAGTGGTTGATCGGTGTTATTTTGGCTAAAGGTTGTGCAACCAAGTATTAGGCTGAGGGTGCCAATACTTTTGTCTGGCCCATTTTTGGAGTTTTGTGTGAAATGATCAATGTGTTCCTTTTTGCTTCAATCTCTTTTGTGTTTTTTCATTGAAGACAAATTAAATGAAGATAATAATACCAAAGAATTTGTGATTGCAATCATTTTCAGGAAGAAACTGAGTATTATCTGACAGAATTGCAGGGGTGTCAATACTTTTGGCCACAACTGTATGTGGTGGAAAACCAGTGTTTAAACGCACGGCAGGCCTCCGAAGGGAGGAAGTGACATTTTCTAACACAGATTTTGATGGCATGGCCTATGGGTGTCATGTCCTGTTTGGATAGCCCCTAATGTGCCTAAACAGCAGAAAACCCCTAACAGGTGACAACATTTTGAGTTTTCTGCCATGGGGAGCCCTGGTGACTCAGCGCATGATGTCACCACTTCTCTGTGGCAGTCTCTGACTGCTACGGGTGACGTCACTTACTGATTCCCTGCGGTCAGTGTGATTGCAGACTCTACAGGGAGAGGACGCTTGTTCTCTCCTTGCAGACTCGAGATGAAGCATCATGGAGCGGTATGTGGGAGTAATAAAGATGGAGTTGAGATATTGTATG
Source organism: Allobates femoralis (assembly GCA_033576535.1). Lineage (NCBI taxonomy): Eukaryota > Metazoa > Chordata > Amphibia > Anura > Aromobatidae > Allobates > Allobates femoralis. The sequence continues at coordinate 477,973,921 of JARQOC010000004.1, forward strand.
GATTTTTTTTTTTTTATCTACTAAAATTATTTTTCTCTGAGTGTTGTGTATTCTTGACTATTTACTAGAAATTCCTAATGGCCGGGTCTAACATTGGCCCGAGATTATGAATCTCAGGCTTGCTGCCAGCTGCCACTACAAAGCTGGCATTAACCCCTTTTATTACCCATTTTGCCACTGGCACCAAGGCAACTGGAAGTCAGGATATAAGAAATGGTGCCTCTAATGAATACGGTATTTTCTAGGGTGGCTGTGGGTTGCAATTCGCAGCATGGGGTGCCCAGAATGTTTGGGTCACTCCACACTGAGGATTCCAGCCCCCCACATGCTTCTTTGTATCTGGCTGGCAACCAAAAATACAACGAAGACCGACATTTTTTTTTTTATTTTTTTTTTATTTATAGAAATCATTTAGAGAAAAAAAACATGTTGATCTTTGCTGTATTTTTAGTTGCCAGGCACGTACATCTACGCAGCTGAGGGCTGGAATCCTCAGGATGGAGAGGCCCAAGAGTTCTGGGCCTCCCAAGCTGCGAACTGCAGCCGCCCCAGAAAATGGTGCATTCATTGAAGCGCCATTTTTCTGGCGCTGTACCCAGACTCTTCTAATTGCCCTGGTCCCGGTGGCAAACTGGGTAATAAACGGGTTAATGCCAGCTTTTTTATTGGCAGCTGGCACTAAGTCTGAATTCATAGTTTCGGGCCAATGTTGGACTCGGCCATTAGGAATCTCTAGTAAATAGTAAAAAAAATACACCACAGAAAAATCTTTTATTAGAAAAAAAACATAAATTTAGACTCAATCTTTAGTACTCCAGACTTTCCAACGTAGTCCACAACGATGGTCCCATGAAACTCTGATCGCTTCTGCTACATACAGAGACTGCAGCAAGGGATCAAGTGTAGTTTCTGGGGTCCCAGTGATTGTGCACTGTATGGCAATGATCTGCAATACAATGCACCATCTGTGTAATTCCAGAGACTACAACAAGTGGACACTTGATCCCTTGTTGTAGCATGAAGGCTCCAACCATCTACCCTCCCATGCAGGCTCTCCCTCCATCCATCCACCCATGCAGGCTCTCTCTCCATCCACCCACCAATGCAGGCTTCCTTTCCATCTACCCATCCATCTATCTAACCATCCATGCAGGCGTTCTCTCCATCCATCTACCCATCCATCCATCTACCCATCCATCCATCCCACATCCCAGCTCTCTCCATCCATCTACCCATCCACCCATCCATTCATCCATCCATACTTGCCTCACCCCAAACAGAGATCCTCCTGTCAGCCTGGTCTCCAGTCCTTGGCACAGGAGGAGCTGTCAGCAATGGAGGAGCCCGTGAGAGGCGGCGGGGAACGGGGATTGGAGGTGTGTAAGGGCGGAGGGGAGGAGGCAGAGGGACGGGGAAGGGGGAAAATCGGGACCGGAGGGAGAGTGGGTGCAGGGCGGCTGCAGAGCGGCTCTGATGGGGTGATCCATCAGATAACTTCCATCAGGGCTGCTCCATCCTATGGAAGTGGCTATGACAGCTCATTCTATAGCTGTACTGTAACAATCGCTGTGTTTGGCTGTTGGAAGTTTCAAAAGCCAATCACAGCGATCGCAGGGTTCCCTGATGTCACCTAAGGTCCTCTCCTGTCTGTAGGGCTGGTGACATTTCACCGACCCCTGTCACCAGAGCTACAGGAACGCGATCCTGCCATGACTGCGTGGGGGCGTCACAGGTTGGGAAGTCGCGCACTTACATGTTGCCTCCATGGCGTCATAGATAGGGAAGGGGTTAAAAAACTGATTTCAGACTTTAACATTGTAGTCTATGAAAAACGTATCCATTAATTGGCCTTCTGTTTTCTCCCATCCATCACGACAGCACAACAGGAGGTTGCCTCTTGGCCCTAATAGGGGCAGGAAACACAAAGAGGTTAAACGGCCCCTCCCACCTCCTATCACCAGTGTTTCCTGTCCCTTTGGGGAACACAGAGGTTCTCCTGAGGCTGTGGGGCGGCGATGCAGTCTCTCACTATGAAGCCGGGCGGCGGGTAGAACGGGCCTGTGCTCCTTCCTCCCTGGCCGCTCCTGCTCCAGGTGGAGCGGGACTGCACCGCTCTCCTGTGCCTGATGGCAACTCTGAGCAGTGCAGCCAGGCCGGGGTCCTCCAGCAGCTCTTCTGCCTTCCTCCCTCCCTCCCAATGGATGTGGCTTATGGGCTTCGCTCCCGAAGGTGACGTAGGACGCCGGAGCGTGTCAATTTCGGGTTGCCTTCCAGGTGGAGCGCATGTCATTTGGGGGTCTCTGGCAGTGGTGGCCGCTACAGGGGAATCCGAGAGAGGGAAGCACCACATGGTGAATACGCTGCAGCCTACGATGTCCCCGTACAAGGATCCCAGGTGGGGACTCACTCTGCAGGTAGGACAAGTGCTGATGTTCCTTTGTGTCTCATTCTGCCTCCCCTGCCACTGCAGTTGCAAGGCCCAGCTCTGCCCCAGGCCCAGTAGGTTACTGGATAGGAGGTGTGTACAGCCCCCCTTATTTTGGGCTGCATTCTTATTCCTTCTGTCCCTGTTTGAGTGATTCAGGGAGAAATGGAACTCACTGAAGCAAAAGGTTACCCTTCCCGTCGGCGCGGAAATCTTGTGCCATGTTTCTGATCTTTCCTGGATTCTGGTTTTTTTTTTTTTTTTTTCCCCTGCTCCGGATCCCTTCTGGCTCCTACTCTGCGGAGGATATCACGGGGGATTTTACCCCAGACGTATCTGACGCTTCTGGGTCAAAAGCTGATTTGTGGATGACTCAGATCCACCCCAGAGTAGGGAGGCCCTGAGCGATATTATTTTTCCTCTGGGGACATTGCCATATTTTTTCTGCTGACCACCATCGGGGTGGGAAAGGAGGAATCATCACAGTCAGCCTGAATGTGATGTGGAGGAATTAGACCATATGCACACGCAGAGTATTTGATGAGTTTTTTACCTCAGGATTTGTAGCCAAAATCAGAGTGGATAATTAAATACAGAAGTGGTTACGTGTTTCTATTATACTTTTCCTCTGATTGCTCCACTACTGGTTTTGTCTACAAATCCTGAGGTAAAAAACTCATCAAATACTGAATGTGTGCACATGGCCTTATGGTCCTGGACGTTAACTGGGTTTCCCGGTCCATTCCAACCTAAAGGCCATAGTGTTGGGAAATGGAAGTTTCCAGAAACACGCCAGGTTATTCCTGTGGAATGAAAGGGCGGCATCCTTGGGTGTCTGCTCAGTAGTGCTCATGATTGATATCCAGATACAGATAGAGTCCATAAGATTATTTTTGCCTGAGATTCTTCTCAATTAAATTATTCAATGAATTAGTCAGTAGTTAATCTGCTGAAGAGCTCTTGGGAATCCTCCTCCCTTTGAGCAATATCGCCTCCACCTGCATGCAAGATGCAGCCTACAGCCATACCACTCTGGATACACCTGATGATCTTCTGCTCAGAAGCTAAGCAGGGTCAGGCCTAGTTAGGTGCTGTAGGCACCAAGCGGTTACGTCTAGAGTAGCTCTCTTTGCTCTCATTCCCTGGTTACGGAAGGCGTCTTGTTGTTCCAGCTCATGCTTCTGCAGAATCACTTAGTGCAACGGCTGGAAGTATGGTTCTATCCAACAAAAGATTATATTCATTCTCTTTCCAAGGGGAATGTGTTTGGTCCTAAACCAACTGCTGACAAACGCAGCCCCAGTCCTATCTGCAGCGGACAAAAGGAAGAGTGGTAGATGGGGCTGTAACGAAGGGGGTAAAAGGAGTAGTATTCTCTTCTTGCACCATGTGAGCTCGTGATGCCATTCCTGTAAGGGAAACTTACCAACTTCCTTCCCCAGTGGCGGGCAATACAATCAAGCCGCTCGCTCCTTCAGCTTGTTGGGGGATGAGAATAGTATTCGTTCCCCCTCCATAACATTGAGAGTGTTTCACTCTCGTCAAAAAAAAAAAAAAAACTTCAGTCGTCTCTGGAGGGAGGTCAAGACTCTGCCTCAGGGAAGCAATAATTCCTGTCCAGAGGAGATATAAGGAGGGGACACTATTCTTGTCTGTAAAGCCAGTAGGATCATAATCCTGAAGCTTCAGAACACACACATTTCTTACTCCATACTCAGAATGAAGTATATATGGTCATCCGTTCCCTTGAGACGGAAGGACTTCTGTGATGGCACCTTAAGATCCTCAATAACCCGTATCTCCTTCAGAAATTCCTGAGATTGCAATACTTTGACCTGGGTCCATCATTTCAGTTATGGGTCTTCCCATCTGGTCTATCCTACGCACCTAGCGTGTTCTCTGAGCTGGTGTCATGTCTCAGGAAGTGGGGAATAGCGGTGTTACCCTACTTATCACCGCTCCCTCCTGTGTGCTTCTGCGCTCTCATACACAGGAGCTGATTTGGACCATATAGCCTTTGAGCTAGGAAGATGAAATTTCAAACTCAGGCCTGAGTCCGTCCAGGAAGTTCGGGACTTATGCTGGACTCTTGAATTTAGCCCTGCTTCTGTCTACAAATAGGCAGGTTCCTCTGTGAGCCAACCTTCATCCCTTCTGAGACAATGTTCTGTTTCCTTCCGTACGACCATGTCGGCTCTGGGTTCAGTGACAGCGTGTCTCCACATGGGTCCGTGGGTCCATGCCCATTCCTGACCTGTTGCGGCTCCGCATCCTTTTCTTAGTAGAATGGGTTACCCTCAGGTCTGGACAAAAGGATACAACTCCCCCAGGAAGTCCAGCTCCCGTTGAAATGGTGGATAAACCAAGTCATCCTACGACGGGGATTCAGTGTCACTGTCCCCGATGGTTACTGTTTTCGCACATGCCAGGAAAGGTGGCTGAGGGGCTTTAGTCTCCCACATTGCCTTTCAGGGTCATGGTCTTGCCGAACATAAGTCTGTTCCTCAGCTTTTGGACAAGCTGAAAGCACTGGATGACTATCTCCAGGTGTCAAGATTCCTGATTCAAGAGAAACTGTCATGATTTCTGACAACTAGTCTACGGTGGCTCATCGCTGTCGCCAAAGAGGTACCAACTACAGATGTTCTGCAGGACTTCTCATCCAGACTATATTTTGGGCAGTTGAAATTATGCTTTCCCTTCAGTCCTTTCCCTATTGTCCCTTCGACTGTGCAGACTGACTATCTCTACAGCCAGGTTCTACTTCCAGCCGAATAGGTGTCTCACTCAGTAAGGTGTTCCGGCTGCTGACAGGTACCTGTGGACCACCAGGGGTGGATCTGTTTGCAAATCACCTCATTGTTCCGTATTTCTCCCTTCATCACGACAACTGGGATCCCTCAGTCGATGTCCTGGGGGGGTAAGGTGTATACTAGCCCGACAAGTCCTCTTGTACCAGAATCGATCCAGCCGTTCCGGTCAGGAAGTTGAACGCGGTACTCTTTTGCACCATACTGGCCCAACCGACGTTGATTCGCCATTTCTCAACGCCATGTCGTCTACGGACCGATTTGTTCTGCCATTGATTCATGCCCTTCCTCACCAGGGTCAGATCCTTCCCTTGCACACAACTGTTTCATTCCTCCGCCTGCTACCGACGCAGATATTCTGAGGATTGGAGACTTATCAGATACCGTGGTTACCACTCTTCACCACAGTAGGAAATCAGGGATGACAACACTTTCTATGAGGGTCTGGGGAGTTTTCAATCCTGCAAAGTGACTTGGTCCTTAAGGGGTTAATCCTTTAATAAAGAGTGAGAGTTGTTCAGTGGATCCAGACCATATTATAAACAGATCATCTTTCAACTGTCTGTATAAAAAGATTCGTCCAGTGGTCAGAGGGCAGTTTTCAATGAAAAGTTTCAAAGCGACCCATAAACAGGTTGGCATAACTGGGTGCTACCCGTGTACACATTGCACAGCCTTTGAGTTGTTTATAGGTTACCCCTTCGAAGGTGAACACATTATTCTGTACAATAAAGGCCAACCCAACTAAGGGCCTTTTCACACTGGGGTTTTTGGAAAAATGCGGCAGTCGCGGTAATAAAAACGCATCTGCCGCATTTTCCGTCTAACGGAATTAGTGTATGCATTGTGTATGGGGCTTGCGGCAATTGCGGTTCCGACAGTGGCGGCCGCGAAAAAAAACCCGCCGCTGACGGCGTCACTTGTGAGGGCTTTTCACTGTTTAGGCCCATCAGGGGCACATCAGAGGCTGTGCTAACACGACATTGTGTCGGCTAACGATTCCAGTTTTCCAGTCAAAAATTCAAAAAGCGCTCCTTCCAAGCTGTACAGTGCGACTAAACTGATATATTTTTTTTTATTTTTTTTTTTCCTCATATGGGGTATTGGCGTACTCGAGAGAAATTGATCAACAAATATTAGTGTCCATTTTCTCCTGTTACCCTTGTAAAAATGCAATATTTGAGGCTAAAGTAAATATTTTTTTGTTTAAAAAAGCAAAATGTTCATTTTTACCTTCCACATTGCTTTAGCTCCTATGAAGCACCTGAAAGGTTAATAATCTTCTTGAATGTGGTTTCGAGTAGCTTGAGGGGTGCAACGTCACTTCAAATGTGATGTGGTCGTTTAAAAAAAAAAAAAAAGTGCCTTTGTAAATTTTGTTGAAAAAATGAGAAATTGCTGATGAGCATTGAACCCTTCTAACTTCCTAACGGAAAAAAAAATTGTTTCTGAAATGGTGCTAATGTAAAGTAGACATGTGGGAAATGTTCTGTATGAAATATTTAGTGTGCTAATTTTTGCCAAATTTTTTTTTTTTTCTCAAAGCGTGAAAATTATTGACCTAATTTAACAACTAACATGAAGTCATGAGAAAACAATCTCCGAATCACCGGGATTCGTTAAAGCGGTAGTTACAACCTCATAAATTGACACTGGTCAGAATTGCAAAAAAGGGGTTAAAGCACCACTGCCAGCTTTTTTTTTCTTCTTTTTTATTCCACCACAGGAGTGGTGCTTTAAATGTAAGTCCCCTGCCCACTGTCTTATACGCGCCTTTTTGGCGGCTTTATCTATTGCAGCCACTCCATTTGGTCTTCGGCAGTTAAAGGGAACCTGTCACCTAGAATTAAGGCCCTACACTATCACTACCTGTCCCTACACCTTCCTAGCTGCTCCCTATGTATCCCTATCTATTTGGAAGCTTGTCATGCACCGGGCGCTATGTCACTTCCGGCCCAGTGCATTATGGGGCCGTTCACATGATCGGCCCGACTCTGCGCATGCGCAATGCTCTTATTGAAGCCGGGCTGATCACGTGATCGGCCCCATAATGCACTGAGGCCGATCACGTGATCGGCCCCATAATGCACCGGGCCGGAAGTGACGTAGCACCCGGTGCATGACAAGCTTCCAGAGGGCGGGAGATTCCAAATAGAGGGGCAGAGAGGAAGAAACAATAATGCTGCCCAGCGGGGCGTGCACAGCCGCATGGAGGAGTGCTACATGGAGCCTGGCACCTCCTTTTCAGTCCCCTTACTCACAGACTTATGCAAGTTAGAATTCATTGTTCTAATTTTTTATAGGGCCATTTTAGCACAGATAGGGATACATAGGGAGCAGCTAGGAAGGTGTAGGGACAGGTAGTGATGGTGTACGGCCTTAATTCCAGGTGACAGGTTCCTTTTAAGGTACCGTATCACGCAGCAATTTCACTGGCAATTTGCTGGTTGCAGTGAAATCATGGACACATTGTTCCATTTGTACACGGCAACAAAATAGATCAATGGGTCCATGATTTCACTGCAACCAGCAAATTGCCAGTGAAATTGCTAGCAAAATTGCCGCGTTGACGGTACCTTTAGTGATCTGTTGTTGCTCCAATGTTTCATGGAGTGTGCCGTAGGTCACATCTCAATGTATTTCTGTGGGAGCTTTCCTCTGGCTTTGATAGAGAAAAATTGGCCAGTGAGAACCTAGTCATAAGCTCTCACCACTGGACCAATGTGATGTTGGTGAAAGGTGAGGGGCCTGGATTCAAAGCGCCGCTGGAGTGATGCTTTAAACATAAGATGCAGAGAAATGGCTGGGTCAAACCATTATTGCAGAAAGTTGGCAGCTTGGAAGATTGATACACAGGACTGATTCATGAGAGTTGGCGCAATTTGCGAAGGTTCCTTTTCAGGACTCAGAAAAAGAGTGGTGGTAGGTTGTTCTTAGCCTTCCTATCAAAAGGTACGCAGCCAACACCTCTCTGAGCAATGGTCCCTCAGCCTAAATAGTCTGGCAGGCTCGAGGGTCCTAGGTTTCAGCCGCTTCGCTCCATGTGGGGCTCTTGTCTTCCTGCATCTGCCTCTGGAGCGCAACTTCTGGGGATGCATTTCAGCGTGGAATGCACTTCCGGATTCCATATGAGGCAATGTGATAACCTGCAGGCTTGGTGTGCATTCCAGCATGGACCACACAAGGAACAGGGATCGGTTTACCAGGGGCGTGATCCTAATTGAACAATTTAATAGATATCTAAGGGCCACTTTACACACACCAACTTATCTGTCCAACTTCTGACCAACTTACTGGTTGCAGTGAAATCATGGACACATTGCTCCATTTTGTGGCTGTGTACAAATGGAACAATGTGTCCATGATTTCACTGCAACCAGTAAGTTGGTCAGAAGTTGGACAGATAAGTTGGTGTGTGTAAAGTGGCCATTAGACTTATTTTCAGTTGTGGCTTTACTTGTGCAATGGTTAGCTCCGTGGAGGGCTCTAATCCTGCCAGTTTGGACTTAAGCCCAGTCACACATAACGATATCGTTAGAGAGATCGTAGTAACTGTGACGTTACAACGATCTCTCCAGCGATATCGTTCTGTGTGACACTTAAGCAGCGATCAGGCCCCTGCTGTGAGGTCGCTGATCGCTGCAAAGTGCTGTGGGTCATTTTTAGATCGTTGGTTTCCCGCTGGTCAGCACGCATCGCTGCGTGTGACCGCAAGAAACCAGCGATCAGTGACCTCAGAGGGCTGGTTACTATGGTAAACACCGGGTATCCAGGCAGCACGCGCTGCCTAGATATCCGGCGTTTACCATGGTTACCAGCGTCCTCCCTGCTTAGCACTGCCTGTAAGCAGGGAGAACGCTGGTAACTATGATAAACAGCGGGTATCTAGGCAGTGAGCGCTTCCTGGATACTGCGCTGTTTATCATAGTTACCAGCGTTCTCCCTGCTTAGCGCTGTCTATAAGGCAGGGCTAAGCAGGGAGCGATGTGGGAGGTGGCTCACATGGCCTGATCGCTGGGGAGATCTGCCTGTTTGACAGCTCCCCAGTGATCAGGTAACGACGCTCCAGCGATCCCGGCAGGTCTTTATCGCTGTCGGGATCGTTGGAGCGATCGTTATGTGTGACAGCACCTTTACTTTCTGAGTGTCCCTAATTAGATGGCATTGTTAACCCCTTAATCACCAGTGAACTACTGTTCGTTATCTTTATTGTAGGACAGGGAAACACCTGCTGGGTCTGTCACAGTGGGGAAAAAGATATTTTACATGTAATATTACCAGAAGCATTTGGTAAAATCAGGGATGAACAATCTTTCTTGGCAGATGTGAGGTCAATGATGAGGGAAGAGGTGCAACGCTTGATCTACAGTCTAATTGCCCCTAAGACAATGCAGTTTATTCTCTGTCATAAAAGACCTAGATGGGAGATTGAATTGAGCTAGAGTCCCTATGAATAGGAAGGGAGAAACCAGGATGCCGGAGGAGTTGGTGGGAGGCTTCCTTATCTTTTTTTAAAGGGGTTGCAGGGAATTACTCTTAACTCAGTGGATACTTCAGAGTCAGTTTCAGAGTGCTACAAATCAAAATTTACCCAGTTCCCATCAAAGAGATTACTAACAAATTCTCAATTTTCTAACAGCCTTCAAAGGCTTTGGAAGGACATAAGGAAACTAGTAGAATCTGAAACAATTATTCCTATTGCTCAGTCAGAATGGGTCTAGAGTCACTACCCAAGCCTATTCTCCATCAAGTAATGGATGTTCCAATATGGCACCCGCTGGTGGAACCAGCCCCTTGCGCAGTACCACCAGCGGGTAACCGCCGGTAACCCCTGCCAACACCTGCCGCCACAGAGACCCCCCTCCAGGACCTGCTGCTGCTGCGACACCCCCTGATTCCCTCTACCCCCTCGGCTGACATCACTGCAGTGCTGCCTGTACCCACCTCTGTACAGCCACAGCTGGCAGGAAAGACCGTGGCTTGCAGCCTGTGGTGGAGATGGGGGTGCGTACGCACTCTTGTCGCTACAGAGGGTGCTGCATCCGATCTCATTCATCATAGGCCACAAGCCACGGTCTTTCCTGCCTACTGTGGCAGCATGGAGGTGGGTGCAGACAGCGCTGTGGTGATATCAGGCGAGGGGACACACACCATATACACTGTGTTCCAAATTATTATGCAAATGTTCTTTTTCTCTGATTTTCCTAAATGGTCAGTGCAAATGACAGTCGGTGTAATACAAGTCATCACCCGTTAGAGTATACATCGAATTTTATTGAAGAAACCTCCCAATGATAACAGTATAATCTTAAAAAATAAAAAAACTCTAAATGCACTGTTCCAAATTATTATGCACAGTAGAGTTTCTAAACATTTGATATGTTTGAAAGAACTGAAAATGCTCATTTGTTGAATTTGCAGCATTAGGAGGTCACATTCACTGAAATAAAAAGCTATTTAACTCCAAAACATCCTAACAGGCCAAGTTACATGTTAACATAGGAACCCTTCTTTGATTTCACCTTCACAATTCTTGCATCCATTGAACTTGTGAGTTTCTGGAGAGTTTCTGCTTGTATTTCTTTGCATGATGTCAGAATAGCCTCTCAGAGCTGCAGTTTTGATGTGAACTGCCTCCCACTCTCATAGATCTTTTGATTATACTCCAAAGGTTCTCTATGGGGTTGAGGTCAGGGGAAGATGGTGGCCACACCATGAGGTTATCTCCTTTTATGCCCATAGCAGCCAATAACACAGAGGTATTCTTTGCAGCATGAGATGGTGCATTGTCATGCATGAAGTTGATTTTGCTCCTGAAGGCACATTTTTGCTTTTTGTACCATGGAAGAAAGTTCTCAGTCAGAAACTCTATATACTTTACAGAGGTCATTTTCACACCTTCAGGAACCTTAAAGGGGCCTACCAGCTGTTTCCAAATGATTCTGGCCCAAAATATGACAACTCCACCTCCTTGCCGACATCGCAGCCTTGTTGGCACATGGTGGCCATCCACCAACCATCCACTACTCCATCCCTCTGGGCCATCCAGGGGTGCTCGTCACTCATCAGTAAACAAGACTGTTTGAAAATTAGTCTTCATGTATGTTGGGGCCTACTACAACAGTTTCTGCTTGTGAGCACTGTTTAGGGGTGGTCAAATAGTAGGTTTATGCCCTACAGCAAGCCTTTGAAGGATCCTACACCTTGAGGTTCAAGGGTCTCCAGAAGCACCAGCAGCTTCAAATATCTGTTTGCTGGTTTGTAAGGCCTTTTTAGCAGCTGCTCTCTTAATCCGATGAACTTGCCTGGCAGAAACCTTCCTCATTCTGCCTTTATTCGCATGAACACATCTGTGCTCAGAATCGCCACAAATCTCTTCACAGTATGATGATCATGCTTAATTTTTCGTGAAATATCTAATGTTTTCATCCCTTGGTCAAGGCAGTGCACTATTTGTTGCTTTTTTGGCAGCAGGGAGATCCTTTTTCTTTCCCATGTTACTTGAAAACTGTGGCCTGCGTAATATTGTGGAACACCCAGTTATCCTTTTATTGGGCTCACCTGCCAAACTAATTATCACAGGTATCTGAGATTGATTTCGGTGATCCAAAGAACCCTGATGGTGGGTTTACACACACAAATTTCTGTGTCCAATATCTGAACAGATCTCTGGTTACAGTGAAATCATGGACATGTAGTTCCATTTTGTGGCTGTGTACAAAATGGAGCAATGTGTCCATGATTTCACTGCAACCAGAGATCTGTTCAGATATTGGACACAGAAATTGGTGTGTGTAAACCCACCATGAGACACAATCCCATCAATGGGTTTCATTAAAAAAAAAATAAAAAACAACCTATGACACTTAAAACCAATTTGCATAATAATTTGGAACACAGTGTATACACACACACCACATACATATAGACATTCATGTACACACACACACATTCATGTATATATACACACATGTAATTCATGTACACACAGATATGCATATACACAGTATAATGTCCCCACATATACACAAACATGCATGCACATACAGACACATACATACACAGTATAATGTCCCTATACACATGCATGCACATACACACAAACACGCATACGTACAGAATAATTTCCCCAAACATGCAAGCATGCACATAAACACATGCTTGTGCATACACGCAGATATGCACATACACGCATACACACAGTATAATGTCCCACACACAGCACATACACTCAAGCATGCACATACACACACGCAAGCGCACACAGATACGCACATATACAAACACACGCCCGTGTATGCACATGTACGCACATACATCTGCATAGGCATTCACACAAACACACATAGTATAATGTCCCCACATGCAGATATGCACACACAAAAACATGCATAAGCACATGTGCAACACACGCAGATACACACACAAACATGCATGCACATACACACATGCGTAAATATACATGCCCATACACACATCCGCATTCACACCCACATACATGTGCATACATTCACACATAGGCATACATACACATGCAGATACAAACACACATGTGCATGGACATACACATGCAAGCATGCACATGCACAGTGTAATGTCCCCACACATACATGCACATACACACAAGCACGCACACAGATACACAAACCCTGAGATCACTGAGAGCTTTGTAATATACACACAAACATGCATGCACACAGTATAGTGCACATACACGCAAGCATGCACATACACACGCAGGCATGTATGCATAAGTCTATACATGCAGATACACATACATGCACATATGCATGCACATACACAAAAACGCATACACAGTATAATGTCCCCACACTCGCAATCATGTATACACATGCAGATACACACACATGCACACAGAGTATAATGTCCCCACATATACACACGCCCGTGCATACAAACACTCAGATACACATACATGCATACACACACGCAGATACACATGCTCTTACACGCAAGAACACATACACACGCGCATACAGAAATACACCAGTATAATGTTCTCACACATACATGCCAGCACACACATACACATAAACGTGAATGCACTCGCTGATACGCAAGTATGCACATACACAAAAACACACATGCACGCACCTACACACACACACCCACACAGTATAATGTTCTCACACACGCACATACACACCACCATACATACACACACGTACGCACATACCTAGGCGCATACACACAAACCTGCATACATAATATATATACGGTATAATGTCCCCACATACATACACATGCAGATACGCACACAAATATGCACATATGCATACACGCACGTGCAACACACGCAGATACATACATACACACACAAACATTCATACACACATGCTCTTACACGCAAGCGCGCATACAGAGACACACAGTATAATCTTTACACATACATGCAAGCATGCACATACTCATGCAAGCACACACAAACGTGAATACACACGCAGAAACACAAGTATACACAAAAACACATGCACGCACCTACACACAAACACACCTACACAGTATAATGTTCTCGCACACGTACATACATGCACGCACATATACGCGCGCACACACACGCACACAACCATTCACACACACGTATACACAAGAACACATACGTACGCGCATACACACAAACATGCATACATACACGGTATAATGTCCCCACACACACAAACATACACATACACATAAACGCAAACACGCACGTGCAACACGCAGATACATACACACACACAAACATGCATATATACATGCATGTGCATTCACACAGCCTACATGCATGCCCATACATTCACACACATACAGGCAGATACATACACACATGCGTACATACACACATGCGTACATACACATGCGTATACGCACATACATGTGCATACACACATGCACAAACAGACACTTACACACTTGCATACATACACATGTGGATGCATACACGCACACACATGTGCATACATGTACGCATACACAGGCTTGCACTCCATTTTTGGACACTAAGGTATACAAAGATTGCGGCCGTGTGATGCATCACGCCTGTCCACGGCAAGATTACGTTGGAGGGGAACTTGGTGGAAGCTAACAAAATGGATAACGAGGTGTCTGTCTATTTTGCATGTAATAAACCATTCCTCTGTGTTTTTTTTTTTTTTTTTTTCCCTCTTTACTGTAAGTATTGCTAATGGCCAGCTGTCATACTGATAGCTGACCTTTAGCAATATGGCTTTATATTAGCTGCCCAAAAAAAGCTGACATCAACCCCTTTATTACGCAGTCTGCCACCGCTACATGGCAGCTGGAAGAGCGGGGTAACCACCAGTTTTGGCATCTCTCATGGAGTCGCCAATTCTGGGGGGCTGCTGGCTGCAATTTTCAGCATGGGGGACCAAGAATGCTTGGGCCTTACCATGCTGAGAATTCCAGCCCCCAGCTGCCTTGGTTACCTTGGCTGGCAACAGAAAATACAGCAAAGCCCACGCCATTTTTTTTTTTTGTTAGTTATTTAAATAAAAAAATATAGCGCTTCCCTGTATTTTTCATTGCCAGTGAATTTAACACTAGGCAGCAGGGGTTGGCAGCCAGTAGCTGCTTGGTTTACCTGTGCTGACAAGAGAAAATACAGCTAATCCCTTCACATTTTTTACCAGGAAATTAAATAGGTTGCCAGATTGACACTTATTATTAACCCCCCCTCCACAGAAATAGGTTTTAACTAAAAATACATTTATTTACATACATTGGGAGAGAAAGGAAGAGTCACGGGGGAGATGGCTGCTGCCCCCAGCACTACTAAGCAGCGTCCATTACATGCCACTGCCCTCCTGATGCAATAACATCGGGCCTGCATCTGGTACACTATAATTAGCAAACGGATTGTGATGTAAAATAAAAAATGCCAGCATGGTACTTTGAAAACGTGTAAGTTTACATCTTTGTGCCTTAGTTGCTCTACACAAATTTTATATTGGTTTTGCTACCAAAGAAACTATGCAGTTTTTATTAGAAAAAAATTATTTTGGTTTCTCACATTTGTATCTGTTTTTAATTGTCAGTGAAGCAAACAAGCAGAATGTACGCTGTCAGAAGTGCCTTGAAATGGGTCACTGGAGCTATGAGTGTACTGGGAAAAGAAAATACTTGTACCGACCTTCCAGGACAGTTGAATTAAAGAGAACAATAAAGGAAAAAGAGGCTAAATTACTTTTAGGACAAAGGTAAATATACTCTTGAATTATGTATGACTTTTTAAATTGCTTTCTGAATCCTGATGCACATATTTCACTTTCACTTAAAGGGACACTGTCGGGTCATTTTTCAGTACGATACTAAGATTACCCTTGAATGGTGCCTGGGCAGACCTTTTAAAAACATGTAAAATCATTATTGTACCACTTGCAGTTTCCATACTATCAGCATTGTCAGACCCTGCAGGGATCTCCTGCATTAGTCCTCTCTATTATATGACCAGTCGATTAGTCCAGCTGCTGTATAAGTGTGTTTTAAATATCCACACCCATCTATGCTTGTGTTCACTCCCTCCTTCTGCTCTGTGCTGGGAGAAGGGAGGTGTTTTGTTCTGCAGCTGGTGGTGTCTAATGGGGACGTCACACGTCAATATCGCATGACGTTGCAGCGATATTGACGTGTTTTATACTTCTAAGGGCCCAGTGCAACACTAACCTCTTTCCAATGGCTTATCAATACCCCTACTAATAATCTCACTATACCTTATTTATCATCATCCAAATATTTATTAAAATCTTAATTATAATTTTTTTTTTTTAAAAACATAGATGCAATAAAAACAGCATAAGACAGCATAAAAAATGTATCTAAAAAATTATTGCATATAAAAAATTAATGAAATTGTATAGAAGTTTTTATTGCATCTATGTTTTTTAAAAAAATATTTATAATAAAGATTTAAAAAAATATTTGGTTGATGATAAATGACAAGGTAAAGTGAGATTATTAGTAGGGGTATTGATAAGCCATTGGAAAGAGGTTAGTGTTGCGCTGGGCCCTTAGAAGTATAAAATATATATATTTTAAGGGGGGATTAGCACGGTATTCCCTTCGAAGCTTTCTAGCAGCAACACCACGTTTGTGACACCTAAAGACTAGCTTCAGTGTATAACCCAAAAAGTTTAGATATTGACATCTGTGACCGGGTGCATCAACCAGCGATAAATCACTGGTTGATGATCGCCAGGTTTTAGAACCTGCTCTAAAACCTGGCGATGGTCCCCGGTGGACACGCAGCATCACTACGTGCGACACCAGGAGACGAGCGAAAAGCCAGCTCCCAGCGCCTTCTCAGCAAGCGCTGGGAGCTGGTATCCATGGTAAACAGAGCGTAACTAAGCGCCGCACGGCGCTTAGTTACCCACTTGTTTACATGGTTAACATCGATCTCGCTGGTACTTGATCGCTGGTGAGTCTGCCTGTGTGACAGCTCACCAGCGATCAGCCTTCAATGTCGCCAGTGATGAGATCGCTGGCAACATTGATGTGTGTGACGGCCTCTTAAGATTTCTATGTGTTGATAGAAAAATATATTGCATTTTGAGAGTCCTCAGTGGTTGATACCTTTTAATCGCTAACTGAAAAGATGGTAAACATTGCAAGCTTTCGGGACACTGTTGCCCCTTCGTTAGGCTAGTAATGACACAAATTCTGAAGACACATACATCTAATATATAATTGCCGTAGCGCACTTCCGTAAGTTTCGGCGCTACTTCCGTCGTCGTGGACGTGGCTGCCAAACTTACGGAAGTGCGTTAGGGTCATATTAAATTACATTACATATATAGTGAAGCTCCTCCTGCCCGCGCTCCCTGCCCGGTCACCCCCCGCCTGTCACAACACTTCCGTCTGCTGCCCCATCAGCCCCCTGCCTGTCACCATAGCCCCCTCCACTGCCCGGTCACCCCCCGCCTATCACTACTGCCCCTCCGCTCCCCGATCGCCCCCCTCCACTCTCCGGTCACCCCCTTCCCCATCCCCGCCTGTCAGCACAGACCCCCTCCACTGTCCGGTCACCCCCCCCCCCCCCGCGCCTCTTACCACAGCTCCTCCAGCCAGCCGCGATCTCTTTTCATCCTGCTTCAGGACCTCTGATGATGTCACGATGATGGGTGGACTCACAGATCACATGACCGTGACGTCATCAAAGGTCCTGTCCCGATCTAACCTACTCTGCCTACTCATCCCCCTGCGCTGCACACTGACCCACGATCTGCTCCCTCACCCCCCGCTCTGCCCACTGACCCCCACTCTGCCCCTGACCCTGCTCTGCCCACTCACCCCTACTCTGACCACTGACCCCCACTCTGCCCCTGACCCTGCTCTGCCCACTCACCCCCACTCTGACCACTGCCCTGTCGATCTACTACTGCTCCATCCCCACTCTGACCACTGACCGACTGCTCTCCCCTCCCCGCCACTGACCCACTGCCCCGCCTCTCTGCCCACTCACCCCACTCTACCAACCCCTCACTCCCCCTACCCTGCCTCCCACTCACCCCCACTCTGACACTGACCCCCACTCTGCCCTGACCCACTCTGACCACTGACCCGCTCTGCCCACTCGACCCCCACTCTGCCACTGACCCCCTCTGCCACTCACCCCCACTCTCCCCCTCACCCCCTCTGCCACACCTCCCCCACTCTGCACACTGACCCCCTCTCTGACCCTCTGCATGACCCCTGCTCTGCCCACTGACCCCCACTCTGCACTGACCCCACTGCCCCCCCCCTACCTGCCCCCCTGACACCCCCCCCCCCTCCTCTCTGCCCCTCACCCCCACTCTGCACCACTGACCCCCCTACTCTTCCCCTGACCCCCCTGCCTCACCTCACTCTGCACACTGACACTCGCCCCGACCTCTCTGCCCACTCACCCCAAACTCTGCCCACTCACCCCAAACTCTGCCCACTCACCCCCAAACTCTGCCCACTCACCCCCAAACTCTGCCCACTCACCCCAACTCTGCCCCTCACCCACACTCTGCCCCACCCCACCCCCCTCACCAACTCTGCCCACTCACCCACACTCTGCCCACTCACCCACACTCTGCCCACTCACCCACACTCTGCCCACTCACCCACACTCTGCCCACTCACCCACACTCTGCCCACTGACCATGCTCCGCCCACTCACCCCCTCTCTGCCCACTCACCCCCTCTCTGCCCACTCACCCCCGCTCTGCCCACTCACCCTGCTCTGCCACTCACCCTGCTCTGCCCACTGACCCTCACACTGGCCACTCATCCTGCTCTGCCCACTCACCATGCTCTGCCCACTCACCCCTCACTGCCCACTGACCCCTCACACTGACCATGCTCTGCCCACTCACCCTGCTCGGCCCACTAACCCCTCACACTGCCCACTGACCCTCCTCTGCCCACTGAACATGCTCTGCCCACTGACCCCTCAATGCCCACTCACCCTGCTCTGCCCACTGACCCTGCTCTGCTCACTGACCACTCACACTGCCCACTCACCCTGCTCTGCTCACTGACCACTCACACTGCCCACTCACCCTGCTCTGCCCACTCGCCCCTCACACTGACCCTGCTGTGCCCACTGACCCCTCACATTGCCCACTGACCCCTCACACTGCCCACTGACCCCTCACACTGCCCACTCACGCCTCACACTGCCCACTGAACATGCTATGCCCACTGACCCCTCACACTGCCTACTGACCCTGCTCTGCTCATTTACTCCCGCTCTGCCCACTCACCCCCGCTCTGCCCACTCGCCCCTGCTTTTACCACTGACCCTGCTCTGCCCACTGACCACCCTCTGTTCACTCACCCCCCGCTCTGCCCTTTCACCATGCCCACTGACCCCTGCTCTGCCAACTGACCGTGCCCACTCACCCATGCTCTACCCACTGACCCTTCTCTGCCCACTCACTGTGCCCACTGACCGCCGCTCTGCCCACTAACCCCTGCTCTGCCCACTGACTGTGCCCAATAACCCTTGCTATGCCCACTAAACCCTGCTCTGCCCACTCACCCCGCTCTGCCCGCTGACCCCTGCTCTGCTCACTGACTGTGCCCACTCACCCCTGCTCTGCCCACTCACCCCTGCTCTGCCCACTAACCGCTGCTGTGCCTACTGACTGTGCCCACTGACCCCTGCTCTGCCCAATCACTCTGCCCACTAACCCCTGCTCTGACCACTGACCCCTGCTATAACCCTGCTCTGACCACTGACCCCCCAATCCTGCTCACTGACCCTGCTCTGCCCATTCACCCCCCACTCTGCCCACTCACCCCCGCTCTGCCCACTGACCCTGCTCTGCCCACTTACTCCCGCCCCCCCCTCCTCTGGCTACTGACCATGCCCACTGACCCCAGCTATGCCCACAGACCCCAGCTCTGCCTACTGACCCTGCTCTGACTACTGATTATGCCCACTGACCCATGCTCTGCCCAATGACTCTGCCCACTAACCCCTGCTCTTCCCACTCATCCCCCACTCTGCCCACTGACCCCCAGCAGATCGGTTTCCCAGCCAACGACAGGTCCTGTCCTGCCACCTACAAGACGGGTGGAGCGAGCCGCCGCAGGGTAAGTATCCTCACTGAGGTTTTTTTATTTTTATTATCACCATGAAGGAGTGGGGTAGGGGGGTGTGCAGCCCCAGAGGGAGGGGGGCCGCAGAGACTGGAGGCCCAGAGGGACGGGTGCCGCGGGGAGCAGAGGGGTCAGGAGGAGCGCCTCCATCCTGCCCCCCCCTATCCATCCTGCCCCCCCGACTCCATCCCGCACCCCCACCACCATCCTCACCCCCCCGCCAACATCCTGCCCCGCCTGTAGGACCTACAAGGCGGAGGTGGAGCGAGCCGCCGGACAGGTGAGTCCTCACTGAGGATTTTTTTAATTTTACTGTGGACGACCGGGGGCCAGGAGGAGTGGGGGACCGCGGTGACAGCAGTATTGCCATATACCATAGTGCTGCTATACATGTGCTATAATGTACTGCCATATACCATAGTGCTGCTATACATGTACTGTACTGTAATGTACCGCCATATACTATAGTGCTGCTATACATTTACTATAATCTACCGCCATATACTATAGTGCTGCTATACATGTGCTCTAATTACCACCATATACCATCGTACTGCTATTATATATATATATATATATATATATATATATATATACATATACTTCGCTCATGTTGACTTAACAAGTTCTGTCAATTACAGTATGTAAACTACATACATATTCTACACTACCCCATTCTTTACAATTGGCCCGCCATATATAAAAGCCAAAGCCACTTCCGTCTTCAAGTGACAACAATTACGTCACCGGACGCAAGTGCCTTGGGCACTACACCAGTTCAGGGTGGACCAAGATGCCGGCCGTAAGCAGAGCGGGACTCGCCCAGCCCCGCCACGCTTACGGCCGCCCCAACACTGCCCAAAACAGCCACACATCACGGCCGAGAGACAACCGGCGTTAGCCGGTTGTCTCCTGTCCGCCACACACCACTTCGGGAGACGACCGCCATTACCTCCGGCTTCTTTCACAAGTCCTGGCTCCTCCCCCTCACTTCCGGCGCCCGGGGCTGCGCAATGGCGGCCGCACAGATCACCCTCCGCTCCTGCACTGCCACCAGCCTCCGGTGCTCAGTCGGACGGCAGGAGGCCAAGTGGTCCCGGGGATATGGACACCGCTGCTGTGCAGCCTACACTTAGGGAGAGAGGTATGCAGCCAGTAGGAGGAGGATAGGTGGCGTGATGTCGAACCTGCGCTGACCACTCTGCCCACGGCGCTGCGCTGACCACTCTGCCCATGGCGCTGCGCTGACCACTCTGGCCACGGCGCTGCGCTGACCACTCTGGCCACGGCGCTGCGCTGACCACTCTGCCCACGGCGCTGCGCTGACCACTCTGCCCACGGCGCTGCGCTGACCAATCTCACCGCACTCACTGCTAACCACTGAGCCACCGCACTCACTGCTAACCACTGAGCCACCGCACTCACTGCTAACCACTGAGCCACCGCACTCACTGCTAAGCACTGAGCCACCGCACTCACTGCTAAGCACTGAGCCACCGCACTCACTGCTAAGCACTGAGCCACCGCACTCACTGCTAAGCACTGAGCCACCGCACTCACTGCTAAGCACTGAGCCACCGCACTCACTGCTAAGCACTGAGCCACCGCACTCACTGCTAAGCACTGAGCCACCGCACTCACTGCTAAGCACTGAGCCACCGCACTCACTGCTAAGCACTGAGCCACCGCACTCACTGCTAAGCACTGAGCCACCGCACTCGCTGCTAAGCACTGAGCCACCGCACTCGCTGCTAAGCACTGAGCCACCGCACTCGCTGCTAAGCACTGAGCCACCGCACTCGCTGCTAAGCACTGAGCCACCGCACTCGCTGCTAAGCACTGAGCCACCGCACTCGCTGCTAAGCACTGAGCCACCGCACTCGCTGCTAAGCACTGAGCCACCGCACTCGCTGCTAAGCACTGAGCCACCGCACTCGCTGCTAAGCACTGAGCCACCGCGCAGTGCTAAGCACTGAGCCACCGCGCGCAGTGCTAAGCACTGAGCCACCGCGCAGTGCTAAGCACTGAGCCACCGCGCAGTGCTAAGCACTGAGCCACCGCGCAGTGCTAAGCACTGAGCCACCGCGCAGTGCTAGGCACTGAGCCACCGCGCAGTGCTAGGCACTGAGCCACCGCGCAGTGCTAGGCACTGAGCCACCGCGCAGTGCTAGGCACTGAGCCACCGCGCAGTGCTAGGCACTGAGCCACCGCGCTGTGCTAGGCACTGAGCCACCGCGCTGTGCTAGGCACTGAGCCACCGCGCAGTGCTAGGCACTGAGCCACCGCGCAGTGCTAGGCACTGAGCCACCGCGCAGTGCTAGGCACTGAGCCACCGCGCAGTGCTAGGCACTGAGCCACCGCGCAGTGCTAGGCACTGAGCCACCGCGCAGTGCTAGGCACTGAGCCACCGCGCTGTGCTAGGCACTGAGCCACCGCGCTGTGCTAGGCACTGAGCCACCGCGCTGTGCTAGGCACTGAGCCACCGCGCTGTGCTAGGCACTGAGCCACCGCGCTGTGCTAGGCACTGAGCCACCGCGCTGTGCTAGGCACTGAGCCACCGCGCTGTGCTAGGCACTGAGCCACCGCGCTGTGCTAGGCACTGAGCCACCGCGCTGTGCTAGGCACTGAGCCACCGCGCTGTGCTAGGCACTGAGCCACCGCGCTGTGCTAGGCACTGAGCCACCGCGCTGTGCTAGGCACTGAGCCACCGCGCTGTGCTAGGCACTGAGCCACCGCGCTGTGCTAGGCACTGAGCCACCGCGCTGTGCTAGGCACTGAGCCACCTCTCTCTCTCTTTCTCTATGGTGGCTCAGTGGTTAGCACTGTAAATGGTGGCTCAGTGGTTAGCACTGTATATGGTGGCTCAGTGGTTAGCACTGTATATGGTGGCTCAGTGGTTAGCACTGTATATGGTGGCTCAGTGGTTAGCACTGTATATGGTGGCTCAGTGGTTAGCATTGTTTAGGTGGCTCAGTGGTTAGCGCTGTATATGGTGGCTCAGTGGTTAGCGCTGTATATGGTGGCTCAGTGGTTAGCACTGTATATGGTGGCTCAGTGGTTAGCATTGTTTAGGTGGCTCAGTGGTTGGCACTGTATATGGTGTCTCATTGTTTCTTTGATTTAAGGGAGTCCTCCCACTGAGAAATGGTAAAAATGGAGGCATAGCTGAGCCCAAGGAAAGGGTGACAGGGTAGGATAGGGACCCATCAGATCTAAAATCACCTTGAAGCTGGTTGATGGGCAAACACGTATTGGCCAATATGTGTACCAAGAACCTAAGTTTATAAAGATAAAATATTCAAAAAATACATAGACGATAGACACACAGGTAGGTGATAGATACATGTTGTGTACTCCTTGCAATAAAAAATATATTATACATATTATACATAGATCTATAGATTCAAGATGCAAAGAAGCTTTATTGGCAGGACTAAATACACATCAGTTTTGCCAAAGCAAGTGTACAAAAGGGAATAGGGATAGGGACTGTGGGGATGTTGGGCAGGGGCTGTAAGGAAGGTGGATGGGGGCAGGTCCAGGGTGGGGGCTATAGAAGTCCATGGCATATCATAGGTCTTTCTCGCAGTCTGACATACGCTCACATACTGCGCTGCTATCTCCACTGCTTTCTCTTCTTCCAGCAGGATATAGGTTTTCTCTTCTTCCTTCATGGTGATGAAATCTGGGAAGTGTCCCTCACTGCTGAGTTTTTGGAGCAGTGTAGCAGGAAGTGGGTTTCGGCCTCCAGTGTCTCCTGATCAGTGTTGGCACAGTCTTTGCTCCCTGGGCTTGTAGCTCTGCCTGTGTTGGCCGGATTTGATGGCCAGACTGTGGGCACTGTCTGTATCTGCTCAGGAT
Organism: Allobates femoralis; assembly: GCA_033576535.1. Classification (NCBI taxonomy): domain Eukaryota; kingdom Metazoa; phylum Chordata; class Amphibia; order Anura; family Aromobatidae; genus Allobates; species Allobates femoralis. The sequence goes on from JARQOC010000004.1 coordinate 477,997,609, forward strand.
CCTGCGGTCTCTGGGGTTCAGGAGTTTTTCTCTAGATATGGGGCCAGTCTGTAGTCTCTCCGTAGACTTCGGTACATGGTCAGTTTCTGTGAGTTGATGATATCGTTCTTCCAGTCACTGACATGCCTCTCCTGGCCCTCCTCTACCTTCTTTCTGATTCCGGCTTTTGTCAGGTTGTGATTGGCGTTCTGGTCGTGTTGGGTTTGGTTGGACTGTTCCGTATGTTCTGGTTTTTCTGTTTCACCTACATGTATCAGGGCTTTATGGTGATGGGAGCTTGGATTGCTCCTATGCAGGTGAGCCTGGAACAACAGCGACTTCTTTAGAACCATTAGGTGTAGAGGGAATCTGCTCAGCTCGGCCCGACAAGCACTGTTAGAGGTGCTCCGATGGGCCTGGAGAAAGTGTTTACAAAATTCCAGGTGGAATATTTCTGTTGGGCTGGAATCCCACCTTGACCAGTCTGGGTAGGTGTGAGGACACCAGACTTCACTGTCATGTAGGAGGATTGGGGCGATGATAGATTTTTAACCAGACCCTCACTGGTGGCTTCAGATGATAGTTTCCTTCGGATGGCATAGAAGGTTTTGCAGGCCTTGTCCTTCAGGATCTCTATGGCTTGTTTGAAGCTTCCTGACCGGTGAATCTCAAGGCTCAGGTAGGTATATTTGTCTGTTCCTGTGAGGGCACAGTTGTTGAGGACAAATGGCGGGTGCTGGTCTGATCTTCTCCTTCTCCTCTGGAACACCATGATGTTGGTTTTCTTTAGGTTGACCGGTAGTGCCCAGGTGGAGCTGAAGTTCTCTAAAGGTACCTTCACACACAGCAATATTGGTAGGCAATTTGCTGGTTGCAGTGAAATCATGGACACATTGTTCCATTTGTACACAGCAACAAAATAGAAAAATGTGTCCATCATTTCACTGCAATCAGTGAATTTGCTAGCAAAATTGCTGTGTGCGAAGGTACCTTTAGATATTCAGGTTGTCTTGGAGGCCTTTCTCCGTTGGTGACAGCAGCAGCAGGTCATCTGCATACAGCAAGAATTTCACCTGAGCGTCATGGAGGGTGAGACCTGGGGCTGTGCAGGATTCCAGAGTGATAGCCAGCTCATTGTTGTAAATATTGAAGAGCGTTGGACTTGGGCTGCAGCCTTGTCTGACTCCACTGCTCTGCTGGAAATATGTTGTTCTTTTACCATTCACACTCACGCTGCAGCGGTTCTCTATGTAGGAGCTTTTGATGATCTCGTAGGTCTTTCCTCCTATTCCGCTCTCCAGCAGTTTCAGGAATAAGCCCGGGTGCCACACCGAATCAAAGGCCTTTCTAAAGTCCACGAAACATGCATATATCTTCCCGTTCTTTGTATTGTGGACGTGTCTCTGAATGAGGCTGTGCAGGGTGTAGATGTGGTCAGTGGTGCGGTTGTTTGGCATGAACCCTGCTTGGCTCTTGATGAGGACGTTGTGCTCGGTGAGGAAGGTGAGGATCCTCTTGTTCAAGATGCTGTTGAACAGTTTTCCCAGGTTGCTGCTGACACATATGCCTCTGTGGGTCATACCTGTCTCCACTCTTATGGATGGGTGTAATGAGGCCTTGGTTCCAGGTACGAGGGAAGTAGCCGGCCCTCAGCACAATATTGAACAGTTTGACCATTGCAGCCTGTGTTTCTGGTGGGCTGTACTTCAGCATTTCTGGTAGGGTCCCATCCAGGCCACCACCTTTTCTACACCTTATGGAAGAGACTCTCTCTGCTACTTCCTGTAATGTAATGTAATCCACGGGGTTTTGGAAATTTTTTTTATTTATTTTTTTTCCTCCATTGTTTTTAGTTTTGCCATTGTTTTCTTGTTGTTGGCTTAGTTCTCTTCCTTTGGGATGTCTTTATAGAGGTCTCTGAAATAATGGAACCAGATGTTGCCATTTTGGATATGGATGTTGTTTTTCTTGTCTTTTGTGCCCATGTGGTTCCATAGTTCCCAGAAGTAGTTGTCTTGGAGGGCATCTTGGAGTTGGTTAAGCTTGGTAGAGATGTAACTCTGCTTCTTCCTCCTGAGGATGGTTTTGTACTGCCTTTGTATGGTGTCATAGGCTTCCCTCAGACCCGGGTGGTTGGGGTCTCTGTGTTTCTTGTTGGAGGCTGTTGTCAGGGTCTTCCGTATGGCTTTACATTCTTTTTCAAACCAGCCATTGATCTGTGTTTCTTTTGGTCTCTTGTAGGTGACTTTAAGGTCGGACAGTCTGGCCATTACATAGAATATATTGTTGAGGTCTTTTGCGGCTTGACTCACTCCCTCTGGGTTAGGCTTGTACTCGTAGTTGTAGAAGTGGTGGAGCATCCGCTGTATTTCAGGGCTGCTGGAAGTCTCTCTATACTTTAATGCTGACATTTTGGACCATTTATAGGATGGAGGCCGGCTGAAGAGGCCGCTCTGCTGTGGCTTCTGAGTGGATGGTTTCTCTGCAGATTTAATGTACAGAAGAAGTTGGCTGTGGTCTTACAGGTGCGTTTGTGGGGTGACTATGAAGGCGCTGATATTTGCCAGGTTTATGTCTGTAATGGCCTAATCTACTACGCTCCTTCCTACATGGGAGTTTAGTGTATACCTTCCTAGGGAGTCACCCTTGCTTCGTCCATTAAGGATATGAAGTCCAAAACTTCTACATACGTTCAGGAGCTTTCTGCCACTTTTGGTGACTGTGCTGTCATAGCTGTTTTCTCTCTGTGAGTACTACGTCTTAGCCGTCATTCTCTGCTCCAAATATGTAGATGTTTCCTTCCATGGTCAGGAAGTCTTTCTCTCTTCCTGTACTTGCATTGAGGTCTTCAAAGATGAGAACTTTGCCCAGGGTAATAATGGGTGGCTTCTCTTTGTATGATCTCGAAGCAGTCTGGATTGAAGTAGGGGGACTCTGGCGGTGGTATATAGGTGGCGCAGAGGTGGACATCAGACTGAGAGATGAGGATGGAGTTGCTGATTCTGATCCATATGTGGCTGCCTCCCCTCTTCACCGGTTTGATGTACTGGTGGAGCTCCTCTTTATACCAGATCAATATTCCTCCTGAGCTCCGGCCTGAAGGGACAGAGATTTCCCTGTATCAGATAGGCACCAGGGATTCGTTTTCAGCTCTGGTCCATGTTTCCAGGAGGATCTAAATGTCTGTCTATATTTTTCAGTCATTGTATAAAATCAGGGTCATTTGTTTTACATCCAAAGGTCAAGGTATTGAGACCCTGGATATTCTAGCTGCTGATTGTTAGTGAAGTCATTTTTCTATATATCTTGTGTATATATACCTTGTAATGAGCATGGCTGTGTAGGACGCACAGGATTTCTGATTGTTTTGTAGAAGTGCTTGGTTCCATCCAGTCACATTAGTTTACTGCACAGTGCACTGAGCAGGGTCTTTATCTCATCCATATCTCTGCTCTGCATGTGTTTGTGTGGGGTCGGTGGTCCCCTCCATGGTGGTCTCCTCCTCTGATGGTCTGATTTTTGGATGAGGAGCTTTGTTTCCAGCTTCCGGAGGTAGGATTGGGGTTCTCTGCCTTTTCATTGCCGGGGGTCTTTCAGTGTGACTATGGTCACTGTCCTGGACTGCAATTTTTTCCACATTTTTACCACAGTAAAGGAAGTGCTGCTGTGCGTTTGTTCTGCTATATCCAATATCATGGTGATGGTAGGAAGGCTTGCACCTGATCTGTTGTTATAGTGCTGTATACAGTCATATGAAAACGTTTGGGCACCCCTCTTAATCTTACTCTTTTTTTTTTTTTTGTTTTGTTTTTTGTTTTTTTGTTTAAAATTGCTTTTTTGTAACAGCTATTTCAGTGTGATATACCGTATATACTCGTGTATAAGCCGACCCGTGTATAAGCCGACCCCCCTACTTTTGCCCCCAAAACCTGGGAAAATCTATTGACTCGTGTATAAGCCGAGGGTGGACCCCAGCACAGGTATACAGCCCCCAGCAGTGTGGTATACAGCAGCCTCCCCAGTGGTATATACAGGCCCCAGCAGTGTTACAGCAGCAGCCCCAGTGGTATATACAGCAGCAGCCCCAGTGGTAGTATACAGCAGCCCCAGAGGTATATACAGCAGCCCCAGTGGTAGTATACAGCAGCAGCCCCAGTGGTAGTATACACGCAGCCCCAGTAGTATATACAGCCCCAGTGGTAGTATACACGCAGCCCCAGTGGTATATACAGCCCCAGTGGTAATATACACGCAGCCCCAGTGGTAATATACACGCAGCCCCAGTGGTAGTATACAGCAGCCCCAGTGGTAATATACACGCAGCCCCAGTGGTAGTATACAGCAGCCCCAGTGGTAATATACACGCAGCCCCAGTGGTAATATACACGCAGCCCCAGTGGTAGTATACAGCAGCCCCAGTGGTAATATACACGCAGCCCCAGTGGTAATATACACGCAGCCCCAGTGGTAGTATACAGCAGCCCCAGTGGTAATATACACGCAGCCCCAGTGGTAATATACACGCAGCCCCAGTGGTAATATACAGCAGCCCCAGTGGTAATATACACGCAGCCCCAGTGGTAGTATACAGCAGCCCCAGTGGTAATATACACGCAGCCCCAGTGGTAGTATACAGCAGCCCCAGTGGTAGTATGCAGCAGCCCCAGTGGTAGTATGCAGCAGCCCCAGTGGTAGTATGCAGCAGCCCCAGTGGTAGTATGCAGCAGCCCCAGTGGTAGTATGCAGCAGCCCCAGTGGTAGTATGCAGCAGCCCCAGTGGTAGTATGCAGCAGCCCCAGTGGTAGTATACAGCAGCCCCAGTGGTAATATACACGCAGCCCCAGTGGTAGTATACAGCAGCCCCAGTGGTAGTATACAGCAGCCCCAGTGGTAGTATGCAGCAGCCCCAGTGGTAGTATACAGCAGCCCCAGTGGTAGTATACAGCAGCCCCAGTGGTAGTATACACGCAGCCCCAGTGGTAGTATACACGCAGCCCCAGTGGTAGTATACACGCAGCCCCAGTGGTAGTATACACGCAGCCCCAGTGGTAGTATACAGCAGCCCCAGTGGTAGTATACAGCAGCCCCAGTGGTAGTATACAGCAGCCCCAGTGGTAGTATACAGCAGCCCCAGTGGTAGTATACAGCAGCCCCAGTGGTAGTATACAGCAGCCCCAGTGGTAGTATACATACAGCCCCAGTGGTAGTATACATACAGCCCCAGTGGTAGTATACATACAGCCCCAGTAGTATATCAGCCCCAGTGGTAGTATCCTACAGCCCCAGTGGTAGTATAATACAGCCCCAGTAGTATATACAGCCCCAGTGGTAGTATACATACAGCCCCAGTGGTAGTATACATACAGCCCCAGTGTAGTATACTACAGCCCCAGTAGTAATAAGCCATGTAGTATACAGGGCCCCCCCCCATAGTTTGACGCCCCCACCTCACTTGCTGGCCCCCCCCGCATGCAGCGCTGCGCATATACATTACCTGTCTAGCAGCTGTCACCCTCCGGTGGCGGATCGCGGCTCCTGGGCTCCGGGCTCCATCTTCCTCTCTGTCTTCCTGCTTGACACGTGACCAGCCGGCGTCGCGATGATGTCATCGCGATGAGCCCGGCGGCCACAAACCAGGAAGACAGAGAGGAAGATGGAGCCAGGAGCCGCGATCCGCCACCGGAGGGTGACAGCTGCTAGACAGGTAATGTATATGCGCAGCGCTGCATGCGGGGGGGGCCAGCAAGTGAGGTGGGGGCGCCAAACTTTGAGGGGGACCGTATTGACTCGCGTATAAGCCGAGGGGGGGACTTTTCAGCCCAATTTTTGGGCTGAAAAACTCGGCTTATACGTGAGTATATACGGTATGTAATAACTGATGGACACAGTAATATTTCAGGATTGAAATGAGGTTTATTGTACCAACTGTAAATAAATATGCATTTAATTTCAAAAATTGACAGGTGCAAAAGTATGGGCACCTCAACAGAAAAGTGACATTTAATATTTAGTAGATCCACCTTTTGCAAAAATAACAGCCTCTAGTCGCTTCCTGTAGCTGTTAATGAGTTCCTGGATCCTGGATGAAGGTATTTTTGACCATTCCTCTTTACAAAACAATTCCAGTTCAGTTAAGTTTGATGGTCGCCGAGCATGGACAGCCCGCTTCAAAACATCCCACAGATGTTCAATGATATTCAGGTCTGGGGACTGAGATGGCCATTCCAGAACATTGTAATTGTTCCTCTGCATGAATGCCTGAGTAGATTTGGAGCTGTGTTTTGGATCATTGTCTTGCTGAAAGATCCATCCCCGGCGTAACTTAAACTTTGACACTGATTCTTGAACATTATTCTCAAGAATCTGCTGATACTGAGTGGAATCCATGCGACCCTCAACTTTAACAAGATTCCCAGTGCTGTCATTGGCCACACAGCCCAAAAGCATGATGGACCCTCCCCCAAATTTGACAGTGGGTAGCAAGTGTTTTTCTTGGAATGCTGTGTTTTTGTGGCGCCATGCATAACGCCTTGTTGTATGACCAAACAACTCAATCTTTGTTTCATCAGTCCACAGGACCTTCTTCCAAAATGAAACTGGCTTGTCAAATGTGATTTTGCATACCTCAGGCGACTGTTTGTGGCGTGCATGCAGAAACAGCTTCTTTCGCATCACTCTCCCATACAGCTTCTCCTTGTGCAGTGTGCGCTGTATTGTTGACCGATGCACAGTGACACCATCTGCAGCAAGATGATGCTGCAGGTCTTTGGAGGTGGTCTGTGGATTGTTCTTGACTGTTCTCACCATTCTTCTTCTCTGCCTTTCTGATATTTTTGTTGGCCTGCCACTTCTGGCCTTTACAAGAACTGTCCCTGTGGTCTTCCATTTCCTTACTATGTTCCTCACAGTGGAAACTGACAGGTTAAATCTCTGAGACAACTTTTTGTATCCTTCCCCTGAACAACTATGTTGAACAATCTTTTTTTTCAGATCATTTGAGAGCTGTTTTGAGGAGCCCATGATGCTACTCCTCAGAAAAGACTAGGAGAACAACTTGCAAGTGGACCCCTGAAATAGCTTTTCTCGTAATTGGATACATCGGGCTATGAAGTACAAAGCTCAATGAGGTTACCAAACCCATTTAGTGCTTCAGTAAGTCAGTAAAAAGTAGTTAGGAGTATTCAAATGATGAAAATCAGAAGAGTGCCCGTACTTTGGCATCTGTCAAATTTTGAAATAATGCAAATTTCACATTTTTGGTTAGTACAAGTGATGAGCGAGTACGCGTGTAACTACTCGGTACTCGCAAGAGTATCACTGTACTCGGGTTACTCTGTGAGTACCGAGTAATCTCGCGATACTCGTGCTGTGCTCGTTGTCCTCATCCCTGCATGTTGGCGCTCTTTAGAGAGCCAGCCCACATGCAGGGATTGGCTGGCAGACCACTGCAATGCCACAGCCCTGTTAGTTGTGGAATTGCAGTGATTGGCCAGCCGCACAGCGTGACCGAGTCTTTATAAGACCCGGCCGCGCTGTGCTCTGCACACAGCGATCCAGACAATCAGTACAGGGAGAGTGTCTGCTGAATCAGGGAGAGTTTTGCAGGGCTGCAAACTGGTGACCACAACAGTCCTTCTCAGGACTAATCTAGGTGGATATAGGCAGGCAGGGAGGGTATAGCCAGGTCGGAGTACAGGCTTTCTAGTGACCACAACAGTCCTTCTCAGGACTATTGTAGGTGTAGGCAGGCAGGGTATATAGCAATTCCTAGTGACAGTATACCAGCCTTCATCATATCTGGGGCTGGTGTACACAGTCTAAAACAGTCCTGATCGTGTCAGACTTCTCACTAATTCTCGCTCCTAAAAAGCTGTTAGGTTCTTAGTGCGTGCATTTACAAACCGCAAGTGTGTGCCCGTCTGTGGCAGCGTACAGGTGCACTTTTGTGTGTTTTGCACAAACTAGGATATAACACACAAGTAGCGTGAATACACGTCTCCGTCTGTGTCTGACTTAATCTCTAATTGTCGCTCTTAAAAAGCTGGTAGCAATAGCTATAATCTGATTGTCCAGCTAAAACCCGTCTGTTGGGACGCTTTCATTTAGCTGTGTACCGTCAGCACAGCATTTAAAATGCGCAAGGGCGTTGGCAAGGGACAAGGAAGTGGACGTGATGGTGGTGCAGGCAGAAGCCGAGGTCGTGTGCAAGCTCTAATTTCGCCACAACAAAGGGCCACATCTACTCGCTCGCACGTCCTGTCCCAAATTCTTGGGGACTGCAGCAGTACACCGCTCTTCAACCCAGACCAGTGTCAACAGGTTGTTAGTTGGATAGCCGATAATGCTTCCAGTCAGATTGGCACCACCACAAACACCCTGTCTTCCACACGGTCAAGTGTCAGTAGCCGTGATACTGCACCGCACATTCCACAACCTGATCCTCCTTCCTACCACCAGGCAGAGTACACGTCCACGGACATTACTGATCCTGCACCTGTAGTTGCCCACGCAGAAATAAGACCATCATCAAGCACGTCCTTGTCCCAGCGCAGCGTTCAGTTATCCATGCACGAAACTTTTGAACGCTGCCAACGCCCCACATGCCACAGTTCTAAATGCTAACATTTCGCGACTGCTTGCGCTGGAAATGCTGCCTTTTAGGCTGGTGGAGACGGAAGCATTCCGCGACCTGATGGCGGCAGCTGTCCCACGTTACTCGGTCCCCAGCCGCCACTATTTCTCCCGGTGTGCCGACCCCGCATTACATAACCACGTGTTACAAAACATCACACGTGCCCTGAACAACGCTGTTTCAGCCAAAGTCCACCTAACCACAGACGCGTGGACAAGTGCTTGTGGGCAAGGCCGGTACATCTCGGTGACGGCACACTGGGTTAATATTGTGGAAGCTGGGACCCAGTCTCAGCGAGGGACGGAACACGTCCTTCCCACACCAAGGATTGCAGGCCCTACCTCAGTCAGGGTTTCACCCACACTCTACAGCTCCGGAATGTCATGCTCCTCAGCCTCCTCCTCCTGCGCATCCTCATCCACTTTACCCTCCACACCAGTCCCAAGCTGGAAGCACTGCAGCACTGCCTCGGCGAAACGCAACAGGCTGTGCTGATGCTAATATGCATAGGTGACAAACCCCACAATGCAGAAGAGGTGTGGACAGCTCTGAAACAGCAGGCAGATCACTGGCTCACACCTCTGAACCTAAAGCCAGGAAAGGTCGTGTGCGACAATGGCCGGAACCTGGTGGCGACTTTGAGGCGAGGCCAGCTGACACATGTTCCATGCGTGGCCCATGTGCTCAACCTCGTGGTTCAGCGGTTTCTAAAATCATACCCAGAACTGTCTGATCTGCTCGTAAAAGTTCGCCGCCTGTCTTCACATTTTCGAAAGTCACCTACTGCTTCAGCCGGCCTTGCCGGCTTTTCAGCAGCGTTTGCAGCTTCCGGCTCACAGACTGGTGTGTGATGTCCCCACGCATTGGAACTCAACTCTGCACATGTTGGTCAGGATTTGTGAGCAGAAGAGGACAGTTGTTGACTACCTGCATCACCTAAGCCGTCGGGAAATGGGTCAAATTCCACACATAACACCTGAGGAGTGGAGATGGATGTCCGACCTATGTACTGTCCTCCAAAACTTTGAGGAGTCCACCAAGATGGTGAGCGGTGATGACGCCATTATTAGCGTCACTATACCGCTTCTCTGCCTTCTAAAACGGTCTCTGCTCAAAAACAAACATGATGCATTGCAGGCGGAGCACGATGAGTTGGAGCAAGAAACAGTAGTGGGTGTGGGTGATAACACACAGCCCAGCCTTATCTCATCACAACGTGCAGTGAAGGACTATGACGAGGAGGAGGAGGATGAAGACATGGAGCAACTCTCCGGCCAAATTGAGGATATGACATGCACACCAGTCATACCCTCGGTTCAGCGTGGCTGGCCAGAGGACAGGGACATGAGGAGGAGGACAGCGTGTTCAGTCATCGTGTTGGTCAGGACACTGAAGTGATGGCTGTTAAGAGTCTGGCGCACATGACTGACTTTATGGTAAGCTGCCTGGCTCGTGACCCTCGCGTTCAGAACATCTTGGCCGACAATCATTACTGGTTGGTAACACTGTTGGACCCACGCTACAAGAAGAACTTTGTCTCTTATTCCTGAGGAGGAGAGGTCAGCCAAAATGCAGCAGTTCCAGAAGGCCATAGTCGCGGAAGTAGGCAAAGCATTCCCCTCACAATACGCTAGCGGCATAGGTCAGGAATCGGTGGACAACCAAGGCGTACGGCCGAGAGGGGCACAAGTCCAATCCACCAAAGGTAGGGGAACAGTCTTTAAGATGTGGGACAGTTTTCTCAGCCCCTCACGTACCACAGCCAAGGTGCGGGGTAGTGCCACAAGAAATGGGAAGTTTGCCCAGATGCTGAAGGAGTACCTTGCAGGTCGAACAACTGTACTCAGACATTCCTCTGTGCCTTACAATTATTGGGTATCCAAGCTGGATACGTGGCATGAATTGGCTCTCTACGCCTTGGAAGTCCTGGCCTGCCCTGCTGCTAGCGTTTTGTCAGAGCGTGTTTTTAGTGCAGCAGGTGAATCATTACTGATAAACGCACCCGCCTGTCAACTGAAAATGCTGACAGACTGACTCTGATCAAGATGAACAAGGGTTGGATTGGGCCAGAATTCACCACACCACCAGCAAATGAGAGCGGAATTTAAATTTTGTAACGGGAATTTGCCATGTATCTCCACTCACCCATGGGTACACACTTCTGGACTTTGGCTAATCGCTGGACTGCTCCTCCTTCTCCTCATGCGCCACCATGATGACCGTTACAAAAGTTAGGCCGTTGATTCATGTATATCCCCAGTGGTAAATTTTTTCGCCCATTCTTTCAGAATGGGCATTACAACGACAGGACACCCGCTCCTTTGCAATGGGAATAATGTTTTGAGGCCCTCATGCACGTCTCTATCCAGGGACAATGTGGAGCCTCCCAATTTTTGGCTGCCCTGGCAAAGGGCTATACTACAATACACCCACTTCCTTACAATGGGCACTTCAGGTTTACAGGCACTCATGCACGTCTCTATCCAGGGGCATTGGTGAACCTCCCAAGTTTGGACTGCCCTGGCAAAGGAAAATACTACAATAGACCCACTTCCTCAAAATGGGCACATGATGTCAAGAGGCCTTCATGTACGTCTCTTCTCAGGGACATCGGAGTGCCACACAATATTTTAATGTAAAATCTGTGATGCAATCACAAAAAGTAAGATACACCAGCCCTATCTCACTAATGGGTATGATGTGCCCTTAACATTTCCGCCATGAAAATTCTTTTTGGTGTCATTTTGGAAGGTTTTCTGGTGAGTCCGTATATGTATATATAAGATATATTTTATGTGTATATATATTTATAATTATATTATATGAAAAAAAAATGCTAAGGGGTCTGAATACTTTCCATACCTACTGTGTGTGTGTGTGTGTGTGTGTGTGTGTGTGTGTGTGTGTGTGTGTATACACACACACAGTAGGTATGGAAAGTGTTCAGACCCCTTAACATTTTTTTTTTCTTTTTGCTTCATTGCAGCCATTTGGTACATTCAAAAAAAGTTCTTCATTTTTTTTCTCATTAATGTACACTTTGCACTCCATCTTGACTGAAGCAACAGAAATGTAGATATTTGTGCAAGTTTATTAAAGAAAAAAACTGAAATCTCACATGGTCAGAAGTATTCAGACTCTTTGCTCAGTTTTGAGTAGAAGCACCCTTTTGAACTACTACAGCCATGAGTCGTTTTGGGAATGATGCAACAAGCTTTTCACACCTGGATCTTGGGGATCCTCTGCCTTTCTTTCTTGGAGATCCTCTACAGTTCAGTGAGGTTGGATGATGAATGTTGGTGAACAGCCATTTTCAGGTGCCTCCGGAGATGCTCAATTGGGATTAGGTCAGGGTTCTGGCAGGGCCAGCCAAGAATGGTCAGAGTTGTTCTGAAGCTACTCCTTTGTTATTTTAGCTGTGTGCTTGGGGTAATTGTCTTGTTGGTGAACCTTTGGCCAAGTCTGAGATCCAGAGCACTTAAGAGGTTTTCATCCAGGATATATCTGTACTTGGCCACATTCATGTTTCCTTCAATTGCAACTGTGGTGCCCTGCTCACGCAGGTTGCCAGATATATCTGTACTTGGCCACATTCATGTTTCCTTCAATTGCAACTGTGGTGCCCTGCTCACGCAGGTAGCCACAGACGTCTCTAAGGGTACCTTGACACGTCGCAACATTGCATGCAATTTAACTTGCAACTTACTGGTTGCAGTGAAATCATGGACACATTGTTTCATTTTGTTGCGGTGTACAAATATAACAATGTGTCCATGATTTTACAGCAACAAGCAAATTGCAAGTGAAATTGCATGCAATGTGTAAAGGTACCCTTATGCACAGCAGGGTTTCCACAGCAGGTATCTACTACATACAACACCTTCTACCCCGACACAATAGGGGGAGCACCACTTGCTGATCTTAGGCAAGATCCCCCTATAAATACTGTTGCTGGGGGAGGAGTTAGTCAGAGTGTGCAGATGCTAGGAGAGCTGCTAAGATTTCCTGGTGGTCGGTGCCGCGATTATGAGCGAGCCAGTGACCCGGAGTGGCCCTTCTATGTCCCGCAAGCCTAAGTGGGGACAGAAGGCAAGGAGCAGTTAGCCGAGAGGTAGTGAAGAACTTGGAGAAGAGTTTCGCCCAAAGAAGTACCGGATATTTGGGATACTCTAGGACCGCAGAAAACCCCGTCACACCGTGGAGGCCTCGGCCACCCGGTTATTCCCTGTGGTTCAAGAGAGGGAGCCAGACATGGCAGTGCAACACCGCAGTGATCAGCGAGGATAACCCGGAGACCGCACAGGAGGAGAGACAGTCACCAGAAACAGGAAGAGAGAGGAGGCAAGTCTAGCTGCAAGCAGGCTTGCTTCAACCATTACACAGGAACAGAGGAGGCCTTATACCCACTTGCTGTGGGGACCCACTGTGCAACCTGTCCACCCGTCAGTGCCCTGGACGTCTTTACCTGGCAAACATCAGTAAAAGGTAAGAGACTTTGCAGTGTGCGTGTGTCATTCCTCTCCATTCCCGGTGCCCCTCATAGACTGCTCCAGCACTCCCTATACCATCCCAGCTCCACTACAAGCTGCCCCTTCTCAGTAGGCTGTCCCAGAGGTCCAGTCCTACCTGTGGAGGACTTTACCACATTAGCTGCAATACCATCTACCTCCGGCGGACTGCGACGGTGTTGGTGGCATCTCTACAGATACTACAGGTGGCGTCACGAGAAACTTGGTATATAATCCCCTGTACATGTTACAACTTTTTGGAAGATAGGCCCAGGACACTGGGTCAGGTGCGTCCACCACTCCCCGTGACAACAGGAGCGTTAACCCTTGCAGCCTGACAACCAAGTACGCCAAAGCCTGGGCGCAACACAACCAGTTGTCCTGTCCCTGCAGCTGAAAAACCCCCTCATAGCCATGATGCTGCCACCATCATGTTTCACGGGTTGGAGTTGTATTTGGCAGGTGACGAGCAGTGCCTGGTTTTCTCCACACATACCGCTTAGAATTATCACTAAAAAGTTTTATCTTCATCTCATCAGACCAGGGAATCTTATTTCTAATAGTCTGGGAGCTCTTCATGTGTTTTTTTTTTTTCAAACTCTATGCAGGCTTTGATATGTCTTGCCCTGAGGAAAGGCTTCTGTTGGGCCACTCTGGCATAAAGACCCGACTGGTGGAGGGCTGCAGTTATCTTGGGGTTTTTCTTTAACTGTCTCTCCCCAAGGCTCTTTTTCTCACGATTGCTCAGTTTGGCTGGACGGCCAGGTCTAGGAAGACTTATGGTGGTGCCAAACGTCTTCCATTTCAGGATAATGGAGGCCACTGTGCTCTTAAATACCTTGAGTACTGCAGTAATTCTTTTGTACCCATGGCCAGATCTGTGCCTTGCTACAATCCTGTCTCTGAACTCCTTGGGCAGTTCCTTTAACCTCATGATTCTCATTTGGTCTGACATGCACTGACAGCTATGAGGCCCTATATAGATAGGTGTGTGCCTTTCCAAATAAAGTCTAGTCTTCAAGACTGTATATAATATGTATTTATATTATAGAGCCAGAGCAAAAAATAGGATCAGCACCTCAAAAGAATGCAGTGCAATTTTTCTGTTGCCAAATCCTGTAATAACTGATGGACACAGTAATATTTCAGGTTTGAAATGAGGTTTATTGTACTAACCAAAAATGTGAAATTTGCATTATTTCAAAATTTGACAGGTGCCAAAGTAGGGCACCCTTCTGATTTTCATCATTTGAATATTCCTAACTACTTTTTACTGACTTACTGAAGCACTAAATTGGTTTGGTAACCTCATTGAGCTTTGTACTTCATAGCCCGGTGTATCCAATCATGAGAAAAGCTATTTCAGGGGTCCACTTGCAAGTTGTTCTCCTAGTTGCATCTTCTCTGAGGAGTGGCATCATGGGCTCCTCAAAACAGCTCTCAAATGATCTGAAAAAAAGATTGTTCAACATAGTTGTTCAGGGGAAGGATACAAAAAGTTGTCTCAAAGATTTAACCTGTCAGTTTCCACTGTGAGAAACATTGTAAGGAAATGGAAGACCACAGGGACAGTTCTTGTAAAGGCCAGAAGTGGCAGGCCAACAAAAATATCAAAGGCAGAGCAGAAGAATCGTGAGAATAGTCAAGAACAATCCACAGACCACCTCCAAAGACCTGCAGCATCATCTTGCTGCGGATGGTGTGCGGATGGTGTGCATAGGTCAACAATACAGCGCACACTGCACAAGGAGAAGCTGTATGGGAGAGTGATGCGAAAGAAGCCGTTTCTGCATGCACGCCACAAACAGAGTCACCTGAGGTATGCAAAAGCACATTTGGACAAGCCAGTTTCATTTTGGAAGAAGGTCTTTCGGACTGATGAAACAAAGATTGAGTTGTTTGGTCATACAACAAGGTGTTATGCATGGCGCCACAAAAACACAGCATTCCAAGAAAAACACTTGCTACCCGCTGCCAAATTTGGGGGAGGGTCCATCATGCTTTGGGGCTGTGTGGCTAATGGCGGCATCGGGAATCTTGTTAAAGTTGAAGGTCGCATGGATTCCACTCAGTATCAGCAGATTCTTGAGAATAATGTTCAAGAATCAGTGTCATAGTTGAAGTTATGCTGGGGATGGATCTTTCAGCAAGACAATGATCCAATACACCGCTCCAAATCTACTCAGGCATTCATGCAGAGGAACAATTACAATGTTTTGGAATGGCCATCCCAGTCCCCAGACCTGAATATCATTGAACATCTGTGGGATATTTTGAAGCGGGCTGTCCATGCTCGGCGACCATCAAACTTAACTGAACTGGAATTGTTTTGTAAAGAGGAATGGTCAAAAATACCTTCATCCAGGATCCAAGAACTCATTAACAGCTACAGGTAGCGACTAGAGGCTGTTATTTTTGCAAAAGGTGGATCTACTAAATATTAATGTCACTTTTCTGTTGAGGTGCCCATACTTTTGCACCTGTCAATTCTTGAAATAATGCATATTTCACATTTACAGTTAGTACAATAAACCATTTCAATCCTGAAATATTACTGTGTCCATCAGTTATTACATATATCACACTGAAATAGCTGTTGCAAAAAAACTATTTTTTTTTTTTAAAAAAGAGTAAGATTAAGAGGGGTGCCCAAACTTTTTCATGACTGTATATATATATCCGTTATACGGTTATAAATATTTATAAAAATTCATAATTTATTATGTTTGGATTGAATTCATGATGTAATATTGGTATATTTCTTGTTCCTTTATCTTGTATTCTAGTTTCTGCCAACCCGATTTTTGGATTGGTGTTCTGTTTGTGACATCTATCATTGTATTTTTTTAAGTAATGTTTCAATAAAAAATATATTTTATTCTCTCTATGGACTGTTTGTTTGAGAGTATAGTTGTGCTTTCCCATTTAGTGATTTAATTACATACATAGTTTTAAGGTTGGAGGAAGACTTTAAGTCCATCTAGTTCAACCCATTGCCTAACCTGGTGATCCAGAGGAAGGCAAAAAAAAAACCCATGTGGCAACACTAAGCTCCACATTGGGGAAATAATTAGGCCGACCTGTCCTTGGTAGTAATTATTTATAGTTATCAATCTCGCTTACATTAGTAGCATTAACATATTATTGCTTTGTTCACTTTTTGTTTATTATTAGGTAGCAAACCATGGATATGTCATTAAACTATTAAAACATCCATACCCAGATCTACGAGGGAAAGATTTACATATCTATTTTTGGGGATCAATCTCAATTTTAATTTTAAAATGAATTTGTCAGCATGTTTTTGCGTTATCTGAGGACTGCATTGTGCAGGGGTTAAATAAATCAACTACACCTGTTTTATCAGACTGTGCTATTACTTATTTAAACTAAAAGCTATATCACCTACTATTTATCATTACTGGATTGCTTTGTTACCTGCTCAGCAGTCTGACAAGACCATTGCTGTTATTGACACCTCATTGTCAATGTACAATCTCTATTGAGAGCCTGGTGCAGCTCTCCCAGGTCTACTGCATGGCTAAAACTAAATGCTTTGATTGTGTCTGAACAGCTGCACCCATTAATCTACGTTGAACATAGTTGGATTCAGAATGTTTTTGCCTACAATATGCTCAGATGAGGTAGCAAAAACTTGCTGAAAGATTGCCTTTTAAGGGCGTGTTTTCATGTTCTTAAATTTGTAAAATTGTTTGGTTTTGTAGGTCTGACAATATATTGAGATGTAGTTGTATGAAAAGATTTCTATTATGTGAACTACACCCATATTCACCAATTTTACTTCTTACCCCTTAAGAGTTATGACATACTGTATCCCTCATAAGTAGTCTCCCTGCTTTTGATGCTGGCTTGCATCTTTGCTGGCAGACAGTGGCTGATTTTTTTCAGCCATCTTCTGCCTCTTAACAGCTATGTGTGGAACTCTGCCTGTGGCTGCTAACATTTCAAATGCTGCAGTCAATCTTTGATGGCAACATTTAATGCACAGCAGAGGATAGCGTGCTGTTCTAACCCTAAATAGGCACACCCGTAATGTGATTGCATGATGCTTAAGGGCTGTCATGTTAGCCAAAGACTTGTTGAGGACAAGCTCCCCCTATCACCCCCCTCAGATTTTTCAGTACTCCTGTGGAAACCAATGATTAACGTGTGTTCACAGGAGGGTGATTTATTTACGGTTATTGGGTGGAAAGTGTTGGCACATGTTTTTTTCCTTTGTGTGTATTGGAACAACACAGACAAAAGTCAAAACACCCACAAAGCAGAACATACCAAAGGAGCGTTCCCAACATGCGATTGAATCAGTACACTCCACCCGGGTGAGGGTTTTCATGTCAATGCAGAAGTTGCAAGAAAAAACGTGCCACACTTTCATGGCTGTGTCAGCAGTAAGAGCCCACTGATAACGGAGATGTGCAGTCATACCAAACCGAGTAAGAGGAAGTATCATGATATTAAAACTGGATGTGTCATGAGCGGTTATCCCGTAAGTGTATGAGTAACCCAGTGCGCATGTATAGCGGAAACAATAGCAGTTTAGCATATTACAGACTATTCATGGGACATATGGTTTACAAACAGAAGACTGTTAGAGATATACATATAGGGGCGGACCAGGGCCCCGACCGGCTAGGGGACCCATCAAGCACCTGTAGGGGGCTCTGCAGCCGCCCCCCCATGACCATGTGAGAGGAGGTTAACTGAGGGAAGCTTCCTGCCTCCCTTGGCTGATCCCACCCTACCTCAACTACGACTGCCAGCACCGCCGCCCAAATTACATTGTATATGATTATCGATTGCGTTTTTAACATGTACCTATTAATTAAGGCAGTGACGTGTCGGAAGTCTCCTACTTAGCAGGAGGAACTGACGTCAGACGCTATGAACTAGACCCCTTGAAGTGGTGTTACTGCAAAACGGCGAGCCGTCACCCGCTGATTCCCCACTCCCTCTCCCTGCTTGGACCATCTCGCACCCGGCGATGATAAGATGATTATATAAAGGATCAACTGCAACAACGTTGAGTGCTGCCTTGCTTTTTTCTAATGACTTGCTAAGGACCTAGATATAATTTTGTTGTATGGCCATCTTGTAAATGGCTAGACTGACGCATTGTAAATAGCTGGTATCTGTAGTCAGGGCTGCCACTAGGAATTTTGGGGCCCCTTACTGACAAAACTTTGGGGACCCCCTGAGGCTCCGCCCAGCCTCCACCCCAGCTCTGTCTCCACCCAAACTCCAGCTCCATCCATAGTATGAATATATATGTCTCAGAAAAGAAAAAGAAACTGGGCACTATCCGTGGTAAGCAACCGGTGAAATCCAGAGCGATCCTCTCTGACCGAAGGTATAGATCGAAGGGAGGTGCACACTATATGTAAGTGACCAAGTTTAAATAGCAGAAAAATAGACAGTGGCACTCACCATGATGATCTTTGTTACTTTATTGCGGTATCCAAGAACACATTCCGGAAAAAACGCTTGTTTTTCCGGAATGTGTTCTTGGATACCGCAATAAAGTAACAAAGATCATCATGGTGAGTGCCACTGTCTATTTTCTATTTTTCTGCTATTTAAACATGAATATATATGTATATTAGTGATAAATTGGAAGCACACCAAAAATTACCTCAATTTTATGTGCAAAGGTTTCACGACCAGCAATCCAGATGGTTCCTTACGATCTAGTAAAAAAGGGATAAAACCAGGACAAAAAAATAGTAAACAGTGGACTTTATTGCCCAACCAATATGTGGCCATGCTAGTGGCCAATAAAGTCCACTTTTTTCTATAGCTTTTGTGCTGCTTTTCCTTTTATTACTGTATAGACAGTAGAGTTGACTATGGCCCATATACACAATAGAGACTGCTGCTGGCCGTACACGATAGAGAATACACAATAGAGATGGCTGCCGCCATACAGACAATGGAGACTGCTGCTGGCCGTATACACGATGGAGATGGCTGCGGGGCAAATGCACAATCGAAATAGCTGCGGGCTGTATAGACAATGGAGGTGGCTGTGGGCTGTATTACGCAATGGAGACTGCTGCTGGGTATACACAACACAATAGAGAATGCACAATAGAAACTGCTGCTGGCCATATAGACAATGGAGATGGCTGCTGGCTATATGCACAGAAGAGAATACACAATAGAAACTGCTGCTGGCCATATACACAATGGAGATGGCTGCGGGAGAAATGCACAATGGAGACTGCTGCGAGACGTATGCACATTAGTGACTGCTGGGCTGCAGGATGTATACACAGAGACTGCCAGCCGTATGCAGAGACTGCCGGCTGTATTTCTTGTATACACAGCACTCTACTACACCATGTTCCAAATTATTATGTAAATGTTCTTTTTCTCTGATTTTCCTAAATGGTTGGTGCAAATGACAGTCAGTGTAATAAACGTTATCACCCGTTAGAGTATACATCGAATTTTATTGAAAAACCTCCCAATGATAACAGTATAAACTTCCAAATTAAAAAAAAAACATTAAATGCACTGATCCAAATTATTGGGCACAGTAGAGTTTGTAAATATTTGATATGTTTGAAAGAACTGAAAATTCTCATTTGTTGAATTTGCAGCATTAGGAGGTCACATTCACTGAAATAAAAACTATTTATCTCCAAAACATCCTAACAGGCCAAGTTACATGTTAACATAGGAACCCTTATTTGAGATCACCTTCACAATTCTTGCATCCATTGAACTTGTGAGTTTCTGGAGAGTTTCTGCTTGTATTTCTTTGCATGATGTCAGAATAGCCTCCCAGAGCTGCAGTTTTGATGTGAACTGCCTCCCACCCTCAGATCTTTTGCTTGATTATACTCCAAAGCAGAAACATTCCTTGTTCTGCCTTTATCTACACAAACACGTCTGTGCTCAGAATCGGCCACAAATCTCTTCACAGTACGATGATTACGCTTAATTTTTCAGGCAATATCTAATGTTTTCATTCCTTGTCCAAGGCATTCGGGCAGCCCTGCACACACACTTACATACAGTAAGACACACATACTGACACACACACATACTGACACCCTGACGTACAGTGACACATTGACACACACACACATACTGACACACATACTGACATATTGACACACACATACTGACATACAGTGACACACATATACAACACACACTGACACACATACAACACACACTGACTGACACACTTAGTAACCAGACAGATCAGCATTTAGTACAGCCATCTACAGTGAGAGAAACACAGAAGCAGGGCACAGTCACACGGAACTTCTCTTCTCTCAGCCCAGTAGAGTTGCAGACTGCAGGGTAACTGTAATTTCTCCCTCCAGTCCAGACACCTCAGCTTCCTGTGTGAAGTAGGAAGCTCAGGCTGCAAAAGGGAAGAAGAAAGGGCTTCTGTATGAAGTGCGCACAGCCAATATGCAGGTGAAAAAACAAATATTTATTTAGTGCAAGACAGAAAAAACCTTTATGCGTGTTAAAAGCAATTAAAACCAATTTCCCTCTGCCACACACAACATCATACAATTTACCCAGAGCCCGGGTGGGTATTAAAGGTGGAGATACATTAAGAGTAAGAGCTATTACACAGAGCACAATAAACCTCTATTTAGAATATATATTGGTGACTTTGGCAATTACAATAGATCTAGCTATATGGATGTTCGTCTGGAAACATACATAATATTATGCACAGTTAGATAGGTTATATAATATACGGAACACAAAAAAAAAAAAAAAAAAAAAAAAAGACATCACATAGCGACCGTATATACGAGATTGGGTGCCAAAACCAGGTACATTAATCACAGATCATCACAGCATTGTAGACAATCCAGAGGTATTAAGCTACAGCTCTAATTATATCATAGTGTTGTCCACTATAAGAAAAGCAATACTGGCCCCGTGTATCTGCAGCCCCTTGGGCGTCACCCAAGGACATATGACACAGTCCCCACAATCAATGAATTGACAAGGCAGTTAGTAAAATGGTGATCATGTTGCATGGAAACCTTTCTGTATACCTTATATACTCGTGTATAAGCCTACTTTTTCAGCCCAAAAATTGGGCTGAAAAGTCCCCCCCTTGGCTTATACACGAGTCATATACTTTTGTGTGAAGTGGGGGCTGTGTCCGGGAGCAGGAGGAGGTGGGGGAAGGCTGTAATATGAGTGGCTCATCACGTGGAGCCGCTCATAACTTATTCATGATATGTACTGCATCCCCCGCCCATCTGTGGGGGGAGCAGTGCATATTCGCATTACAGGCTCCCCATCACAGTGTGGTGCCCCCCGCCACAGTAAGGCCTCCCCATGCTGCCGCTGCTCACTGTACAATGCATACTGTTATTAGCTCTCACCCGCCGGCGGATCGCTCAGTGCATCCTCCCTCCACCCTGCGTGTCATGTGACTGGCCGGTGACGTCATCGCGGTGAGCCCCGGTCACAGGACAAGAAGCAGGAAGGAGGGAAGATGCACAGCCAGGAGCAATCCGCCGGCGGGTGAAGAGCTAATAACACTGTATTTATTGTACAGTGAGCAGCGGCAGCATGGGGGGGTTCCATACTGTGAGGGGGAGCCTGTATACCAGGGATGGGGTTCTGTATACACTGTGCTGGGAGCTTGTATACACTGTGCTGGGAGCTGTATACACTGTGCTGGGAGCTGTATACACTGTGCTGAGGGCTGTATACACTGTGCTGAGGGCTGTATTGTATACACTGTGCTCGGGGCTGTATACCTGTGCTGAGGGCTGTATACCACACTGCTGGGGGCTGTATACCTGTGCTGAAGGCTGTATACCACACTGCTGAGGACTGTATACCTGTGCTGGAGTCCACCCTCGGCTTATACGCGAGTCAATAAGTTTTCCCAGTTTTTGGGGGCAAAAGTAGGGGGGTCGGCTTATACACGGGTCGGCTTATACACGAGTATATACGGTAATTATAATCAAAAACCCTTATATGCCCTTTAGGTAGAAAAGGCACCTCAGCACAGTGGCTGTAAAGTCACATAAAGGTGACCCGTGCATACAGGGACCTTCAATAAGGAGAAGGGTAGGTGGAGGTGAGCAGTTTGACCAAACGGGGGAGGGTGTTTGCCTGTCAGTAGGATCTGTGCAGTGCTATGTGCGTGCTGGGAAGCCACATAGCATGCACTGGTGGGGAGACAGGTGTATAAATCAAGGGGCTGTCAGATTGGAGAGAGCATACCATACCATACCCAAGTGATAAGGGCCTGGGGTGTGGGCAGTAGGGACCAAGCCCAACGCGTGTCGCCACAATTAGTGGCTTCGTCAGGAGCAGCTGGCTGGGGGGAGCACAAGGTTTTTTATACCTGTCTGTCCAGGTCTGTATTGTTCAAATGACATCATGGGGCTGGGAGAGGGAGGGCCAGAGGCATCATCAATGATGAGCACAGTGATTGGCTGCAGGTCTAGCTGGCACAGCAGTCAGTCAGCTGTGTGAGTGTGTGGAGGCTCTCTCCCTGTTTGCAATGTTACTGCAAGTAGGAGGGGGAATACGAAGTTTAGGATTCCAATAAGCAAGCTTGCCTGCAGTTGATTTATCAGTGACTGCACAAGGAAGACCTGTCAGTATGATAAGTGTGAGGCACATATGTCAATTCCCATGGGATAACATGAACCTATACTAGGGATGACATTGGGGAAAAGGGATCCATATAGTGGCTAAATGAGGGAGAACACCACGAGTTGCCAACTCTACTAGGGTACTGTAATCTACTAGGGTACTGTGCTCATCAGTCCAGATATATTTGGAAGATCGGCATCTCATCAGGGTATGTGGATCCGGGTATACAACATCACATGCATCAATTCCCATGGGGTAACATGAATCTATAGCATGTATGACACTGGGGATAAGAGATCCATATAGAGTCTCAATCAAGGAGAACAGCACAAGTAGCCAACTCTACTAAGGTACTGTAATCTACTAGGGTACTGTGCTTATCAGTCCGGATATATTCGGGAGGTGGATATCTCATCAGGGTATATGGAACCGGGTAAGCAACATCACATATATCAACATCCATGGGGTAACATGAACCTAAAGAGAGCAATATAGAGGCTAAAACAGTAGATACCCCGAATGGCCAACTCTACTAGGGTACTGTTAAGAAGCTCATCAGTCCAGAAGTATTGGTAGGGTGGGCATCTTATCAGGATGTGTGGAATCAGGTATACACCATATATCCCTTTGACGTGTCCCCCTATGATCACTAAAGTGCTTATCAGTGGTCCAGCGGCGATATTATGGGCCCTGATAAAGGTGACACATCAAGCCCAGCGATGTCCTTAAGACAAAATTAGATTAAGGGTGGCTGGCCAGCCATCTTATCAGGCATCGCCGTGCTCAATTGTGTCACCAATGACACATGTATATGCTCATCAATCTGTTAACCTAGACAAGTTATTCCGGACAATACCAGTGGAGGGATGGTAAAGTTATGTCAAAAAGTCACATATCTGACAACCACAACATTTTAATAACCGGAGGCGGGCCATACATCTCAGTGGTGGACAATCAGGGGTCCATATTCAGAGTCCATTTTTGGGGGCTGAGCATAGCTGGATCCTTTAGGTGTATGGGTTTTGTGGATTTTAATGCCACTATTCAGAAGGTCAGACAAGGTGCTTCTACGAGTCCTCTATATCAAAGAGTTAACTCGTTTACGGGAAGCCGGGTCCCATGAGATTGATGGTGGAGAAACAGTCTATATATATATGCAGTGTTCAAGAGAACCATCCAATCAATAGTATCTGGTGCAAGGTCCATCATAAGTATCAATCATGAGTACCAGGTCCTACGAGTAGAGGCAAAGTCCTTCATAGGTGTTAATCATAAGTCCCAGGTCCAAGGAGCAGATGCAAGACACTGTGTTTTTGAAGGTGGTGTTGATAGTGTCGATAGTAGAGCATCTTGACCAGGATGAGGCATCTTCATACAGTGGTAGATCAACTGTAGGTAAATGACAAGATGGGTTAGAAGTTAAAAAGTGGTATATTTGTCAGGAGGTCCCGTATCCCACTTATGCAACTGGATTATTCGCCCAGGAACCCTGTGAAGAGGAGCTCCTCATTAATTCCATTCGGGTTCACTGTGTCAAGATCGTAGATCCATCGTGCTTCAAACTGTAACAGTTTTTTGCGATGGTATTCAGACCGTCCGGAACCCTTAACCTTCTGTAACCCCACAATTCCCATGCAGTTGCTCCTACCTCCATGTTGGTTGAGGAAGTGGGCGGCGATGGGTTTCAGCGGTTTTCCCTTGGTCCGATCTGTCGCCACTGTGTTGACAGTTGATATGTGTTGTTGGATCCTCCTCCTCAGTTCCTGTGAAGTTTGACCAACATACAATTTAGGGCATGGACAGATGATTGCATAGATTACATTTTGAGTTTTACAATTAATGTAATCTGTCAGTCTAAAGGTATTTCCGTTTGTGGGGTGTGAGAAGTGGTCACTAGTCCGTATGATCAGGGGACAAATGTTGCAATCCCCACAGGGAAAGCATCCCCTTAGTCTAATCCCTCTGTTAAGTCTTGTAGTTGGTCTCCGATAGTGGCTTCTGGTCAAGATGTCACCCAGGTTGGGGGCCCTTCTGGCAGTGAGGCGAGGTTCAGCTCCTGTGTATTGAGTCAGTTGAGAGTCATTGGTTAAGATGTCCCAGTGTGAACGTAAAATGTTTCTCACCTTATCCCACTGGTTACAAAAATCGGCTATGAAGTAGATTCGGTCCTCCTTGTGTCTCATTCTGGTGGATAGCAGTTCTTCTTGTGTGTGTTGGTTTGCTCGCTGATAGGCTCTGGAGATGACTCTTTTGGGGTATCCCCGTGCCCTAAAGCGATTGGAGAGAAGGTGAGCCTGTCGTTTAAAATCCTCAGAGCGTGTACAGTTCCTCCGTATCCTGAGAAATTGCCCTGTGGGTATACCTGCCCGAGTGTGGTAAGGGTGAGAGCTTCTGAAGTCGAGCAGGCTGTTTGTCGCTGTGGGTTTTCGATGGAGGTCTGTAATCAACGAGTTCCGCTGAGTCCTGTGAGATCGAGGAGGTTAGAAAAATGTTCAAATTATTGGTATTGAGCCATTCGATGAAGGAAGCACATTCTGTTTCGGTACCGGACCATATAAAGAAGATATCGTCTATGAATCTCTTCCAGACTCGCACATGGTCCTTAAAGTAGGTAGATGGATAAACATAGGAGTCCTCCGACCACCCCAAGAACAAGTTAGCTACGGCCGGTGCACATCTCGCCCCCATGGCAACCCCTGATACCTGTCGAAAGTATTGACGATCGAATAGGAAGAAGTTATGCTTTAGTACAAAGTCCAGAAGGTCAATAATGAAGGAGTCATGGAGTCGGTTGGAGTCAGTTTGTCCGTCAAGAAAGAACACAGTGGCATGAATGCCATGATCATGTGCAATATTGGTGTAGAGTGACTCAACGTCGCAGGTGACTAGGTAGTCGCCTGGGGTATAGGGCACTGATCTGCATGTCTTGATGAAGTCTGCTGTGTCCTTTAGAAAGGAAGGCAGAGAGTTGACAAAAGATTGGAGAAAGAAGTCCAAGTAAATACACGCCTTCTCATTTAAGCTACCTATACTTGCCACTATTGGTCTTCCCGGTGGTTTGGTAGTGTTCTTATACACTTTGGGTAATAGGTAGAAGGTGGGAGTGATGGGGTTTTTAACCATTAGGAACTCCTTCTCCTGTGAGGAGATGATACCGGCCGTATGTGCTGCTCTCACTAGTCTGTCCAATTTATTAGAAAAGACCAGGGTGGGGTTGGAGGGTAGGGTTGTGTAGTACCTTTGATTGTGGAGTTGTCTGCGGGCTTCCTCCAGATACATCTGTGTGGGCCACAGTACCACGTTCCCCCCTTTATCGGCCTCTTTTATGACAAAAGTAAAATTACTTGATAAACCCCTCAGTGCTTTTGTCTCTGCTAGGGTTAAATTGTTGTGACCTGTGCCAACTAGTCGAAGCGACATTATATCTTTTTTGACAAGATCAAAAAAGATTTTTATGTTCGGGACCAAGGACAGAGATGGCGTTACCTGTGATTTGTTGCGATGGGGGAATCTGCGGCGTCCCAAAAGGTGGTCGTGTTCTTCGCTTAGTGCAATAAGGTCCCTCATGACTGTCTGTTCGGTCTGTGGTAGATGTTGCGCCAACTCTGGCTTGTGATAGATCATTTTCAGGGTTAGTTTTCTACAAAAAAGATATAAGTCCTTCACCAGGTTAAACTTGTCTAGGTTCTGGGAAGGGGAGAAAGTAAGGCCGCGTTCTAGTACAGACAACTCAAGATCTGACAGGATGTATTCAGAAAGATTAATCACCTGTAGTTTGTCTATGCCTCTCAGATTGTCGATAGTCGGTTGGTAAGTGTTATTGTTGGTCAATACGGTCTCTTCTTCCCCATTCGTGGGTAAGGGGCTCTCGGGGCTTGGGTCTCGGGGTTCGTGGCCTGGCACCTCCACTGCCTCCTGAGGGGAGACGTGCCAAGGGTCCCCTCAGCCTTCTTGTTATTATGCTTCCACCGACCGCCCCTTCTGCCCCTTCTGGTCCTGTATCTGGGTCGCTGCTGCCTGCCCCTAAAAAACTATCCGAGGTGTCAGTATTGGTGTCTTGGTTATCAGATGGGGGTCTATAGGATTGGGCGCCGGGGTAGGGACTGGGGGTGGTGCGTTGGGATGAGGTTGTCTGGGGTGCCTGCCTCCCCGTGGATTACCGCGGTGGCTCCACTTAAACGCTGTACCCTGTGAAAAATCTGTGCGATCTCAAATGAACTTTTGTCTTTTTTTCTCTATGATCTCTCCTTCATATTTGTCGAGAATATCTTTAAGTCTGGTTTTAAGGGCTTCGATAGCTGCAGTATCCCCACTGTCAGTGAGTTTTGTCTCAAGTTCTCTTATCTTATTTTTTGTCAGTTCTAATAACTCACGATCATGCTCTAAGAGCATTTGGATGATTATAGTGGAGCATTTAAGCAGACCCTGTTCCCAGACTACCTTAAAATCTGGTGAAGGTTCCCATGCCGGGAATATAGCAACCCTGAGCCCCCTGGGAACAATATTACATTTGAGATGCTCTTCAAGGCATCGCACATTCCACCATGTGCGTATGCCAGCCTTATGGCAGTTGATCAATTCCTTACTAAGGGATGCTAAAGAGGAGTCAGGTGTGGGAAGGGGAAGGGGGGAGTCCGCAGAGCCAAAGATGTTAGTAGACTGTGCCCTCCAGAGAGCCTCCCTTGTATCCCAGTCCATTCGCCTAAGGGTAAAGAGTAGAAGTAAGATGAGATTTGGAAAGTCAAATCCAAGTATTGATTTGAACCAGGTCTGCTTACCTAATAGAAAAGCGTGCTGCTCTCAGAGAGGCGGATCCCCACAGTGTGGGATTCTAGTTATGGACTGAGAGTTGGGTGGTAAGAGAGTGCACAGCCTGGTTGGAGGTAAAAATGGGTGCTGCAACACAGAAGCAGGTGAACTGCAAAAGGGAAGAAGAAAGGGCTTCTGTATGAAGTGCGCACAGCCAATATGCAGGTGAAAAAACAAAGCTCAGGCTGGCGCGGCCACCTATGCACTGAGGCTTGGAGGGTGGGTGGTACGCAGGGCTGTGGAGTCGGTAAGCCACAGTTGCGACTCCGACTCCTGGATTTTTATCAGGTTCCGACTCTGACTCCTTCATAAATGGCCAATTCGTAACAATAAATTTACTGTTGTAAAATATTATCGTGCCTATTCAGTTTCTCACCATCATATAAGTAATCGGACCACTTAGAGCAAAAACTATATTTATTAGAATACAATTTGACTATAGCAAATATCTTTTATAAACTTTTCTAAACTGTAAGTAAATATGCAATAAACACTGTTATGCAGTTAATAAGAAGAAATCTATAAATTTGTCCTCAGAAAAAGTATTGCCTCTGTCAGATCCTCTTTGGATGCCCTCAAATCTGATCTAATTATTTTTAGAGCAGAGAACAATCTCTCTACACTAACTCGAGTTGGTGGCAAAGCAGTAACCACTCGGGCAACATCTCTGACAATGTCAGGATACAGAGGAATCGCTTGTTGCACTGTTAGTTTTGATGAACGGTAAAATTTCTTTTAGTGCACATGAAAAATTCTGCTGAAATGTACTGACTTTGTTCTTTGATGGGGATAACTCTTCTATGCGGGAACGCTTTGCACGGTCCTTGTGATCCAAATATTTTTGAAATTAAATTCTTCATCATTGATGATGAGGGTGAAGATGTGGCAGGACGACCAAATTCTTCTTGTTCCTCCTGACTGTTCTGCAACCCTTTCATCCTTACTGCTAATTCAAACAGAGCTTCTTTTCCTTTACTTAGCTGTTGATCATCTAGAAGAATCCGATGCACTGGGTCTACATAAACAGCTGCCAAAAGAATGTTATTTTTTAATAGTAGCTCCTCTCTCCGTTTCATTGATGTAGCAATGCCACTTGCAATTAACCCTCCTCTTTGGGACAGGCGAAACATCAGGTTCTTCCACTTCTTTAAGAAAATACCTGAAGTTAAGTCCTCTGCTTGTAATTTTTTAGTCACTGTAAATGGGTGCTCTAGCAATTTTTCCAGCTCAGTCACCTGATTTCACTGACTTTAATTTAGCGTCAGTTGAGGGTTAGCCATGTCTACAAGAAAAAGGTTTTCAGTTCAACCAAGCGCTGAATCATTAAGTAAGTACTGCCCCATCGTGTGACTTGATCAATAATTGCCCCTTTTCTAGCACGTCTCTTCAAAATTGAGTCAACTTTAGGGGTTCTTGCAACACTAGCCAATTTTCTCACCTTGCCATTCAGTGCAGCAGCATGTCCTTCTTGCAGACTGTCTCTTATAGCCAGCTGTAGCGTATGCACAACACAGCGCATGTGATGAATGAAAGAACGTATTGACACAGTTTCAACAAGATCATCTAAACTATCATGTTGCTGTTCATCTGAAGCAACTTCAGTTTGCGCCTCAGTTACAATACTGTGTTCCTCTATTTCAAACATTTCTGTGTCTGTGGACCCAGAATGTTCTTCTAACTGCTGGTCACCATCATTACTCTCATTCATTAGTTTAATAGTACTTATATTTGAAGCATTGTCAGTTACGACAGAAAGAACTTGCTCTTTTTTAAGTTCATAGTCTTGCAGTACCTTTTCCACCAAGACCTGGAGAAACTCACTGGTGTGATGAGCTTTGGTGTGTTTTACTGCCAATGTCTTGGTGACTATTTCATTTTTGTCACCAACAAATCGGACATTGATGGCAAAATAGTTCACTCTGTGACGTGTGCAGGCATCCATTTTAAGAAACAGAAAGCGTCCCTTGAGAATTTTTTTAAGTTCTTCCTTTTGTTTAAAAGCTTCTTCGATTACTAATTTTCTAATACTCTCTCTCTCCAGAGAAACACCAAGCTTGCGGGCCATTTCCCCATTCAGACACACAAAAGCTGGACGTGAAAATAATGAAATAAGCACATTATCGTTTACAACTAGCTCTATGATCTGTTTTTTAAATGTATCTACTGTCGTTGTCACAGTAACGTTGTCACTGACAAAATATCTTGCAACTGATGGCTGCAAAGTTCTCTGCTCCTTTGTTTGGCTGGAAGAGCTGGGCACTGGTTCATTGGTTTGGATGCATTCTTTCTGATCCACTGCTTTCAGTACTTCTGGATGAAACCGCTGTAAATGTCTCTCTAGATTAGAAGCTCTGGTAGGAGCATTTTTATCTTTGCCTGAATATGCACTCATCTTGACTTCACAGCATTTGTTTTTGTCTGGATCACTTGTCATACACTGACAGACATAATGTTTTCTATCTTGAGTGATGGTGACATGTTCAAATACAGCTGATTTAATGTGACGCTTTTTTGACATTCTCAGGTTTTTAATTCTGCATTCACAATCCAAATGACAATTGTTTTTCCTAAAAACAATTGTACAAAATTGCCAGGTCGTACAACTGATATAGTGGTCAGTGAAAAACAGTGACACACAAGAAGTAAGAAATGTCTCCATCTCCAGCAGAACTGCTTATCACTGTTGTTCATAGTTTGATAGAACATATATATTTGAGTAACTTTTATAAAATTCATATGAAAGTTCAATTATGAAATATTAATACATTTTTTTTTTAAAGCTGGAGTCTGCGTCGGTACATTTCTACCGACTCTGACTCCACAGCCCTGGTGGCACGAGGGCCCCCTCTATACTACTGAATAGGTGGGCGGGCCTGGATAGGCTCCCTGTGCACTGTGGCCCGCTGCTGACATGGCCTCAGTGCAGAGACGTTCTGTTCTGGCTGCGGCTGCTGGCTTGGCTAAAAGCAAAGAACAGCTTCAGCATGTGTCTGCCAGTGGGGGGGGGGGGGGTGCGCCTCCCTGCTGCAAACGGCCATGCCCGTCATGGTCGTGACCTCTGCCCCTCATCCAGTGGCCACGTCCCCTGCAGTTACGCCCGGGGTCCCTGACTCCAGTGAGAGCTGTGACCCCCCCCCCCCCTAGTGGCGGCCCGGTCTGTAGTGCCACAGACTGATTACCAGCATTGCAAGTGTTAAGTTTGCAAGTTGCTGGAGATGTGGCTCATTCCATATGATGTGTGTTTGAGCACACGCTGGCAGACAGAGACTGATGCAGAGCATGCAGGCTGCTGGGATGTGAGTAGAAGCCAGACAGCCATGTAAGAGACAGTCTCTCAGAGGTCCTGTGTGGAGTGCCAGCAGAGGGCTGGAAGTGCATAGCACACAGTGAAGCGAGCAATTTGTCTGGAATAGGTCTAAGTAGCAGATGCACAGCATATCCTCAAAGGTACAGCTCTGATGGAGCAGAGGTGAACCTTAACACTATGCAGGAGGAACACTCAAAGGTATGGACTTTTGGCCTGAAAAAAACGTATTTGTTGCATAACTGGGGCAGTTTATGTGGTACTTTCACATTTTGTGTTTTTTTTTTTTTTCCAATCAGTTTTTCTCTCTGAAAACATTTTATTTTTTACTGTTTTGCGTTTTTGAAAATACCGCATGTATCCAGTCAGGCTTTCTTCCGGATCCAGAAGAAAACCTGACCAGCAACATGTGGTATTGCATCTGAAATAGTGTCGTTTTTTTTCCGGATCCGGAATTATAGTGCCCATTCACATGCTATATATAGACCATGTTCTAGTGGCTCGAGACCTCAATTTCATCCTGTAATTAAGCATAAAAATGTCTCAACTGAGCAGTTTTCTATTTTAGAATCAAAGTGGCTTTGAAATCTTGCGCATTTAGGTGTAGCCTATCAAAATGAGTGGAGAAGATTGGCGATTTTGGTTGCATCCAATTACTTTGTGGTGAATGACACGTGGTGTATTCTATACTTTATACCTGGAGCCTCGGAAACACCCCGTCAAGTTTATGAACTATCTGTGGATGAGTGTGGAAAGTCTTGATGACCTTGTTGAATGCATCCGAGGATTAATTACCAAACAGGACACGTATTTCCACAGAACTATTTGTGCTGAGGAGTGTCTAATGTTACTGTCAAATCATCCTTACCTTAGCGTTATCACATCTTGATAAATAAATGCTTGAACTGAGGATTGTGTAGTAATATTCTGTTTTTTGTTTTTTCATCATTGCACTTTCAGTTCCGACTTGGAATTTCTACAGTCTCTAGAATAGTAAAAAAAAAAAAACTACCAGGCTTTGTGGTAAGTTTTTTTTTTTTTTCACCAAGAATTCCTCCCCCATCTCACAATGGAACACTGGATGGAAATTGCTGAGAAGTTTCAGGACATCACAGGCGATGACAAACATACAGATTATTAAACCTTCAGGAAGAAACTCAGAATATTTCAACTAGAAAAAGTATTTTTCCATTGTATTAATGGCAATTGCTGATGCCCAATATAGTTTTACTGCAGTCTGCTTTGGTTCCTATGGCCGATCAAATAACTCCCAGGTTTTCAAACAGTCTATAATGGGATGTCGGTTATACCGCAATGATTTCAATTTTGCGCCACCAACACCGCTTCCGCACGCAGATGGACCACTTAATTCTTTTGTTGTTGGGACTGAAGCTTTCCAATGTGTATGAACCTGCTCAAGCCATTCTCCAGTCGTGGATTAAGCCGTACCAAGCAGACTGACGAGGGCAAGCAGAAATGTGGAAATGTGCTTTTGGACTTCAAACTGCAAAATGGAGAATCTTGGGAAAGGCCATTCATCTAAAAACTTGACACCATGGATGAGGTTGTCAAAGATTGTGGTGTTCTCCTCAACTACATCTTGGCCAAAGAACAACTTCCCTTGGAAGTCCCTTCCCATGATAAGCTTTTGGAAACCACATTGGATAATTATCAAAGTCTTCGGCTTCAAACAACCACAGCCATTGCCAAATAAGGGACAAGTTTGCAAACTATTTTATTTCAGACGAGGGACGAGTGGCAGGATGAAATGGTGTAACGTTTTGGGTGTCTTTCCCATGCCATCTAAATGTCTATATAACCTTAATGTACAAAGTCTAATTGTTACCTTTTCAATATGTTCTGTAATAAAGCTCTGGACCTTTCATATCACTATTCCCTCTACAATCTTTGCATTTTATTTAAAAAATGGATTGAGTTTAATGTTTTGTTGTACAATTAGAAATGTAGTATAGTTATCCTGATATAGCATCTACATAGCATTGAAGGACCTTTAGGTATCCATGGTTACAACCAAAAACAATACTGCTTTAAAAGGAACCAACCAGTAGGTTTTAGACCTCTAAGGTGAAGGGGTGGGAATACCCCTGTGCTGTAAACATGTCAGTATTATACCATGTAAAAGTGTTCTTACCATTTTAAAATAATCTTAAAAAATCCAATTGCTAATATTATGGTTTTGCTACTATTTTTTAATGTATCTATTCATCATATGTGAGCCATTGCAGTAGATTAGGTAGCCATGGTTACCAACATGGACACGTAACCACCTGCTGCAAATTAGGAATAGATATAACAGCAGAACCATACAACATTTGTAATTGTTTTATAGTCGGTGTAAAATACTGACTCCAATCAGAAATGTTAAATGTGTAATTAAAAAAAAAGCTAAAACCACAACAAATTAGTAAACCAAAAAAACTGAATTAATCCTTACCGGTAATTCCTTTTCTTGGAGCCTTCCATGACAGCATTGGAGGATGTCGTCCACGCCCTATTGGGTACAGGAGCACAGAGAGGTTAAAAGCCCCTCCCCTTCCTCAGTACTCCAGTGTTTACCAAGATCATCGTTAAATCGTTAGCCATGGATTACCTGATACAAACCGGATCCAAACATCAACCAGGGGGGAACTGATGCTGTCGTGGAAGGCTCCAAGAAAAGGAATTACAGGTAAGGACTAATTCAGGTTTCTCCCTTGCCTTCCACGACCGCATTTGAGGAATACCACCGATACTCTTCAGGGTGGGACTATTGCCTGTAGGACTTTCCTACCAAATGACAGATCCCAACTAAAGGACAGATCTAACCTATAGTGGCGAGAAAAAGTGTGGAGGGACGACCACGTAGCCGCTCTGCATATCAGCTCCGATGAAGCTCCAGCCTGCTCCGCCCAGGATGTAGCAGCAGCCTAAGTTGAATGAGCCTTCAACCCCACCAGAGGAGCAAGGTTCTGAGCGACGTAGACTTCACAGATCGCCTTCTTAATCAAGAAAGCGATGGTAGCCTTGGAAGCCTTCTTCTTTTGTTTGCAACAAAATACTGAACAAACAAGTTCTGATCTAACCTCCAGGAAGCAGTCTCCCGGAGGTAGTGGAGGACAGTCCGACGAACATCCAAGGAGTGAAACACTGCCTCAGCCGCATTAGCAGGAGATTGACAAAACGAAGGCAGAACCACTTCCTGGGACCTATGGAAATCGGACACAACTTTTGGAAGAAAAGATGGATCCAACCGAAGCGTAATGCAATCTAGGACACCACGAGGTATGGAGCCCAGACAGAGTGCCTGCAGTTCTCCAACTCTGCGAGCAGAAGTGATGGCAACCAAAAACGCCCCTTTGTGTGAGAGAGAGACGGAAGGGATGCATCAGACAAGGGTTCAAAGGGACTTCGAGAGTGCCTCTGGAGAACAATGTTCAAATCCCAGGGAGGGACAGAAGGCTGAATCCTGGGACGCAGCCTACAAGCAGAGGTAAAAAAAACGCTTGATCCATCGATGGGAAGCAAGATCCTGGTCAAAAACAGCCCCAAGCGCAGACACCTGGACTTTAAGAGTGCTCGGCAGAAGCCCCCAAATCCAAGCCATGCTGCAAAAAATCCAAGAGTTGGGCCATATTAGGATGATGTATGTCCGGAATGGAAGGAGCACACCAGGACAGGAACAGTTTCCAGACCTTCCCGTAAATAGCGTTCGTCACAGGCTTCCTGCTCTGCTGAAGCGTACGGATCACTGCCTGGGAGAGACCCTTGGTCCTCAGGAACTCTGCCTCAACAGCCAGGCTGCTAGATTGAGCCACTTGGGGTCCGGGTGAAACAGAGGATCCTGGGACAGTAGTTCGAGGTTGTGGGTCAACATAATCAGTCCCTCCCGGCACAGGTCTCGGATGGCGCAGTACCATGCCCGCTTGGGCCACAGGGGAGCCACCAGGCTAGCAGTCACCCCCTCCGCCCGAATCTTTTGCAACATCTTGGGAAGCAGCGGGATTGGATGAATGCATACACCAACCGGAAGTCCCAGGGATGGGCAAAGGTGTCCAGCCCCAGAGGATGGTCCCACCGCGTCAGGGAGAAAAAGGTCGGCACCTTTGCATTCGAGCCCGAAGCGAACAGGTCGATTGAAGGGACTCCCCACCTGTCCGTAAGAGAGTGAAACACTTCCGGATGGAGGCTTCATTCTCCTGGGTGGACCTCTGTGCGGCTGAAGAAATCTGCCGGTACATTGTCAGTTCCCTTCAGATGCACTGCCGATAAGGAGAGAAGATGGCGTTCTGCCCATGAAAAGATTCGTCTTGCGAGCACCTGCAAGTGGAAGCCCCGTGTACCGCCTTGGTGCCACAAGAAGGCAACCGTAGTCACGTTGTTGACATGATGACCCTGTAGAGCTTGAGCTGAAGCGTAAAGTGCCTCCTCCACCGCCAGAAGTTCCCGGAAGTTTGAAGACTGGCAACTGACCGAGGGACTACAAATCTCCTGGAACGGTGTGCGATCCACCATCGTGCCCCAACCGGAACCGCTGGCATCTGTTTTAACGGTGGTCACAGGAGCCTGCAACCAGGCAACCGCAGGAGCCACCCCGCAATGAGGAAGGAGTCATTGTTTAGGGGGCGGCAGGTGATGCCGCTGCTGGGGAAGCAAGATATTACGGGTCTTGTCCCCCTTCTGGTAGGCCCAGCGACCGACTTGCCTTTCCCTTTATACTGGGAGGGTTGGCTGTGCTCAGGCCGAAAGGACTGCCTTCAAAAGGGCTTCTGTTTCGGGAGACGCTTCTTCCGGTCTGACACCTTTTCCAGGATGTCATCCAACATCGGACCAAAGACATAAGACCCCTGAAAGGGGATGGCTCACAGCTTGAGCTTAGACGTGACATCCCCATTTCACATTTTAAGCCACACTGCCCTGCGAACCGTGTTCGTTAACACTGCGCACCTGGCGCCAATGCGGACCAACTCAACAGGCATCGGCCAGGAAGCCTGTAGCATGTCTCAGAAGGGGAATGAAGTCCAAAAGCTCTTCCCTGGAAGTACCCTGCAGGATGAGTTCCTCCAGCTGGGTGATCCACTTAGAGAGACCAGGCTACACTTGTAGATGAAATATTCACTTTTAATGACATGGCTACCACCTCCCAGGATTTTTTGAGGACACTCTTCGTTTTACGATCGAGGGAGTCCTTCAACTGAGAGGAATCCTCAAAATGTAACGCAGTCTTTTTTGCTACCCTGGCCACCTGGATGTCCACCTTTCGGAACCTCCTAGACAGTCATCACCCTTTTAAGGAAACCTCTGTTTCAACTCGGATGGGTGATCAGCCTATATTCTGGAGACTCCCACTCCAGGTGGATGAGTTCCCGGATGACCTCATGGAAAGGGAAGCACAACTGACGCTTAGCCTTCAGGCCTCTGAACATTTCCCTGCATGAACAAGGGATTCCACCACTTCTACTCCATGTATACGGACAGCGTCCAGCAATTCACCCATGGATTCCATGGAAAATAGATGTCCAGATTCTCGGCCTGACAGAGGCAACAGAGGCAATATCCTCGCCGTCCTCTGATGCCGAGGTCTGGGCAGCCTCCATGAGATCCACAGTCAGTTCTAGAGCTTCCTCTCTTTTTTTTTGGAGGGGAAGGCCTGGATGCTGCAGCAAAAACCGGCAGGGCCGAGATAGAAGCCTGCACCTCTTGCCTAACCACTTGAACTTCATGTCTAAGGCTACGTTCACACATTTGCGTATTTTGGCGCGCTTTTTGCCGCGTTTTTCGGCCGCGCAAAAAAGCGCAGCAAAATACGCTGGGGCTTTCACACACTGCGCTTTCTTCCCCCCAGAAAGCGCAGTGATGTCACAGAGGGGAGGAAGAATCCTGCTTCCTCCTCCCCTCTGTGACATGTGTGACCGCCCCATTAGATTCCACAGTGTGTTAATACACACTGTGAAATCTACATTAAACAAAAGCAAGTTAATGAAAAATAAAAAAGAATCAATACTTCACCTCTCCGACGCCTTCTCCCGGTGTGCGATCTCCGATTCCAAGTAAGATCTCTTCTGACAGGACCTGTGATGACGTCAGAGGGGGGCGTTCCCGGGGCGGTCCCATCGCTGATTGGCTGCTCGCGGTCACATGACCGCGAGTGCCTGGGTACGCCCCCTCTCTGACGTCACCACAGGTCTTGTCAGAAAAGAT
Source organism: Allobates femoralis (assembly GCA_033576535.1). Taxonomy (NCBI): domain Eukaryota; kingdom Metazoa; phylum Chordata; class Amphibia; order Anura; family Aromobatidae; genus Allobates; species Allobates femoralis. The sequence continues at coordinate 478,034,657 of JARQOC010000004.1, forward strand.
CTGACTTAGAACTGGAATCGCACAGCGGGAGAAGGCGTCGGAAGGTGATGTATTGATTCTTTTTTATTTTTCACACACTTGCTTTTGTCTAATTTAGATTTCACAGTGTGTATTAACACACTGTGGAATCTAATGGGCGGCCACAGCTGTCACAGAGGGGAGGAGGAAGCTGGATTCTTCCTCCCCTCTGGGAGAATACGCAGTAGTAGCTGCGTAAACAATTGACATATCAATTGTTTACGGAGCTGTGTTTTCTCCCGGAAAACGCACTGCGTATTTTTACGCAATGTCTGCACTGCAAAGTGAATTTCCCATTCACTTTGCAGGCAGACAAAAGGCACATTGCGTATTTTGAAAAGCGCGAGTAAAAAAACGCGGCAAAATACGCAATGTGTGAACGCAGCCTAACCATGGCTTGGAGCTCCTCAAGCAGGGATGGGGATTCTTCCCTGACCACACTGTCAGTACATGGCTGACACAACTTCTTTTTGTAGGAAGAGGGAAACTTCGTGCCGCAGATGCCACATTTCCTGGACGGGTTTTTGCTCCCTTTCACTGGTGGGCCCTTGTTTCCCTATAGAAAGAAAGGGAAGAGAAGTGGCACCAGTGTGAGTGCAGGGCCCTAATTAACCCTACCCCTAGTGACCACCCCCAGAACATTTACATGAGCTGGGGGGAACGCTGGGCTCTGCAGAAGCAAAGGTGTAAGACCTATCACCCTCCATGCCTTCAGGGATCAGCCTTACCTGGGTGTAGCTTCCGGCGGGTACTTATCCAGAAGTACCATGCTCCCAACGAGGAACACCTGTTCCCTCCCTCCTCCTGGTCACCGGCCGCAGGCAGTAGCGCGCGATAGGACTGCTGGGTCTCCTCGAGCCGCACCCAGCCCGCCGCAGCCCATACAGGAGCCGCCGCCCGGAACCAGAAGTGACGCCGCGTCACTTCCAGTGCGTGCTCCAGGGACCGCAGTTGGAGGAGGGAGACGCCGGAGAGCTGAAACAGGCCTCTGGCGCTCCAATACACGGCCTGCTTTGCCCCAGAGGACTCTGGAAGGCCGGATGGTCCCACCATGGGAGCCCCGAGAAGGAGGAGAAGGCCGTCCCCGACATCCATCTCTGGCTCAGCAGTATGTACACCCCAATTCTGCCTCCGCTGGCCCAACAGCATTGGAACCTCTCCATGCCCCAAGGGGTACAGGAAGACACTGGAGTACTGAGGAAGGGGAGGGGCTTTTAATCTCTCGGTGTTCCTGTCCCCAATAAGGCATGGACGACATCCTCCAATGCTGTCATGGAAGGTGAAGGGAGAAAATTGCATTTTAAACAAAAACAAAAGGCACATTCAGTTTGGCAAACTTGCATTTGGGCGAGAGTGGTGCTTCTGGGACTACTAAAAGGATGGAGGAGACGGTGGCTCTGGGAGCATTCCCTATCCCAATGATTCTGTGGAAAAAGAAAAACAACAATGCAAACAACAAGCGATAGTTTGTATGGCTTGTCGAAGGGAAAAAAGTTTTTAAAAAAAAGTGACTATTTTTTTTATTTTTTTCCATGTAGGATAAAACAAAACATGACTATACTATATATTGATCTTACCTGCAGCATGTGAGCAATGGTCTTAAAAATGCCAAAATGCTAATATTTGTATTTTTTTCTTCCGTGAAACAGAGCCACTTGGGCTTTCATCTCTTAATTAAAATCCTTCCAGTAGTGATCCCTAAATGCCCGCCACCATTTTATGACTTTGGTCCCTGTAATGATATATAAAAAAAAGTTTGAGTTATAAAATAGTTTACATTCATTCCCTAAAAAGAAAATGGGTTATTAGAGAAGATAATTTATATAAAAAAATGAACAACACTTGCGGTATTCATCACGTCTACTTTCATTAAGGTCTTTCCAGCTGTCTAAGGGTGTGGTACACACATAATTTCAGGATCATTGGGTGAAATTTTTATCCCAATGGTGGTGGGGCAAGAAAGGTCTGCATTGTGGGACCCGAAACACAAAGAGGTGGTCTCGATCTATTGTAGTGTTCACATTCTCCTCTTCTTGATGCAAAGGCTTGCTGGAGCATTGTGAAATCTATAACACAAAAAAACATATTGTAAGGCAATTCCAAACAGACGTACAGTTGTGGCCAAAAGTATTGACACCCCTGCAATTCTGTCAGATAATACCGTATATACTCGTGTATAAGCCGACCCGCGTATAAGCCGACCCCCCTACTTTTGCCCCCAAAACCTGGGAAAATCTATTGACTCGTGTATAAGCCGAGGGTGGACCCCAGCACAGGTATACAGCCCCCAGCAGTGTGGTATACAGCAGCCCCAGAGGTATATACAGCAGCCCCAGTGGTATATACAGCAGCAGCCCCAGTGGTAGTATATAGCAGCCCCAGTGGTAGTATGCAGCATCCCCAGTAATGCAGGGCCCCCCCAGCCTTGCTCCGGTCACCTGTAAAGCAAAATATACTTATCACTGTCCCGCTGTCCGCGCCCGCCGCTGCCGACATCCGGAATCCTCCATCTTCATGCGTCTTCTTCCTGTTTCCTGTGTTCGGCGCCGGCAATGACGTCATTGTCTGCGACGAATACAGGAAACAGGAAGAAGACGCATGAAGATGGAGGATCGCGGTGTCAGCAGCGGCGGGCGCGGACAGCTGGACAGTGATAAGTATAATTTGCTTTACAGGTGACCGGAGCAAGGCTGGGGGGCCCTGCATTACTGGGGCTGCTGTGGGGCTGTATGTCTCTAATAGCCCACAGGTAACGGGATACGCAAGGACTGCACGGAACACAGAATGTTAAACAAATGCAATTTTAATGCAACTGAGGGAAAAGAAGGGGAAGGAGCGGGAAGGTGTGCAAAAGTAAATACAATACATATAACCACTGTGACTAGTCGGCAGCGAATGCAAGGTCTCTGAATGTCTTTAAATAAAGAAATGCAAAGTCTTTATCGAGCGAGACGTAGAGTGTTTGTTTTCTTTCTATTCCTTGTATATCGAACTGCAGTCTTTTCCTATCTCTCCCTAACTAAAACAGTGTGCACACTTTACTACAAGTTCTACTGCGAGGTACCTCGTTGCCGTTGGGGCCCGTAATTTGCTGACAGGCGTGTGGAGTGCAATCAGTCTTGGATCTCTGTCCTGGATCTCAGCTTGCACGTGCCGTCTGGCCCCTGACTCGACATCAGTCTCTTTAGGTCTCTCTCTCCTGCAACACACATGGAAGTTCTCCCTTCTCCTTCAGGAGACCCACCCATCCATCTCCTGGACTGATCCATGTCACTCTCAGCAGCAGGGGGTTTCTCTGCTATCCTCTCTTTTTGGCAGCATGTGGCAGTATAACACAAAGAAGAGTCCACAAAACATTCCTTTAACCATATATATAAATGTTAACAGGTCTTACATTTCCCCCCCTCTTTAACATCGGCCTCCCGGCCGATACTCTCTTGGGGCCCTCTGCACAGGAACACACGATGGCAACCTCTGCCGTGCTTTACAACCTGTTGCCTGGGGGTCAATGTCTTACAACCGACTCCATTGACAGAATACACAAATTCATCTGCCAAGTACCGATCAGGGAATACCAGCATTAGCCCGTTCAGTCCTACGTGGAGGTACTGCTAATTCACCAGACGCTGGTGCAGTAGCAGGGAGTACAATATCCTCGTCATCATCTCTGGAGATTGGTGGCTCATGCTCTGCAGGGGTGGCACCTGCATCTTGAACGGATGGAGGTTGGACTCTCCCCAGTCTGTTGGGTTGGACGGGGCCCGCCACCGTCAGAGCCCTCCTCGAGAGTAACAGGAACAGGCACGGGCACAGTCCCCGAGTCGCTATGTCCGGTCCTGTCTTCTGAATAGCAGGGCCTCAGCATGTTACGATGCAGGATGAGGGTGCCGCCTCCCCGCTCGCTTCTCACTTCGTACACTGGCCCATTGGGAGAGACTCTTCTGGTCACAATGTACGGCTCTGGTTTCCAGCGCTCACTCAACTTGTGTCTCGGGTGTTTCTCTGCAACTAGCACTCTGTCTCCTGGTAAGAACGGGCCTCATGTACAGGTTCCTGCCGGGGGTATATCTTTTCTTGCAACCGCTTGGTGACAATTCGATGGATAGTCTCCAGCCGTCGACGGTGACAGTCAACCCAAGACCCTACGCTCTGACTTTCACTGATCTCGGGTGGAGCCAGGTTTAGTTCTTCAATGCCTCTTCCGGCTCTTCCGAACAATAGCACGTATGGGGCGTACCCAGTGGTGGAGTGGACACGGTTATTGTATGCCCATACGAGTTCTGCAAGATAACTGGGCCAGTGATTCTTACGATCATCTTCCAGTGTGCGTAGCATTTGTAGGAGGGTCCGGTTAAACCTCTCGCAGGCTCCGTTGCCCTGTGGATGATAAGACGTGGTTCTTGACTTTTGCATCCCGTAGATCCTTTGCAGTTCTCTCATGACACTGCCCTGAAAGCAGGCCCCTTGATCAGAGTGTATCCTTTTAGGGCAGCCGTATACCCGGATAAAGTCATCACTGATGGCTCGAGCAGCCGATTCAGCCGTCTGATCTCTGGTGGGCGTCACCACTGCAAATTTTGAGAAGTGGTCTGTCATCACAAGGCAGAACTGATAGCCCCGGTGGGAGTGGCCAATTCTTCAGGTAATCTATCATAAGTACTTCCAACGGCTCTTTGGTGACAATGGTCTGTACTGGTGCTCGCTGTGGCAGAGCTTTATTTAATTCGCAGGAACGACACAGTTTACAGGCCTTCTCCACTGCCCGAAGCATCTGAGGACAGTACACTATTCTTTGCAACCACTGGTAAGTCTTGTCCGGCCCAAAATGGGCTCCTCTCTCGTGCGCTTCTCGGGCCAATGGTACTGCCATCTTCTGGGGTATCACCACTTGCCACCGTACTTCCAGCTCCGTAGCTAGGTGCACCTTCCGATACAGCATCCCTTCTTGCACCGATAGCTTGTCCCACTGGCTGAGAATCTGTAGGGCCGGGTGTGACAGCATGGCCCGTATTTCCTTCCTAGGCTTACGCTGCCGGATCACCCACTCTTTCACTTGAAGCAGTTCTGGATCAGATGACTGGATCTTCACCCATTCCTCTCTGGTTTGGCCAAGCAGGCGCGATGTTGTGCCCGACGTAATCTCCAGTATACAAGCCTCCACCACTTGGGCGGTGAATTTACTGAAGTCTGGAATTTCGTCTGTCTCTAACTGCTTGTCTTGGTCCCCAGCAAATTTTCTGTACCTTTGGTCCTTTCGCAGTTCCTCGGAGCAATTCATGCAAAGGTTCTGCCTCCTTCGCGAAGTCCTTGATGAAGCGACGGTAGTATCCGGCCAGTCCCAGGAAAGCTCGAACTTCTCTCACTGTGCTGGGTGTGGGCCATTGTAGCACTGCTCTCACTTTCCCATCGGACGGCTGCACGCCAGCCTCCGTCACCTTGTGCCCGAGATATTCAATCTCTTTTTGAAAGATCCGGCATTTTTTTGGTTTCCGTTTAAGCCCATGGTCCCGTAACCGTTGAAACACTCGACCCAGTTGTTCGAGATGTTTTTCGAAGGTTGCAGAGTACACTACGATGTCATCCAGATAAATCAACGTGGCTTCGAAGTTCATGTCTCCAAGGCAACTCTCCATGAGGCGCTGAAAAGTTCCTGGGGCATTATTTAGCCCAAACGGCATGCGATTGAACTCGAAGAGTCCCATGGGCACAATGAATGCGGTCTTGGCCTTGTCTTTCTCTGCCACAGGGACCTGCCAATATCCGCTTGCTAGATCAAGGGAGGAGAAGTAGCGTGCCTTTCCCAGCGCAGACAGGGACTCCTCTATCCGGGGCAGGCGATAGGAATCACGAACAGTGCATCCATTAAGCTTGCGGTAGTCAACACAGAAGCGAGTAGACCCATCCTTTTTCTTGACCAGCACGATTGGGGCAGCCCATGGACTCTGACTCTCTCTTATCACCCCGCTCTTCAGCATCTGTGCCAAGAGCTCCTTCACCTCTTGGTAATATTTTGGGGGTATTTGTCTGTACCTTTCTCTGATCGGTGGTGCATCTCCTGTGGGTATTTCATGCTGAATCTTGTCAGTACAGCCGAAGTCTTCTGCATGACGGGAGAACGTGGCTTGATTCTCCCAGATGAAGTTTTCTATGACCTGGGCTTGCTCTGAAGCGAAGGGGGTCAGGTCCACTTCCATCTGTCCTAGGATAAATTGACTGTTCCACTGATCAGTACCAGCCTGCGTATCCTGCCGGCTACGCCAAGTGTAATAGCCCACAGATAACGGGATACGCAAGGACTGCACGGAACACAGAATGTTAAACAAATGCAATTTTAATGCAACTGAGGGAAAAGAAGGGGAAGGAGCGGGAAGGTGTGCAAAAGTAAATACAATACATATAACCACTGTGACTAGTCGGCAGCGAATGCAAGGTCTCTGAATGTCTTTAAATAAAGAAATGCAAAGTCTTTATCGAGCGAGACGTAGAGTGTTTGTTTTCTTTCTATTCCTTGTATATCGAACTGCAGTCTTTTCCTATCTCTCCCTAACTAAAACAGTGTGCACACTTTACTACAAGTTCTACTGCGAGGTACCTCGTTGCCGTTGGGGCCCGTAATTTGCTGACAGGCGTGTGGAGTGCAGTCAGTCTTGGATCTCTGTCCTGGATCTCAGCTTGCACGTGCCGTCTGGCCCCTGACTCGACATCAGTCTCTTTAGGTCTCTCTCTCTGCAACACACATGGAAGTTCTCCCTTCTCCTTCAGGAGACCCACCCATCCATCTCCTGGACTGTTCCATGTCACTCTCAGCAGCAGGGGGTTTCTCTGCTATCCTTTCCTTTTTGGCAGCATGTGGCAGTATAACACAAAGAAGAGTCCACAAAACATTCCTTTAACCATATATATAAATGTTAACAGGTCTTACATGTCTGCCATCACTGACTCGCGTATAAGCCGAGGGGGGTACTTTTCAGCCCAATTTTTGGGCTGAAAAACTCGGCTTATACGCGAGTATATACGGTACTCAGTTTCTTCCTGAAAATGATTGCAGTCACAAATTGTTTGGTATTATCTTCATTTAATTTGTCTTCAATGAAAAAACAGAAAAGAGAATGAAGCAAAAAGCAAAACATTCATCATTTCACACACAACTCCAAAAATGGGCCAGACAAAAGTATTGGCACCCTCACCCTAATACTTGGTTGCCCAACCTTTAGCCAAAATAACTGCGATCAACCACTTCCGGTAACCATCAATGAGTTTCTTACAATGCTCTGCTAGAATTTTAGAGCATTCTTCTTTGGCAAATTGCTCCAGGTCCCTGATATTTGAAGGGTGCCTTCTCCAAACTGCCATTTTTAGATCTCTCCACAGGTGTTCTATGGGATTCAGGTCTGGACTCATTGCTGGCCACCTTAGAAGTCTCCAGTGCTTTCTCTCAAACCATTTTCTAGTGCTTTTTGAAGTGTGTTTTGGGTCATTGTCTTGCTGGAAGTCCCATGACCTCTGAGGGAAACCCAGCTTTCTCACACTGGGCCCTACATTATGCTGCAACATTTGTTGGTAGTCTTCAGACTTCATAATGCCATGCACACAGTCAAGCAGTCCAGTGCCAGAGGCAGCAAAGCAACCCCATAACATCAGGGAACCTGCGCCATCTTTGACTGTAGTGACCGTGTTCTTTTCTTTGAATGCCTCTTTTTCTCCTGTAAACTCTATGTTGATGCCTTTGCCCAAAAAGAGAGAACATTCTTCCAAAACGTTTTGGGCTTTCTCAGGTAAGTTTTGGCAAACTCCAGCCTGGCTTTTTTATGTCTCGGGGTAAGAAGTTGGGTCTTTCTGGGTATCCTACCATACAGTCCCTTTTCATTCAGACGCCGATGGATAGTACGGGTTGACACTGTTGTACCCTCGGACTGCAGGGCAGCTTGAACTTGTTTGGATGTTAGTCAAGGTTCTCTATCCACCATCCGCACAATCTTGCGTTGAAATCTCTTGTCAATTTTTCTTTTCCGTCCACATCTAGGGAGATTAGCCACAGTGCCATGGGCGTTAAACTTCTTGATGACACTGCGCACGGTAGACACAGGAACATTCAGGTCTTTGGAGATGGACTTGTAGCCTTGAGATTGCTCATGCTTCCTCACAATTTGGTTTTTCAAGTCCTCAGACCGTTCTTTGGTCTTCTTTCTTTTCTCCATGCTCAATGTGATACACACAAGGACACAGGACAGAGGTTGAGTCAACTTTAATCTATGCCAACTGGCTGCAAGTGTGATTTAGTTATTGCCAACACCTGTTAGGTGCCACAGGTAAGTTACAGGTGCTGTTAATTACACAAATTAGAGAAGCATCACATGATTTTTCTAACAGTGCCAATACTTTTGTCCACCCCCTTCTTTGTTTGGTGTGGAGCTATATCCAATTTGGCTTTAGAACAATTCTTTTTTTCATTGAACACAAATTAAATGAAGATAATAATACCAAAGAATTTGTGATTGCAATCATTTTCAGGAAGAAACTGAGTATTATCTGACAGAATTCAGGGTGTCAATACTTTTGGCCAACACTGTATATGAACATCGATCTGCATTAAGGATTATTCGATTGTTTCATTTGTTCAATTTTTTTCTACCTTTGTAATATCTTTTGTTTCTATCAAAAATGATACATTGTTTCATTCTTAAAATTGTTTATACATCGGAGCAAATAAATAAGTGTAGCGGGTGGGTTTGCTGCTATAAGTCTGGGGGGGCACTGTGTGTAGCCCTACCCTGATCATATATGATCTAGAAACAGATATATATGTGCATGACTATTTTTAAGGATAGACTCAGCGCTACCCTTTTTGCTTCATGGCTTATTTTTAAAATGAGAACACTATGCAGTCTTAGTACCTATGTTTCGGCTGTTTATTTTAAATTCACAAACATATATTTACATATGTATTATATGAAAAATAATTAAAAACTTTTAAAACTTTTAAAAACTCATAAATATAATGTATATTGGTTATATTACATATAATTGTTCATATTGAATTTTTATGGCCGCTTGTATTTGTCCCTCTAATGGTCAGAGGAGTGTTGAAGGTGATTATAATCTCCTGCTGTTAAACTCTTCTTATTATGAAGGAATGAGTTCCTGGGGTATTCAGCTGTTACATCATGGTCTGCAAATACAAATTGATTTTTTACAATACATGCTTCTCAATGTTTGTGTGTATTTGGTGCGGTTACTAAAGATCCTTACCCTCACACCTGTGGCTGCACCAGGTTGTTACGGTTCTTTTAATATTCTGCCCGGTTTTCTGAAAAATATATAGTTCTCTTATTAATTATGATGGTGTGCCAGTATATCATTCTTTCATGTTTACATGACTTGTTAATCTACCTGGTGGCTGCTACTGTAGGTCCATCCATTCACCCGAAAATTACAGTGGGGCTTCTTAGTGGTGGATTGGCGTCATTGGTCTGGTAGTCTGTGGACCTTTCTGTGGACTTAATGAAAATATTTTAATTTATCATTGGTTTTCTAAGAATATATGTGCTGTTTTTAACATTACTTGGTGCAACAAGCTTCTTTGTTGCCTACCACCAAGGTGTATGTGAAAAAAAAAAAAAAATATTATTGCAACAGTATTGGATTTCTTTGAAAGTACTGTTGTTAATGCTGGCATATGCTTCCCATAAGAGTACACAGTAACACCTTAACCATGAACTATGTTGCTGTGTTTCACTCCTTATATGTGGCTGTATATAACCATATAGTTCTCAGGCAATTATAGGCACAATACCTTAATCTGCTCCTGCTGGCTTTCCCCTCGATGTGTCAATCTCTCCTGCTTTAAGTTTCCCTTCCCTTGCGCAGGGATCCAGAATGCAGCTGCTTGGAGCCTCGGTGCTCAGCGTGGGGCGAGGTTCCAGCCTCCTCCTGGATGGTAGTGTCTGTCAGCATCAGTTAGCTGATGCTACATCACTGCTCCGTCACTCGGGAGGTGGGGGATGGGTGGAACAGAGTTGTTTCTTCTGGATACTGGACTGGATGTCAGACAGATATATTCCAATGCATTTCAAAGGCTAGGACGGCCTTCTTCCTCAGGGCTTCTGTCTGCCTGTGTGTCAATCCAGTTCTTAAATGGTCTCCTAATTACTGATTAGTTGCTAGGTGTAACATTAACTCTTCAGGGGAAAAGGTTTTGTTAGTACAGGAGACAAATACTCCGCCCATTAATACTGCCTGAGAACTTAATGAATGGTGCAAATAAACCAAAGTGCTATATACATTTAGTAAATATTTATAGTAAAGTGCCTTTCTCCTATTGTATTAGGTCCTTTTATCCCCTATCAGGGTGTATTTCATTGGTACTACTGGTATAGGACAGGAAAATCATATAAAATAGAAACAGTTATTTCAGATATCCTGGGATGTCCCCTACCCTATGGTGGGTCATGGGTATCTATATTCATTATGTGTTCTCAACCTTCTCTTTCGCCATAATTATACTATGAGTGTATCTATTTAGTGGCTTTATAAATATGGTTGTGTTTTTTTTTTTGTTTTGTTTTTCTTTCTCTTCAAGGTTTCCTTTACTTCCCTATTGTTGTCTATATTGTGTTTTGTGCGTGCCGATTCAGGAAATCAGTGAGGGGGTCCTAGAACGGATTCTTATGTACTTCTATTGTGGTTCCTCTTAAGTCAATATAAATTAAATTAAAGGTGTATGTTTATATTTTTGTGCTCTATAGTAAAGAAGATGGGAATCTAGCAGTGAATTACCAATTATTCTTACTGTTCTAATTGGGGAGAAAGTTTTTTTGTACCCAGATTTCAGGTCTTTATGATAACAGGGACAGGAGTTTGATATATTAGTTATGTAAAGCCAAACAATTCAAAGTCATGATTGAGTCCGAATGGAGTCATAGTATTTAGTTCAAAGATCTATCTCGATTCTTCACGTGACATTTTTGCTAGAAAATTTCCTCCTCTATCATCCTTCTTGACTGATTGAATTGCTAGGAATTGTAGGCCTCTACTACATGCATTGTGATGGTCTTTGAAATGTTTTGACAAAGGGTGACCGAGGAATCCTTTTTTGATATTCTTGATGTGTTTTCTTGTCCTCACCATCAGGGTTCGTGAAGTTCTCCCTACATACGTTTTCTTGCAGGGGCAAGTATTTAATGATAGTTAAAAAAATTCTGGCATATTCTTAAATTGGATAGAACAATAGGAAATTTACTTCCACACAAACCACGTTTCGTGTTCAGAAAAGCAATGTCCATCGCCCAAAAAATAGCACCCAGTGGGAAAATTCAAACCAAGATAGGGTTTAAATCTAGTGAAGATACTAGACAAAAGGGGTTCCAGGCATGTATATTTTGCCCCAATTGTCGAGCTACAAAAGCATCCCCAAGGAGTATCACTGAATTCATGAACCCTAATGGAGAGAAAACCTACAAAATCAAAAACTTTAACCTGCCACTCGAAGCATGTAATTTATATTACTTGCCCCTGCAAGAAAATATATGTAGGGAGAACTTCACGAACCCTAATGGTGAGGATAAGAAAACACATCAAGAATATCAAAAAAGGATTCCCATCTTGTTTACTATAGAGCACAAAAATATAAACATACACCTTTAAGTACAGCTAACTGATACTGACAGACACTACCATCCAGGAGGCGGCTAGAACATCGCCCCATCCTGAGCACCAAGGCTCCAAGCAGCTGCATTCTGGATCCCTGCGCAAGGGAAGGGAAACTTAAAGCAGGAGAGATTGACACATGGAGGGGAAAGCCAGCAGGAGCAGATTAAGGTATTGTGCCTATAATTGCCTGAGAACTATATGGTTATATACAGCCACATGTAAGGAGTGAAACACAGCAGCATAGTTAATGGTTAAGGTGTTACTGTGTACTCCTATGGGAAGCATATGCCAGCATTAACAACAGTACTTTCAAAGAAATCCAATACTGTTGCAATAATAATTTTTTTTTTTTTTTTTACACACACACCTTGGTGGTAGGCAACAAAGAAGCTTGTTGCACCAAGTAATGTTAAAAACAGCACATATATTCTTCGATAACCAATGATCAATTGAAATATTTTCATTAAGTCCACAGAAAGATCCATAGACTACCAAACCAATGACTCCAATCCACCACTAAGAAGCCCCACTGTAATTTTCAGGTGAATGGATGGACCTATACTAGCAGCCACCAGGTAGATTAACAAGTCATGTAAACATTAAATAATGATATACTGGCACACCATCATAATTAATAAGAGAACTACCGTATATACTCGTGTATAAGCCGACCCGTGTATAAGCCGACCCCCCTACTTTTGCCCCCAAAACCTGGGAAAATCTATTGACTCGCGTATAAGCCGAGGGTGGACTCCAGCACAGGTATACAACCCCCAGCAGTGAGGTATACAGCAGCCTCCCCAGTGGTAGTATACAGCAGCCTCCCCAGTGGTAGTATACAGCACACCCCAGTGTAGTATACAGCAGCCCCAGAGGTATATGCAGCCCCAGAGGTATATGCAGCCCCAGAGGTGTATACAGCACCCCAATATACAGCAGCCCCAGTGGTATTGCAGCCCCAGTGGTATTGCAGCCCCTATATACAGCAGCCCCAGTGGTATTGCAGCCCCTATATACAGCAACCCCAGTGGTATTGCAGCCCCTATATACAGCAGCCCCAGTGGTATTGCAGCCCCAGTAATGCAGGGCCCCTATATACAGCAACCCCAGTGGTATTGCAGCCCCTATATACAGCAGCCCCAGTGGTATTGCAGCCCCAGTGGTATTGCAGCCCCTATATACAGCAGCCCCAGTGGTATTGCAGCCCCAGTGGTGTATACAGCAGCCCCTATATACAGCAGCCCCAGTGGTATTGCAGCCCCAGTGGTACTGCAGCCCCTATATACAGCAGCCCCAGTGGTATTGCAGCCCCAGTGGTATTGCAGCCCCTATATACAGCAGCCCCAGTGGTATTGCAGCCCCAGTAGTATTGCAGCCCTTATATACAGCAGCCCCAGTGGTATTGCAGCCCCTATATACAGCAGCCCCAGTGGTATTGCAGCCCCAGTAATGCAGGGCCCCTATATACAGCAGCCCCAGTGGTATTGCAGCCCCAGTGGTATTGCAGCCCCTATATACAGCAGCCCCAGTGGTATTGCAGCCCCAGTAATGCAGGGCCCCTATATACAGCAGTCCCAGTGGTAGTATACAGGCAGCCTCAGTAATGCAGGGCCCCCCCCTCATGCTCCGGTCTCCTGTAAAGCAAGTTATACTTATCAGTGCCCGCTGCCGTCCGCGCCCGCCGCTGCCGACATCCCGATCCTCCGTCTTCATGCATCTTCTTCCTGTTTCCTGTGCGCGTCGCCGGTAATGACGTCACTGCCTGCGACGCGCACAGAGCAAGAAGAAGATGAATGAAGATGGAGGATCGCATGTCGGCAGCGGCGGGCGCGGACGGCAGCGGGCACTGATAAGTATAACTTGCTTTACAGGTGACCGGAGCATGAGGGGGGGGGCCCTGCATTACTGGGGATGCGGGGCTGCTGTATACCGCTGTATACAGCAGCCCCCGCACTGACTCGCGTATAAGCCGAGGGGGGTACTTTTCAGCCCAATTTTTGGGCTGAAAAACTCGGCTTATACGCGAGTATATACGGTATATATTTTTCAGAAAACCGGGCAGAATATCAAAAGAACCGTAACAACCTGGTGCAGCCACAGGTGTGAGGGTAAGGATCTTTAGTAACTGCAACAAATACACACAAAGATTGAGAAGCATGTATTGTAAAAAATCAATTTGTATTTGCAGATCATGATAAAACAGCTGAATACCCCAGGAACCCATTCCTTCATAATAAGAAGAGTTTAACAGCAGGAGGTTATAATCACCTTCAACACTCCTCTGACCATTAGAGGGACAAATACAAGCGGCCATAATAATGCAATATGAACAATTATATGCAATATAACCAATATACGTTATTTTTATGAGTTTTTAAAAGTTTTAAAAGTTTTTCATTATATTTACATATGTATTATATGAAAAATATGTTTGTGAATTTAAAATAAACAGACGAAACATAGGTACTAAGACTACATTGTTTCATTCTGCCTGTACAAGAGTCTCATTACTGGATGCTATATGAAACATATGAGTCTGTTTGTCGGACGTTCTGTGCGGGATAGATATTAATTTTAGTTATATAGTTTTTTGGCTCTCCTCCTATCTTTCTGACCGCTCTTTCAGCCTATCATTCGCTGGCTCCACTTCCTCCCCTCTTCCTCTCACTATTGGGGTCCCTCAGGGCTCAGTCCTCGGTCCTCTTCTCTTCTCTCTTTACACGGCTCCGATTGAACACACCATCAGCAGATTTGGCTTCCAGTACCATCTTTATGCTGATGACACCCAATTATTCATTTCAGCCCCTGACCTTACCCTTGCAGTATTAAAGAACACCAATGACTGTCTAGCTGCAGTTTCCAACATCATGTCCGCTCTCTATTTGAAACTAAACCTTTCCAAAACTGAACTACTTCTGCTCCCACCCTCCACTAACCTCCCTAAATCTAACATCTTTCTCTGTCTGCTGCACCACGATAATACCTAGGCAGCAGGCTCGCTGTCTGGCTGTTATGTTTGACACCAATCTCTCTTCCTCCTCCTCCCACACACAATCTCTCGTCCACTCCTGTCGCTTACACCTGAAGAACATCTCTAGAGTCTACCCCTTTCTCACCATGGAAACAACTAAAACTCTCACCGTGGCCCTAATCCACTCCAGCCTTGACTACTTCAATTCTCTATTAAGTGGCCTCCCCCCCTCACTAGGCTTTCTCCTCTCCAGTCCATCCTTAAAGCAGCAGCCAGATTCACCCATCTGGCCAATCGTTACTCAGATGCTTCTACTCTGTGCCAGTCATTGCACTGGCTGCCCGTACACTACAGGATCAAATTCAAATTGCTTGTTCTCACCCACAAAGCTCTTCACAGTGCAGCACCCCCCTACATCTCCTCCCTCATCTCTGTCTATCACCCCACCCGTTCTCTACGTTCTTCAAATGACCTTTGACTAACATCTGCACTAATCCGATTCTCCCGAGCTGCACCAATCCTCTGGAATGCTCTACCCCAATAAATCAGCACTATCCACAACTTGCATGGCTTCAGACGATCCCTAAAAACACATCTTTTAAAGGCAGCCTATCCTACTCCCTAATAGAAGTCCTTTGCTTTGTAGATAGTGAATGGGCTATCTCTCTTGACATTATTCTTCAACAAACTCCACCTAACCAAAAAGGTCTACACAGACTGTCTAATGACCATTCATGTAAGCTTATTTCTATCCCCCATTTCCTCAAGATGCCTGGACCATTAGTGCAATAAGCCCCCCTGTACCTTGTGCAACCCCTGTAGATTGTAAGCTCTTCTGAGCAGGGTCACCTTCATTTCTTGCTTTATTTATTGTATTTTCTTTTTTTACATTGATTATATGCCTATTGTTTTGCATCCAATTATCCAAATATATTTGTTCTCTACTGTAATTACTTACTGTATTATATTTTCTGTACTCTAACCACTGGATTGTAAAGCGCTGCGGAATATGTTGGTGCTATATAAATAAAAATGTATTATTTAATATGTCTCCATTATGGAAAACTGAATTCATAGAAATACATAACTGCACAGCATTTTAGACATACTGACACGTTTGATTCTATGGACTGCAGACATTTACACATTTATTTATGATGGATACATATAGATCAAATGACAGCAACAATGATGTGTTTTATGCAGCAGCCTATATATACATATGTAAAAGTTAAACAAGCGGTTTAAGCAGGCGCATTCTGAGTAAACTCCGGGAAGTTTGTCCAATTCAATTAAAAAACTTCTTTCATGAGTATTACTGGTCTCTCTCACTACGCGTTTCGGCGTACTAGCGCCTTCCTCAGGTGATTTTTTTTTTAATCATTATATATACATATGTACTTCTTTTCTATCTTTCCATTCTAAACTTTGGGCAAGGATTCTTGAGAAAAAACTGAACTGGCTTGATCTTAATCCAGGAACTCGTGATTAAGAGAACCGTCCCGTCCTGGACCCAGCAGTCGACCAGCAGAAGCAGTCTGCGCACTAAGCATGCATTGCTAAAGCAGGGGAGAGTGCAAAGATCCACCTTGGAAACTACAAATACCTCAAGTGTCTGCTATTAAATTCTATTTGATATAAAAGGACTGTATGCATACGAGAAGACCATTATAAAGCTACTAGCTGGGTGCCCGATGCACATGCATCGGGATTCTAGCAGAGCGAGTCTCTGACTCGCAATGGCCGCTTCGCGGCCAATGCTTCGCGCTGCTAAGGCGACTCGCCATGGCCGCTGCGCGGGCATAGCGAGTCGCCTTAGAACTGCTCGCAATGGCCGCTGCGCGGCCAATGCTTCGGGCATATCCACATGACGACATTGACTCGCAGCGTGAGCGGACTCAAAAGGGGCAAAAATCCCATTCGTGATTATATAATCGATAATGGATAACCTTTTCCCATAGAAATTAATCCAAATCTACTATATAATCATCTACGGTTCTCTGTCACGGAAATCGCGCGCCAGGACTCTTATTGGTGGCTGCCAGCGGCAGCCACCAATGAGCGAGGAGTATGCAAAACAGCCGCGCGCATTCAAAATTCGTGCCAAGGTGAAACCCGTAACAGCGGCGCACTGGCGCCGCTATAACCGGGATATATGCGTCCGGCCGCAGCCATCGTTGGGAGATCAGCGATGTTAGCCGCTGATGTCCAGACGGTGGTCCGCAGTGCGCGCGAGCCAGCCGGGAGATGACTGGCTCGCCGCGGATATCGTTGGGAGATTGACGGCTGCGGCTCATCTACTGCGCTGTGAGGTCTGCAGGAGCCAGCCGCTCGCCATGGTAGTACCCCAACCGCTATAATTGGAACACCTACGGTATGGGTATTCCTATATGGCGGCATTCAAACACACCGCCGCTTCTCTGGTCGCCGCTAGCCATGGTGACAAATCAGAGACGCAACGCACGGTTTGGCACGCAATTTGAATGCCGCACGGTTTTCAAACGTGCTGCATCTCTGTTCGCCGCCAGCCGTGGCAACCAATCAGACTTGGCGCGCGGTTTGAATGCTGCGTCGCTGATTGGTCTTCGCTCCTGGCGACAACCAATCACGCGGCATTCAAACCGCGCGCCAAATCTCTGGTCGCCACGGCTGGCGGCGACCAATCAGAGATGCGGCTTGTGTTTGAAAACCGCGCGCCGCATCTCTGATTGGTTGCACGCGATTTGAATGCCATTTTTAAATCTTCATAAATAAACTACATACATATGCTAGAATACCTGATGTGTTGGAATCGGGCCACCATCTAGTTTTAGTATTATCAGTGTTAAGAGAAAAGATTTTTATAATAACAAAAAATTCTTATCAAATACTTATACTGTACATTACGACCGGAATTTTTTTTAATGGGAAATATATTTCTCTATATGAGTTGGTGCACAAAAATTACTTTTGAGCAACTTTTTATTGTAATTTTTTAGTGTGTTTAAGTTTTGTATGAGATTGTCTATTTTGGAGCATTAAGGAGTAAAGTATAAAAAAATGGTCAAATATTAGTGTTTTTCCTATTGGCACACCACCTTCTATTTTTATGTAATACTAGCTGTAGTACCCGGCTACGCCCGGGTTAATAAATAACTGCTGTTAGCTATAACAAAATAGAATTTGAATATGTCATATTAATGACCTGTAGGAAAATAGAAGCTGAGCTGTGATTGATTGCTATAGGCAGCCTAATAAATCTCCAGCCAACAGTAAACCCTCCCCCCGGCCGGGCAGTATATGTTACCTCACACATACACATAATAGATGGCTCATGTGACTGACATCTGCCTTAATTCCCTTATGGCACATATATGGCAATGTGTTGCACATTGGCTGTTTTTAATCAGATGTTTTGTTTGGAAAATAAAGATAGCACACGTATGAGGCGAGTTGTGTGAGGTGATTTGTGCACTCTGTGTTTGTTGTGGTGTGTGTGTCCTTGGGATGGTGTACTGTGTGGTATGTGCTGTGTTGTGTGTGTCTTGTGTGTGTATGTGTGTGTGTGTCCTGTGTGGGGTGAGTGATGTCCCTATGGGTGTGTGTGTATGGTGTGTTGTTCCCTGTGTGGGTGGGTCTCTGTGTGGTGTTTGTTGTTTGTCTTGTGTGTGTCTCTCTGGGGTGTGTGTGTGTCCCATGGGTGTGAGTGCATTGTGTCCCATAGGGGGTGTGTATGTTGTGTGCCTGTGTGGGGGTCTTTGTGTGTGTATTGTGTTGTGTGGTGGGGCCTTGTGTGGTGTGTGTGTCCCTTGGGGGAGTGCATTTTCCCTTGTGGTCGTTATTGTGTGTGCTCGTGGGGTGTCTGTGGTGATTGTGGTGATCTGTGCTGATGGTGCTCCCGGCTTGTTCCCAGGGTGAGTGCATGGTCCCTATAGGGTAGATGTGTGTCTTCCTGTGGGGGGTCTGTTAGTGTGTGTTTGTCCTTCGTGGCGGTGAGTCCTGTGGGGTGAGTCCATGTGTCCCATAGGTGCCTGATAGTGTAGTGTGTCCTGGGGTGCGAGGTTCTGTTTTGTGTCCTTTGTGGTGGTTTTTGTGGGAAATCACGGTATATATGAGTAGTGGTGTGGATCCTTGGGTGAGATAGAGAACTCTGTTTAATTTTATTTGTGCGTTGGTACTGGTTTGTAGTTCAGTTATTACATTTACAATATACATCAGTATCCTAAAGGTGGATGGATAATTACATACACTGTGGCATGTACTTAGTGTGGGCCCCACCTTAGTGGGCTATTGCTGTATGTCTGTTAGTTTTGGTGCTCATTAAGCCCACTCCATTCACAACTGTCAACTGGAGATGCATTTTTCCCTTATGTCGATAGGGGCAAAATTGTTTGGTGAACTGGAACCGCAGTTAACAATTTCACCTCACAACGTAGCCCTATGACGCTCGGGGTCCGAATCTAATGTCCTGCAAAATTTTGCCGACTGTAGCTGCGACGGATGTAGATCCATCCCGGATATACACACTTAACATACTACCATTAGACTTATATATTAGATAGCTGTAGACCAGCTACGTCCGGGTTAATAAATAACTGCTGTACTTAAACCATTGATTTGAATACTGCATATTATGACCGTAGGAAAATAGATCTGAGCTGTGATTGTTCATAGGCACCTAATAAAGTCTCCACCAACAGTAACCCTCCCCGGCCCGCGTGAAGATATGATGACTTCAACACTGTCACTTAAAACTGCCTAGTGACTGACATCTGACCTTAATTCCCTAATGCAATAGTGTTGACATTGCTGTTTTGTAATCAGATGTTATGTTGGAAAATAAAGATACACACGTATGAGGCGAGTTGTGTGAGGTGATTTGTGCACATCTGTGTTTGTCTGTGTGGTGTGTGTGTCCCTATAGGGAGTGTATATGTGTGTCCCTGTGGGGGGGGGGTCTGTGTGGTGTGTGTGTGTGTGTATCTGTGTTGTGTGTGTCTCTTTGTGGTGTGTGTGTGTCCCTGTGGGGTGTGTGCATGTGCCCCTATAGGGTGTGTATGTGTGTCCCTGTGTGGGTGGGTCTCTGTGGTGTGTGTCTCTGTTGTGTGTGTCTCTTTGTGGTGTGTGTGTCCCTGGGGGGTGAGTGCATGTGTCCCAATAGGGTGGCTATGTGTGTGTGTCCCTGTGGGGGGGGTCTGTGTGGTGTGTGTATCTGTGTTATGTGTGTCTCTTTGTGGTGTGTGTGTGTCCCTGTGGGGTGAGTGCATGTGTCGCTATAGAGTGTGTGTGTGTCCCCTTGGGGGAGGTATGTCTCTCTGTGTTGTGTCTGCACTATACACTTGCTGTTACTCTTTGTGTGCGTGTGGTGACTTGTGGTGAATCGTGACCTGAACCTGGCAGCTCCACAGCGCCTCCTGTTAAACCCAGGTCAGTCAGAGAACTGCCTGAGGATAAAGAAGGGCCGCAGCTGCCTTGCCTGTGCTGGTTTATTAAAGCACCTCTCAGTGAGTGTGGTATATGTCTTCTAGCCCGCAGCTAGAAGCACATATAATCTCCTCCACCCCGTCACTGCCAGAGGCCCTGAATAACCCCAAGCACAAATGCTGCCACCAGCTTCTCGTTTAATATAAGTCCGGTCCGTGGTCGGGCTTATATTGGGTCAGAAACCAACCCAGGTAGCGTTATATGAGCACACGGACGTGGGAATCGTGATCAAGATAGAAAGAGCAACTCAAGATTAAATTTATATATTTAATCACCTAATGGTACACTAGATATTAATATTTACAGTTATTATTCAGATGTTACAAATATTACAGTCAGATATGCCAATAAAAGGAGGAATGGAATACACAGAATTACATACACATGTGAGCAGTTACCTTAGTGCTGATGGCACCACAAGGGCGGCGTGGCACCAATCTGTTCCTTGGGTAATCTCTGGCCTTGGTGGAAAAATGCCCATTCAGAAGAAATACCAGGTGGAGATGGGGCAGATGATTTTTATACATTATGGGTTGCCCCTGTCTCCACCCATCTCACACCTCTGGGATGTCTCACAACTCCCACCCCTCTGAGGGGGGATATGGACACCCGAATTCTATAATGTTCCCTAGCCGTGTCCATGGGCATCGCAGACGGAAGATAATACTTTCATATTTTTAGTTATGATTTTATCTTCGTCTGGATGTGAAACATGCCTACTCTGAGAACACCCTACAAGCCAATGTCCTGTTTAGATGGCTTACAGTTATCCTACATCCATGTGAATACCATGCTTGTCACCGCCTAGACGTCACGATCATGGATCTACGCTTGCCATGTTCATAGACCGCACGGCTCATGAAATATTAAGGTTATAGTCACGGTGCCTTCCAGTCTGCCTGGGAAGAAAGAGACTTAAATGGGACGTGTCACCTTTTGGCAAAACCCTAGTCCTGAGGAAGCCCCATACATCTACCTGATTACCACATCAAAGTTAAGGATGAGTCCTGTTGTGTGGACAGTCGGCTTTCATCTACATACTAATTACTCTACCATTTGCTGCTGTCCAGGATCAATGGTCTCTGGCTTTCTTTGTGAGTGAGATGTGCCTTCAAATTGTTTTCTGGATGGAATATGGGGGATATGGCAATTCCTTACCAATATTCATCACATATAGGTATGTAGCGTAAATTCAAATCCTATTCTCTAAGCGGATACAAATATCAGGCTATCGCAGGCTGGTTAATAGCACTTGTAATGATACAGGTTTTTATAAAAATAAACGCTATATCTGCATTAGCATTAATAAAAATCAAAGCATGGCCTCTCATGGGCGTACCCAGCGTGGGGCAGGGGGGGGCAGCTGCCCCCCCCAAGAGGCTGCCCCCCCTCATGAGGAAGGGGTGAGCGCAGCACTGTGTGCGCGCTGCGCGCACCTAGTGTACTAGGATGGATGGTTTCGCCGCTGGCATTGCCCACATGTACTGTGACACACACTGCCTCTCCCCCGGTCCCCGGCGCTGAGAGCGATCACGCTGCAGGAAGCCGCTGGGAGCTCTGCTGCTTCCTGTTGCGTGATAGCTCTGAGTCCAAGACAAGTCCTGCTACAGTGGAGGCGGCTGCGGTGCTGGCGGCTCCTCCACCCTGCCGGCCCCGGGGCCCCCCATGGACCCGGAGAATGGAGGATCAGCCGGCCCTGAAGGATGGACCTGATGCGGCTGGTGGTGGAGCTCACTGCTCTGAGGGAACCTGGCCTGAGCCAGCGCCAGGTGAGGGAAACTGTGCAGCACAGTGCAGGGGATAGGGGACAGAGGAGCAGGGTCCCGAAGAGAAGAGGCCAGGGGGCAGAAGGACTGGAACAGCAGGACAGAGGAAAAGAGGCCAGGGGGGCAGAGGAGAAGAGGCCAGAGGGGAAGAAGGATGGGAACAGGGGGGCAGAGGAGAAGAGGCCAGGGGGGCACAGAAGAAGAGGCCAGGGGGGCAGAAGGACTGGAACAGCAGGACAGAGGAAAAGAGGCCAGGGGGCACAGAAGAAGAGGCCAGGGGGGCAGAAGGATGGAACAGGGGGCAGAGGAGAAGAGGCCAGGGGGGCACAGAAGAAGAGGCCAGGGGGGCAGAAGGATGGAACAGGGGGGCAGAGGAGAAGAGGCCAGGGGGGCACAGAAGAAGAGGCCAGGGGGGCAGAAGGATGGGAACAGGGGGGCAGAGGAGAAGAGGCCAGGGGGGCACAGAAGAAGAGGCCAGGGGGCAGAAGGATGGGAACAGGGGGGCAGAGGAGAAGAGGCCAGGGGGGCACAGAAGAAGAGGCCAGGGGGCAGAAGGATGGGAACAGGGGGGCACAGGAGAAGAGGCCAGGGGGGCACAGAAGAAGAGGCCAGGGGGGCAGAAGGATGGGAACAGGGGGGCAAGAAGAGGCCAGGGGAGAAGAGGACAGGGGGAGAGAGAGAGGCCAGGGGGCACAGAAGAAGAGGCCAGGGGGGCAGAAGGATGGGAACAGGGGGGCAAGGAGAAGAGAGGCCAGGGGGGCACAGAAGAAGAGGCCAGGGGGGCAGAAGGATGGGAACAGGGGGGCAGAGGAGAAGAAGCCAAGGGGGCAGAGGAGAAGAGGCCAGGGGGGCAGAAGGACAGGAACAGCAGGACAGAGGAGAAGAGGCCAGGGGGGCAGAGGAGAAGAGGCCAGGGGGGCAGAAGGATGGGAACAGGGGGGCAGAGGAGAAGAGGCCAGGGGGGAAGAAGGATGGGAACAGGGGGGCAGAGGAGAAGAGGCCAGGGGGGCACAGAAGAAGAGGCCAGGGGGGCAGAAGGATGGGAACAGGGGGGCATAGGAGAAGAGGCCAGGGGGGCACAGAAGAAGAGGCCAGGGGGGAAGAAGGATGGGAACAGGGGGGCAGAGGAGAAGAGGCCAGGGGGGCACAGAAGAAGAGGCCAGGGGGGCAGAAGGATGGGAACAGGGGGGCATAGGAGAAGAGGCCAGGGGGCACAGAAGAAGAGGCCAGGGGGGCAGAAGGATGGGAACAGGGGGGCAGAGGAGAAGAAGCCAAGGGGGCAGAGGAGAAGAGGCCAGGGGGGCAGAAGGACAGGAACAGCAGGACAGAGGAGAAGAGGCCAGGGGGGCAGAGGAGAAGAGGCCAGGGGGGCAGAAGGACAGGAACAGCTGGACAGAGGAGAAGAGGCCAGGGGGGCAGGCAGAGGAGAAGAGGCCAGGGGGGCAGAAGGACAGGAACAGGAGGACAGAGGAGAAGAGGCCAGGGGGGCAGAAGGACAAGAACAGCAGGACAGAGGAGAAGAGGCCAGGGGGGCAGAGGAGAAGAGGCCAGGAGGGCAGAGGAGAAGAGGCCAGGGGGGCAGAAGGACAGGAACAGGAGGGCAGAGGAGAAAAGGCCAGGGGTGCAGAGGAGAAGAGGCCAGGGGTGCAGAGGAGAAGAGGCCAGGGGGGCAGAGGAGAAGAGGTCAGGGGGGCAGAAGGACAGGAACAGGGGGACAGAGGAGAAGACAAGTTGTAGTTCTCCTGGGCGGGCTCAATGTTCTCCCGCCGCTTGTCTGTGGTTAGTGTGCCTCATCTGGGACATCCTCAGCTCTGTGCTGTGCACAGACAATGTACCACCATGTCCCCAGCTCCGTCCTGTGCACAGTGTACCACCATGTCCCCAGCTCCGTGCTGTGCACAGTGTACCACCATGTCCCCAGCTCCGTGCTGTGCACAGTGTACCACCATGTCCCCAGCTCCGTGCTGTGCACAGACAGTGTACCACCATGTCCCCAGCTCAGTGCTGTGCACCGTGTACCACCATGTCCCCAGCTCCGTGCTGTGCACCGTGTACCACCATGTCCCCAGCTCCGTGCTGTGCACCGTGTACCACCATGTCCCCAGCTCCCTGCTGTGCACCATGTACCACCATGTCCCCAGCTCTGTGATGTGCACAGTGTACCAGCATGTGAATCATATACTGTCGCAGCATGTTGCAACTTTTTTCTCATCCTGAATCTGGATGAGAAAAAAGCGTCCGAAACTCGCCAATCAGCTATTAGGGTACCTTTGCACACGGCTACATTTGTAGCTTGTCACCAGGTAACTTACTGGTTGCAGTGAAATCATGGATACATGGTTCTATCTTGTTGCTGTGTACAAATGGAATCATGTATCCATGATTTCACTGCAACCAGTAAGTTACCTGGTGACAAGCTACAAATGTAGCCGTGTGTAAAGGTACCCTCAGAGATTGATTGCAATGCGAGAAAATCACGTGTTGCACTCATCAGAGTTTCACGCCAGTGTGTCCGTACCCTAATACTGACATCCATATAGAAATCCTACTGGTATGGGGAGGATTTATGGCTGTTAGTACTCCATACTTCTTGTTATTAACCAGTTAATGCTCTCTTGTCCACCACACTGCAGTGTCAAAAGAGGACGACAGCGAGGCAGACAGCAACATGGCATCAGAGAGCCCCTGACCTCGATATAGAAGATCCTCAGATCCCGGTATTGTGACATAATATTAAGAATAAAGTTTTTTGCATTTATATTACACTATGAGCCCCCCATAGGGGTCCCATCTCATATACAGCCCCCATAGGGCTCCCCAGTGGCATAACGAGTCTGATGGGCCCCGGTGTCCAATTTTACAACCTCAACGACCATGGCTTGCCCCCCCCTAGTTTTGATCCTGGGTACACCCATGTGGCCTCTCCAACACGTTTCACATCCCTCAGCCAGTGTTGGTGAAACATGTTGGGGAAGCCATTTTTTATTTTTATTAATGCTAATGCAGAGATAATGATTGTTTTTTCAAACCTGTATCATTATAAGTGCTATTAACTGGCCGGTGATAGCCTGATATATCTATTTGTAAGAGGACTAATAAAATCAATAAAGTCTAAAAGTTTATACAGACTGGGATTTCCCACCATGCACAGTTCTGTAAATCATACTGTCTTTAGATTTTAACAAGATTAAATAAAGAATCATACTTTTAACTATTGGTATTGTGGTTTTTAAGGAAAATAAATCTATTTAAAAAAATATTGATATTTAGTATCGCCACTTTAGTAATGCACAAACTGTTAAAATATTAAATAAATTTAATCTGATCAATAAACTGCCTAACTGGGAAAAAAAAAGTAAAAACTCCCAAATTATGTTTTTTGGTCACCACAAACATTGCAATAAAATGCAATGAAAGGCAATCAAAACATTGCACCTAACCAAAAATGGTATAATTAAAATGTCATCTCAAAACACAATAAACACTTCCTTTTAATGACCACAGAAAAAGTAAAAGTATACATGTTTGGTATCTATGAACTCATATCGACCAGGGGAATCATACTACCAGGTTAGTTTTACCATATAGCAAGCATGGTAAATAAAAATCTGCAAAAAAAAACAAAATCGTAGTGGGGGAGGTAGGGACGAAAAATCACCCAGGGGTGAAGTCTGCTTAGTGGATTTGAAGCTGTTTCCATTTGATTGCCTATGCTATACAATGCACTGCTACACTAGTGGCCAAAATTGAGGCAATACCTGCAAGGTTTTGTCTTAGTTTTGGCCACTAGTGTATGTATTGCTATTATTACAATCTCTTATATAGAAGAGTATCATAACTACAGGCACGGGAGTTGTCAGCAGAGGCCCAGATGTCATGACCACACATTTGTGTCCTGCAATAAAGTTGCTGGGGCGCTGATGGCCCCATCCCCCCTCCCGTCCTGTTGCTGGCACATATTAAATGCCACTTTTTGAGTTAAACAATTAAGCCTTTAACAGGATAAAAGCCGGAGTGCAGGTCCACTCCACCAGTGGCTATTACAGGCACATGATGGCTGATTAAACCAGCTGTCGTGCTGCGAAAGGTGTTGGGCTCAGTGTACGAGCCTACATCAAAGGCTGAGACACGACATATGATGTATATGTACATCATATTGAAAAGGATTAATTAGTAGACTTTATAATTTGAGCATTGGTACCACCAATAGTGGATGTTTTACTTGTAGATATTTTCACTGATCTAAAATAGAATACTTTTACATTGAGTTTTTATCCTGTTCATTTACCTTTGTGTTCTTTTTGTAGTAGTGTCAACAATATGCCAGAAGAAAAGATGAGAAAGAAAAGGTAGGTTACAGAATCCATTTCTAGAAGGTATGTACTGTACATTTAGTACAGAAACTATTAGATTCAGTAGGTGCATTGAAAGATTTAACGGGGTTCTCAAAAAAAATTAAGAAAACACTATTCATATAATTATTAAAACATTTTTACAAAATACCTTTTTTATTTAGCAAAAAAAAATGTAAAACTGTAAGCTTTATAGTACACTGTGAAGATTTTAAATGTCAGGACAGCTGGGAAACTCCTGAAAGCTTTGTCTCAGGACGGGCTGTGTAAAGATATCTGCTTGAAACAGTCATCTGGTAATGCAGCATTCTGTAAGGTAACATGAATTTACATAGTTCACTGAACATGACTAGCCAGGTGTAAAAGCGAAGGGGACTAAACAGAAGATATCTTTTCTACCTGACTGAGACTGAACATCTATCTCGGTGAGCCTGAGGGCCACTTTACACACACCAACTTATCTGTCCAACTTCTGACCAACTTGCTGGTTGCAGTGAAATCATGGACACACTGTTCCATTGTACACAGTCACAAAATGGAGCAATGTGTCCATGATTTCACTGCAACCAGTAAGTTGGTCAGAAGTTGGGCAGATAAGTTGGTGTGTGTAAAGTGGCCCTAACAGGTTTAGTGGAGGGCGGGATGACATGGGAGCTGCTGGGATAAACAAAGTGAACAGTCTTTGGCCAGCCCTGGCATTTCTATTCAGTAAATCTGCAGAACCCTCTCAGTATCACAAGTACCCTAAATAAAAAAAAAAAAATGATCTTATACTGTGTTTGCTGTCACTTGTGTGGATATATGTGCTAGATGAGTATAAACTATACAGTTATACTGTGTGTGTGTGTGTATATTTATATATTCTATACATATTTTGTATGTATATTCGTGAGGTAGTGGCTGGTTATATTGTAAATTGCTGGTATATATCACCGAGGAGGAGGTCCTCAACTATGTGAATCTGGAATGTTTGCGCTAAGACTTGTAGTTCCACAAGGTTTTAGTAATACATTCAGGGCCAGATTCACAGGATGGTCAGAAAATGCTGTGCGTGAGTGACCATTCACATACCTCCCATCCATGGGTGTGTGTCATGAGATATGAGACTGTTTTGTTTGTCTCATGGTCTCTGTGTTGTAAGGTCCTGAAAGGAGACAGATTTCCTGAAAAAGCACATGGAGAGGAGACCATGTGTACAGAGCTGTTTGTGACTCAGAGTCCAGGAAGCTGCAGAATCTTCTGAGGGTCTGGAATAACGACAGATACCAATAAACGGAGCAAGTCCAAGAACCTGGTTGGTGATCATAGTAATAATCGTCCTAGATGTAGACTGGCTAGAGCCAGCTAAAGCCTGCAAAGTTTCTGACAGGTAACCCCAAAGAAAGGGGCTTGTGTGACTGTGTGTAAAGGTCTGCTTAGATCTTCACTGAGCTGCTTGGGCAGAGTTATAGCCACACTATGCGATCATTACCGTAGAACTAACAGACTGAACATGATGTATGTGCTGTAAAGCCAAAGTACAATTTATATTGTGTGCTGACAAGCAGTTTGTGTCATAATAACCCGGCTGGAACTTATGAATATAAATCATTTCCTCTTTGTGTGCATCAATATAGCAGTCAAGGGAGTGTCCCCTAAAGGTACCTTCACACGCGGCAATATTGCTAGGCAATTTCACTGGCAATTTGCTGGTTGCAGTGAAATCATGGACACATTGTTCTATGTTGTTGGTGTGTATAAATGGAACAATGTGTCCATGACTTCACTGCAACCAGCAAATTGCCAGTGAAACTGCCTAGCAATATTGCTACGTGTGAAGGTACCCTAATACATTCAACAACCACTGCCTCACAACAGATTATCTGATATATAAAACCCGAAGCCACTTCCGTCTTCAAGGGACAAAAATGACGTCACACGACGGAAGTGGCTTGGGCATTACACCCGCTGAGGGTGATCCTAGATGGCGGCGAGCCGTGGCGCTTTAGCGCCCACCGTGAGCCGCTGTCAAAACCGCGAGCGGTGGGCGCGGTAGCGCCCACCAGACCCCCCGAGCCGCTATCCCGCCACCAGACCCCCGAGCCGATATCCCGACAGCAGACCCACGAGCGCATCTGCCCTCCAGCCTCCCCTCTGCCTCTGCCTCTGCCCTCCAGCCTTCCCTGTGCCTCTGCCCTCCCGCCACCCCTGTGCCTCTGCCCTCCCGCCACCCCTGTGCCTCTGCCCTCCCGCCGCCCCTGTGCCTCTGCCCTCCCTCCGCCCCGGTGCCTCTGCCCACCCGCCTCCCCTGTGCCTCTGCCCTCCCGCCTCCCCTGTGCCTCTGCCCTCCCGCCGCCCCTGTGCCTCTGCCCTCCCAGCCGCCCCTGTGCCTCTGCCCTCCCGCCGCCCCTGTGCTGACCACTCTGAGCCACCGCGCGCAGTGCTAACCACTGAGCCACCGCATACTCTGCTACCCACTGAGCCACCTGTATACACACAATTCATTTCACCGCACTCAGCTACTACCAGTGATGTACATAGGTGATGAGGGTGCATCTACGTAGGTGATGAAGGTGCAAATTGCAGACATGGAGCCAGCAACTCCACACGATACAAAAGAGAAAAAACTGTACAGCACTCACAGACATAATGTGAACTGGTGCCAGCAGGGGACGATGGGTCAAACAAATAAAAAAAAATTCTCTGCAGCACTCAGCTACTCTACCAGTGATGTAGATATGCTAACAAGCTGTATATATATATGAGAAAAAAGTTTTTAAAAACTCACGTTTTTTTTTTAAAAACTCAAAATTCTTATTTTTTTTTTTATTTGTTTGACCCAGCGTCCCCTGCTAGCACCAGTTCACATTATGTCTGCGAGTGCTGTGCAGTTTTTTCTCTTTTGTATCGTGTGGAGTTGCTGGCTCCATGTCTGCAATTTGCACCCTCATCACCTACAGGTGGTCTAGGGTCGAGATGATGTCCGCCCACTAAGTAGTGGGATAGGGAGGCAAGGAGGGCAGGGATGTCAGCGTTAAGACTCATCAGACCTGAAGTCACTTTGTCGGAGTTTATGAGCAAACAGACATTGGCCAATGTATGTACCAAGAACTTCAGAAATAAAAAAATAAGAAGTTTGAGTTTTTTGAAAAAAACGTGAGTTTTTAAAAACTTTTTTCTCATATATATATATATATATATATATATATATATATATATATATATATATATATATATATATACAGCTTGTTAGCATATGTACATCACTGGTAGAGTAGCTGAGTGCTGCAGAGAATTTTTTTCTAGTTGTTTGACCCAGCGTCCCTGCTGGCACCAGTTCACTTTGTCTGTGAGTGCTGTGCAGTTTTTCTCATATATGTATATATATATATTCAACAAAAGACTGCAGCACTCCTTTTTTTTGTTACCTATTGCCTTTATTGGGCCTTCAGGTGTACAGGGCAACATTTCGGGACAAATCTCCCTTCTTCCAGCAGCCAACCACAACTAAAGCAAGGCTTTTTATACTTCCTTACACCACATTTCCATAATCCCACAATCACCTTATTAAAATTTACATTATATCATCTGTTATCTTATCATGTACATACCGTATTTTTCGCTTTTTAAGACGCACTTTTGCCTCCCCCAAACTGGGGGGGAAAAGGGGGTGGGTCTTAAAAAGCGAATCTAAAAAAATAAGCAATAAAAAAAATAAAGAATATTACCGGGGGGGGGGGTGTCTGTGTGTGCGGCTGCTTGCTGAGTGGGGGTGCCGTAGTGTGAGGGGCACAGCTGCACTACTGGAGCTGCGGGGGATGATCGTCGGTAGTGAGCGGTGGGCGCTGCCATATTCTCTCTGCCAGGCTGCATTCAGTAAGCAGTGTGCAACCGGCCGGTTTAGAGGTAGAAACCCCAGAATGGCCGCGGGTCTCCGTTATGGCCGCGGCCATTTTATTGAAGTCTCTCCCAATTGTCTGCACACTTAGCAGTAATGAATGCAGCCGGACAGAGAGAATATGGCGGCGCCCAGCGCTCACTGCCGCCGATCATCCCCCGCTGCAGCGTCGGTCCTGCACTTGTGCCTCTCACCCTCCTGAACCTGCCTCCGGGACCCCCACTAAGCAGCCGTATGTCGGTAAGCCATTGGGGTCCAGAGGAGGGGGAATGGGAAGAGGCACAAAAGGGGCAATACACAGGATGGGGACATAGTTTCAAGATGGGGGGCATATATAAAGGATGGGGGGGCATAATATACAGGATGGGGGGGGCATAATATACAGGATGGGGGGCATATATACAGAATGGGGAACATATACGGTAGATAAGATGGGGGAATGTATATGCCAGGATGGGGGGCCATATTTACAGTATGGGGACATGTATGCCATGATGAAGGATATGTTTACCAGGATGGGGGGGGGGGCGGCATATGTACCAGGGTGGGGACATATATACAGGATGGGGACATGTATACCAGGATGGGGGCATATATACAGGATGGGGACATGTATACCAGGATGGGGGCATATATACAGGATGGGGACATGTATACCAGGATGGGGGCATATATACAGGATGGGGACATGTATGCCAAGATGAGGGACATATATGCAAGGATGAGGGATATATATACCAGAATGGGGGGAATATATATACCGGGATACCAGGATGGAGGGTTTATGTACCAGGATGAGGGACATATATACTGATTTGTAAGACGGACACTGACATTATAAGAATCTGATGGGAGTATGGTGTATCACGGTCCGCGCTGCTCAGGGTTCAGAAATAACTCACCAAAGAGTCTGGCAACTTAACATCTTCTTTATTCCACCTTATCCAACGCGTTTCAGCGCCAAAACCCGGCGCCTTCCTCAGGGATATCCCTGAGGAAGGCGCCGGGTTTTGGCGCTGAAACGCGTTGGATAAGGTGGAATAAAGAAGATGTTAAGTTGCCAGACTCTTTGGTGAGTTATTTCTGAACCCTGAGCAGCGCGGACCGTGATACACCATACTCCCATCAGATTCTTCTGGAACAAAACCACTATCCAGTGGTTGGTGGAGGTCCTGCAGCAGCTTAGAACTTTGTTTCCTAAAACGCCTTCAAACCAGTTGTGGGGACCACAACTGGACCAGGTGAGCGGCTACACAGCATCACTATTTGTACATCAGTGTCACTAGTGATAGGGCACTATTGCGCCTCTTGTCCCCCCCTTTTTATATTTTACTGACATTATAAGACGGACCCCATTTAACATTAAAAAAAAAATTTTTTTCCTCTTTTTCTTAACCAAATTTGGGGTGCGTCTTATAATCAGGTGCGTCTTATAAAGCGAAAAATATGGTATATACACACACATTTCTCATTGTTATGTGACTTATTGTGTTTCACCTATAGTGCTTACATAACTTTCAGTGTTATATCTCTATAATATTCTACTGCTAATGTTTCCATATGCCATCCCATTGTAATCTTTACTGTGCTCCATCACATTGTTACGTTCAGCTGATCGATATCATGACTAATAACAGCCAGATTGTTCTGTAATCACTAGCTTCTCATGTGCTGTGTCATCCACTATATATACTAGCTGTGAGCTCGATGCGATTGCATCGGGATTCTAGAATCTGTGTATAGTTTATTAAGAGTTTAAAATAATAATCCAATTATTCCATGATATCTTTCCATTAACTACATATGTTTGTATGGTGGATATCATTTGTGGAAAATTGAACTATTATGTTGTAAGGGTCTTAGAACACAAAGTAGCAATACGTGTTTATTTCTCAACCGGTTTCTTTGAGAAATCAATATTAGTATTCTGCCTATTGGCCAATTTGTGTCAGCCCACCAATCGCGGCAAGATGCCCTTACGTCTGGTGGGTCCCTACTCTAACTAAATCCGAATTGATATTACAGTCATGGCCAAAAGTATTGACACCCCTGCAATTCTGTCAGATAATACTCAGTTTCTTCCTGAAAATGATTGCAATCACAAATTCTTTGGTATTATTATCTCCATTTAATTTGTCTTCAATGAAAAAAACACAAAAAGATTTGTCCTAAAGCGAAATTTAATATAATTCCACACCAAACATAAAAAAGGGGGTGGACAAAAGTATTGGCACCCTTTGAAAAATCATGTGATGCTTCTCTAATTTGTGTAATTAACAGCACCTGTAACTTACCTGTGGCACCTAACAGGTGTTGGCAATAACTAAATCACACTTGCAGCCAGTTGACATGGATTAAAGTTGACTCAACCTCTGTCCTGTGTCCTTGTGTGTACCACATTGAGCATGGAGAAAAGAAAGAAGACCAAAGAACTGTCTGAGGACTTGAGAAACCAAATTGTGAGGAAGCATGAGCAATCTCAAGGCTACAAGTCCATCTCCAAAGACCTGAATGTTCCTGTGTCTACCGTGCGCAGTGTCATCAAGAAGTTTAAAGCCCATGGCACTGTGGCTAACTTCCCTAAATGTGGACGCAAAAGAAAAATTGGCAAGAGATTTCAACACAAGAATGTGCGGATGGTGGATAAAGAACCTCGACTACCATCCAAACAAATTCAAGCTGCCCTGCAGTCCGAGGGTACAACACTGTCAACCCGTACTATCCGTCGGTGTCTGAATGAAAAGGGACTGTATAGTAGGAGACCCAGGAAGACCCCACTTCTTACCCCGAGACATAAAAAAGCCAGGCTGGAGTTTGCCAAAACTTACCTGAGAAAGCCTAAAACGTTTTGGAAGAATGTTCTCTCTTTTTGGGCAAAGGCATCAACATAGAGTTTACAGGAAAAAAAAAAGAGGCATTCAAAGAAAAGAACACGGTCCCTACAGTCAAAGATGGCGGAGGTTCCTTGATGTTTTGGGGTTGCTTTGATGCCTCTGGCACTGGACTGCTTGACCGTGTGCATGGCATTATGAAGTCTGAAGACTACAAACAAATTTTGCAGCATAATGTAGGGCCCAGTGTGAGAAAGCTGGGTCTCCCTCAGAGGTCATGGGTCTTCCAGCAGGACAATGACCCAAAACACACTTCAAAAAGCACTAGAAAATGGTTTGAGAGAAAGCACTGGAGACTTCTAAGGTGGCCAGCAATGAGTCCAGACCTGAATCCCATAGAACACCTGTGGAGATCTAAAAATGGTAGTTTGGAGAAGGCACCCTTCAAATATCAGAGACCTGGAGCAGTTTGCCAAAAAAGAATGGTCTAAAATTCCAGCAGAGCATTGTAAGAAACTCATTGATGGTTACCGGAAGCGGTTGATCGCAGTTATTTTGCCTAAAGGTTGTGCAACCAAGTATTAGGCTGAGGGTGCCAATACTTTTGTCCGGCACATTTTTGGAGTTTTGTGTGAAATGATCAATGTTTTGCTTTTTGCTTTATTCTCTTTTGTGTTTTTTCATTGAAGACAAATTAAATGAAAATAATAATACCAAAGAATTTGTGATTGCAATCATTTTCAGGAAGAAACTGAGTATTATCTGACAGAATTGCAGGGGTGTCAATACTTTTGGCCAACACTGTACAAAGATATTTTTTACCGCTGCTTTTTTCTTATATTTTTAGAGGATGTAGATTTAAATAATCCAATTTTCAAATTTGATACTGAAGGAGTTACCGATGACAGACTTGCAGCAATTTCCGTGCAATGACTAAAAAACTTGCAGTTAACCTGCTGTAAATGGAGCGAACGTGGCTTCGGCAGGTGCAGCAAATACAGCCACTAACTAACCACAGGTGACTGCAGTTGATGTGGCTGACACTGCCGCAATTACATTGTCTGCACACACTGCAAGTAAACTACAAATTGCATACATGCAATAATGGAAATTACAGCAAGTATGTTGTAGGTTAGTCCTTAGTGATCAACTGTTAAAATTCAGTATATTCCTCAAAAATGTGCAAAAATATGAGAAAAAAAGCCGCGGTAAAATGTAATTTTGAATTTTTTGTATGTCCCTATCTATCTAAATGTGCAGAACACACCTTGCAAATGAGATGTGTGTGAACAGCCATCCCACCCGTCTCTTAGCTGTTCACAAAAACCTCTCCCTATGCAAAAAGAGAAACAAATTTCTCAGCACCTATAGTGCTGGAGTTTAAAACAGTGGTTTCTATCATCCAGTGCAGAAATTTGGATGATACACATCTCTGATGTTCTTAGAAAAGTGTGTTCATAAGAATATAGTATGAAGAATGTAAGTAAAAGAAGAAATTTCTAAAAGACTAAGCTAATTTTCTTGTTGCTTTTTTTTTTTTTTTTTGTATAAAAAAAGAAAATAAGTATAGTAAAAGTCAAAAGTTCAATCTAAAATATTCCTGTAGACAATATTTTTGGTAAAGACTTTTTCAGAATTAGGCAGCAATTTGCCTTGAATGGGTGTATCCAGCACTTTGACCTTTACATTGCATCGTCTTTTGACTCGTGAAAAAGCCACATATAATTGTCCATGTCCAAAAACTGGTTCTGGCAAATAAATCCCTACTTTCTCCAGTGTTTTGGCCTTGGGATTTGTTGATGGTCATGGCAAAAGCAGGCTTCACGGGAAATTGTCGACGTCTTAACTTAACAGGTAAGTCAATCTCTGATGGAGACAAATCAATCCTTGGAATGAACACCACATTTCCTTCGGCAGACTTTTGCTTGAATCATATTGTCAAACAAAGCGGTGACAATCAAGCGAGTCCCATTGCAAAGACCTTTTCTGCTGTTGAAGTTTCGCAAAAGCATGACAATGGTGCCGATTTTTAATTTGAGGCGATGAGAAGGCATTCCCGTCGGTGTAAGTGAATTTAAAAATTCCACCGGATATTGGTCTGGGTCTTCAGTCTCATCAGGATCAATGGAATCATCACTAATGTATTCAGTGTATTCACCAGCAATGCAATCCATGACCTTAGAGTTGACCAAATCCACATCGTCATTTTTAGGGCAAAGAATGGCATGTGATGCAGCAATCTGAATGCTTTCGTTGTTATTTACATCAATTAAAATGTTTTCACCAAATATATCAAATATAAGTGAGCCAGTGCAGATCATGTCTTGCGGGATTTCAATGATATCATCTCCAAGGTTGAAATCATTGGACAAATCACCATTTCCCAGTTGAAGTAACCAACTGCTATAATCGGGATCAATAGAGCGCATGTTGTTGATGAGCGGCAATTAAGTGAAAAGCTGCCATTGTCGTGAGTATTTAATGCAATTCTCTACAATGTCTGTTCTTGTACCATGAGGGATGATAGGGAGACACTGTCGAACGTCTCCTCCCAGAACAATGACTTTACCTCCAAAAGGTGTTTTATTTTTCTTAGAGATATCTGTTGTCATGAGATCCTGTAAAAGTTGATCTATGACATGCAATGCATATTTTGATAACATAGTTGACTCGTCAATAATGAAAAGTTTTGTACTTTTCAAATGTTGTGCAGCATCAGTATCATTTTTAATTCTGGAAACCGATGTTTCATTGATTGGAATTGGTATTCCGTAAAGCGAATGAATGGTTCTTCCTCCTTGCAGTAAGTTAGCTGCAATCCCTGTACCGCGTGCTCCGGGTGCTTGGCAACGCCGGCGTCCGGATGTGCGCGATGATGACGCGTTTCCGGGGGCGGGTGCGGACGCGGGCTTCTGGAAGCGCGAGCGCCATAACGTGCAGGGCGGTGACTCGCAAGGCGGCGTGTTCACCTGCAATATAAGGCACGGGACACAGAGAGGAGCACCTCTCCTTGAAAAAGCGGTAGGCGAAACGGCGTAGGAGATGGAGGGTTAGGTGGTGGCCTTTCCTTTGTGCACCGCGTGCAGATACAAATTGGTATGCCCTTATGTACTTATCAGATGTAAATTGTGCACTGCTTTCCTGAAGCATTATGATATGGGGCTGATTGGGCCTTACTTTGCCAGTATGTGTATATGTTATACTATACTATTACCCGTATACATCATGTCATGAATATGCTTTTTTATAGGGATTGGTGCAATATTACTGTGGCAATGTGCAATGTGCTAAGTGCAATGCCTAAATGTTATCTGTGATACCATGTTGTGCAATATACTGCCTGTATCTACAGTCAAACTTGCATTTTTAAATGAGTGCAATTTTGTAAATAAATAAATAATCATACTTTTTGAGCATAAAAAAGACTCGTTTTCTGGGTTTACAAAATGTTGTGTTTGAGTCTGCCATAGGGGTTGATTAACAGGATTATGTAATTATCCTGAGCCCCTTTTATGTAAAATGTATAAATATCAATGGGAACTATTGTTTTTCTGCAATCCCTGTACTGGCTGCTGGTGAGACAATTTCTCCTTCTCCTCTTAGTTCATGAATTAATAAATCATAGAGGTATGTTTTCCCACTGCCACCTGGACCGTCGATGAAAAAGCACTTAGGTTGTAGACTTCTATCTTCTAAAGCTTGATGTATAGCATTATAGGCTAAAAGTTGTTGGTCATTTAAAGTAGCTTTCATTTCCCGAGCTCTTCTTAACTAGTCATCCTTGTTGTATTGTGGGCGGATTTGTGGTTTTCTTCTGGGGCGTGGTAGATTAAAATCAGTAAAACTTTTGGCATGAAATTTTAAAACATTTTGGACATCTGTCATTGCATATCCTTCACAATTCTCACACTCCTCAGTGTTGGAGTGGTATGCATGGCAGTAGTCTTGTATGAAGTCTTGTTTAAATTTTTGCCACAACTCCAACGGATGAGCGGGAGGACCAAAAATACATATATATGCAAACATATCACGAAGCTGTGCAGGCATGTTTAGAACACAGGCATCCAATAAAGTATTTTTCCAAACACTATCATCGAATAGCAATCCAAGGGCTAATGCCGCCTCTTTAAAAGTTGGGTATGTGACTTCATTAACAGTTTTAATGTTGTTAAAACTTGTTGCTCCTTTGACATGCAGTAGCAACAACCTTAAATAGTACCGTTCTTGTTCTTTCATACTGACAGTATACATTCTTCCAATCACTGAAGCACCTCCTCGCTTTCTAATTTCCCATGCACCTTCTTTCCAAACATAGTGCTCAGGAATTTGGCTGTATAAGTAATCATGAGCATGTGGGTCATTCTCATTGAGCTTAAAGTAGGCCATAAGAGTGGATTTTCTGTGCATTGTGTAACTGATGTTGTCAACAGAGTCATTCTCATGAAAATATAGTGGTTGAGGATGTGGGAGATGTACCGCAAGGCGAATAATGCTGTGAGATTGTCTATGCATTGGGTAAGCAAAGATTCGCCAAGCTGCCTCCGGTGCACTTACATACCTTGAATCCATGAATTGGTGTGTTTCATCATGTTGGATGTTGGTTTGACAAATTTCAAGATTGGCTTTATCATGTCCTTTGTAGACATATTTGAATAGGTATTTGACACTTTGAATGGAAGCACATACTTCCACATTAATATGACATTTGTATTTTAATAGTAGGAAAGGGTTATAGGGAACAACCCAAGAATTATCAATCATCTTGGAATGGTGTGGAAAGGATGGTCCTAAATTTCTTTGATAAGTAGGATAGGCATCCTTAGTTATGACTGTTTTCGGCTGGAATTTTTTTGGAAAAGCTTTTTTACACTTTCCAAGATCCATACAGGGCGAATTGGGGTTGTGTTGTCCACAGGGCCCATGAATCATGTGTTGCATCACAATTTGATGGAGCAGAGGGTAGTACGCAGGATCGGGAATTTCAGCCCACACTGTATTGTCTACTTCAAGCTCGGTTCTTAATTTGGAATTGGTATGTAGAATAATCAAAATGTGAGCGTGTGGTAGGCCACGCTTTTGAAATTCAATGACATGAACCATTGCACAAACTTTGCCAAATAATCCGCTGTTAATGTCTTTTAATAGGGCTTCAAGTTTAATTCTGAAGACTCGGGCCACTAAATCAGGTCTGTGTTCCACACGCTGCCATGGCTCTAAATTGTTTATAATCTCACTCCATTTTGGATTACAGGTCATGGTTACAAAAAGATCCGGTCGTCCAAATTTAGTTACAATAGCCATGGCATCTTGATGTCGTTGCTGCATGTTTCTTGGACTGCCTTCAAAGGAAGATGGTAAAATATATATTATTTGCAAGAGTACACTGGAGCTAGCAGTTGGCACTTGAGCTGCTGCAGTAGTCTGAAGGCAGTACCGCGTATTTAATCGCCTTATTGTTGTTTAAATCAATTATTATTTATTTGTGAGACTATGGCTAGGGTCACACTTGGGAGCCTGCATTCAGTAACTGGATGCATTACTGGCTCCAGTTTTCCCCTTATCTGTTTGGAGGCATTTTTACCGGATCAGGTACCTCATGGTACCTATATGTACCATCAGGTACTGGATCAGGTTCCCATAGGGTCCCATGTTAAAAAACTGATCAGGTTTTGCTAAAAGGCGAAAAAATGTTGCAGACCCTATTAAAACCTGATTTCTCAAAAACTGGATCCAGTAGACAGATTGCACTTTGGCAAACAATTGTTAACATTGGAGTCTATGGGTCAGGTACCAGATCAGGTTTTCAGGATGAAAAACTGGATCCAGTTACTGGATTGCAAACGCAGGTGTGACCCTGGCCTATGCGCTAGCTCTTAAAATAATAAATAAATACAACTATTCCTTCCACTTTCTTTACCCTTCCAGGGGATATTTATTAAAAATTATCTATATAATTACAACTTATGTAATTTAGATGCCTACTTATATTTTTATTATTCAATACTAATTATAGCAAAAAACTAAAATATCTATAAACAATCAAAGTAAAAACTGATACGTTGTAATTTTAAATTATTGATATATCAGTTTTTATGGACGAACTGTTGACACTTTCAATAAATGAAGAAGTGGAAGGTAGATTCAACGCCGGGTCTTGAAATGTTGAAGTGGAAGCTGTCTGTTTGCGTAGTTGATGACGATATTTAGCAAGATGGGTCAAGCGGACTTGTTTAGACTTCGGAGACTCATTGCGTCTACGTGTCTGTAAAGCAGTTTTACGCTTCATAATATCACAGCGTTTGGTGTATGGCGTGTCTCTTCAGCACAGTGTTTGCGCTTACATGTGGCCTTGCGAGGTGGTAAAGGCTGTTCAGTAGGGGTTAATTGAGTAGAAGAAGAGATGGAAGCAGTATGATGGGCAGACGGTTCTCCTAAGGGCATGACCTTTTGTTGTTTGCGTCTTTCACGCGCAGCCATCGCTTTTTTGGCCAATCGGTTGCTTCTTTCTTCCGAAGACTCTTTTGAAATGCGTCTTTTAAAAGCAGCCTTTGCATGATCCAACCGAAGGCGGCTATGTTCGGCGCTCTTCTCAGCACGCTTCTTGCGCATACGTGCAGTATCCTTGGCCACATCAGCCTTGTTTTGTGCCTGTGAGCTCATGTTGGGCAGTAAGCAGTCTCCTAAGGGCATGACCTTTTGTTGTTTGCGTCTTTCACGCGCAGCCATTGCTTTTTTGGCCAATCGGTTGGTTCTTTCTTCCGAAGACTCTTTTGAAATGCGTCTTTTAAAAGCAGCCTTTGTATGATCCAACCGAAGGCGCCTATCTTCGGCGCTCTCCTCAGCACGCTTCTTGCGCATACGTGCAGCATCCTTGGCCAAATAAGCCTTGTTTTGTGCCTGTGAGCTCATGTTGGTTATTAGGCAGTGCAAAAGATGCAATATGAGCTACAGTAAGTTAGTTAAGGAAGCAATCAATAGTGAGTGTGTATAGATAGGCAATAGCAATAACAATAGTGTGATTGTTGGCGAAAGAGTAAAATCAAAGTACACACTTATTGGTATTGACAATGAAGCAGTTACGTATAGGTAGTGTAAGTAGGTGTAAATAGAAATGAGTGTGTGTTCCAATGACATAAAATGAGACTTGAAGGCAAGAGATATGGCTCTAAGTAGCATATATAGGTAAAAATGTCACTGTAGCAATATATAACAGGTATAGAATGACTTAATGTCCCTGTGCCACAACTATAACCCACTGGGAAGTTAGACTAACATGCAAAGAGGTGTTAAAGGGGTTAATGTGTTAAAGACATTAGAACTACACAGTAATAATTTGGCAGTGTATCCCTAATTGGATAGAAGGTGTTAATGTACCCCTGGAAATACTACTACACACTCCTAAGTAGGAGTTAGATGGCAAATGGTATGTAAGGGGTTAATGTAGCACTGCTATTCTTACTACACAGTATGAAAGAGAAAAATAGTTAAAAAAAAGGCATATAAGGGGTTAATGTCCAAATGCCATTAGTACTACCCATTGTTACATATGAATGTAATGGAAAATGAAGTAGAAGGGGTTAATGTCATAGTGTTAATAGAATGAAAGACTGTCCAATCGTTATGATTTGAAATATGTTATAGAAGGGGTTAATGAGTTAACTTGCCTTATTAATCTAAACTCCGAAGTTAAATTTAAATTCCAAAAAAGAGATCTTCGGTTATATTGTAGTGAAAACGATCCGGACCTTGCTTCCCGACGTCCCTCACAAAGGATAAGGAAAGCAGGAATGATGTGTCAAGGAAATTTTAATAATTTGCGGTGTAAAATGGCGGGGGCGAAATTTGAATTCATAAAATGGCGGCAGGCGCAAGGCGATCTTCTGATTGGCCGCTGGCATTTTGCAGCGACCAATTAGAGAAGCAACTCGACGCACAGAAACAGCAGCATGTTGAATATGTTAGTTAGACTTCATAGTGTGTAAAAAATGGCACCTGTATTCAGATTGGGGTCGTCTTTAGAGGAGGGGAGGAGTGAGCGTAGCGGAGATCATCGGTGCAGGGTTGCGCAGGTGGGGCCAGCGTATCGGAGATGAGCGGTGTTGACTCAGCTCACCATAGCGGAAATCAATTGGGGCTCGTTGGGGGCTCCGGAGCGTAGATCAGCGGTGCTCAGTCTCTGCTCCGGAGCGGAAAACAGCGTCGCTGGCTTCGGTTAACAGAGCGGAGAGGAGCGTGGCTGTGTCCAGCTACCATAGCGTGGATCAGCGGCGCTTCTCTCCGGCCAGCGTTTGACATAGTAGAAAACATGCAGGACATTGTATTTCAAAAGTGGTGCTGCGCGACCAATGAGCTTTGGGCCTCACGTCCGGCCGTACAACTTGGCGGCATATTGAAAAAGGATATTTTAAGTTCAGGGTAGGATGCGCCGCCCCGGTCTTTTGATTGGGCAGCCATAATTTCAAAAAGATAGCGCCGTGACTCTGGTCGGCGGTCTGGCGGCGACCAAAGAGAGTGGGGAGAGCGCTATAGAGCTCAGCGGGGAGACGGCACAGTTCTATGCCGAGGTTCTGTTTTCAGCCACGGCGCTGGGCTCTCGTCGGTCGGAGTAGTGAAGTGTGCAGCTCCGGCTCGCTGTTATCTCATTGGTCGGCGCAGCTGGCGGCGACCAATGAGAGTGCCCATAGTGGTACGGTGCTGTGGAGCTGAGCGCCGACTGGGTACGGCATGGAGCTCAGCAGGGAGACCGCTGAGCTCCGTGGCCAGGTATCTGGGCGTGTGTACGGCCACCGCGTTCGGCGCTTGGAGCGCTGAAGTGTGTGGGTGGTTGGAGCTGGGAAGTCTGTAACTGGGGGAAGAGCGAAGGTCTTTGGTCAGCTATGTAGTGGTGGGTCCGGACATCGCCGCTCGGCGCTGCTTGCTAGTGCTGGGTCCGGAAATCGGCGCTGCTTGGTAAGTGGGTCCGGCGCTTGGTCTGTGCCGATGTCTGTAGCTGGGGGAAGACCTTCGGTGTTCGGGCAGCTACCTTGGGGCTCCTGGCGGGGTTGAGGGGCGAGCAATGGGCGCTGCCGGGCATTGGTCGCTCTGCGGGGTGCAGGTCCGAGCAATGGCTGCTTCGCGGGCATAGCTCGGCGGGGTGTACGTGGGGCTTCTGGCGGGGTTCAGGGCCGAGCAATGGCCGCTCCGCGGTCATTGCGAAGGCCGATCAATGGCCGCTTCGCGGGCATTGCTCGGGCTGCTGTAACGACTCGTAACGGCCGCTTTGCAGGCATTGCGAGTGAGTCGCGTGGGCGCTACGCGCCCACGAACAAAGCCACGGAACTAGCGGCGTGTGCGAGGGAAGTCGCTACGACAATTATATAGTAGATTGGATAGAAGGTGTTAATGTACCCCTGGCAATACTACTATACACTCCTAAGTTGGAGTTAGATGGAAAATGGTATGTAAGGGGTTAATGTACCACTGCCATTCTTACTACACAGTGTGAAAGAGAAAAATAGTACAAAAAGGCATATAAGGGGTTAATGTCCAAATGCCATTAGTACTACCCATTGTTAGATATGAATGTAGTGGAAAATGAAATAGAAGGGGTTAATATCAGTGTTAATACAATGAAAGACTGTCCAATTGTTAAGAATAGAAATTTGTTATAGAAGGGGTTAATGAGTTTACTGGCCTTATTAATCTAAACTGAGAAGTTACATTTTAATACCAAAAAAGATATATTCGCTTATATTGTACTGAAAACGATCCGAACCTTGCTTCCCGACGTCCCTCACAAAGGATGAGCAAAGCAGGAATGATGTGTGAGGGAAAAATTCTAATTTCGCGGTGTAAAATGGCGGCCGCAAAATTTGAATTCCTAAAATGGCGGCAGGCGCGAGGCAATCTTCTGATTGGCCGCTGGCTCAAGGCGCCGACCAATCACAATAGCGGCGGCCGCAATGCCGCCATATTTGAAATACACTGACTACAGTGTGTTTGACGTATATGGCGCCATAGAGCGCAGCGCTCTTCTGATTGGTCGCCGCGTTCAGCGCGCCGACCAATCAGAATACCGGCGCGCTGTATGGCGGCATGCTCAGTGTATTTCAAATATGGCGGCATAGCGGCCGCCGCTATTCTGATTGGTCGCCGCCTTCAGCGCGCCGACCAATCAGAAGAGCGCCGCGCTCTATGGCGCCATAATTCAGATAGACTGTACTCAGTGTATTTTAAATATGGCGGCATAGCACGCGCCATTATTCTGATTGGTCGGCGTCTTCAGCGCGCCGACTAATCAGAATAGCGGCGCGCTCTATGCCGCCATATTTGAAATACACTGAGTACAGTCTATTTGAACTATGGCGCCATACAGCGCGCCGCTATTCTGATTGGCCGGCACGCTGAACGCGACGTCCAATCAGAATAGCGGCGCGCTGTATGGCGCCATAATTCTAATACACTGTACTCAGTGTATTTCAAATGGAGGACTTAGAGTTTCAAATTTACCGCTGTAAGTGAGGCGCGAAGCTCATTGGTCGCTGTGTGCTGGCGCCGACCAATGAGAATAGCGCCTCACTTCCTATTGAGATACATGGAGGACTTTGAGTTTCAAATTTACCGCTGTAAGTGAGGCGTTATTCTCATTGGTCGGCGCCAGCACACAGCGACCAATGAGAATAGCGCCTCACTTCCTATTGAGATACATGGAGGACTTTGAGTTTCAAATTTACCGCTGTAAGTGAGGCGCTATTCTCATTGGTCGGCGCCAGCACACGGCGACCAATGAGCATAG
This sequence comes from Allobates femoralis, assembly GCA_033576535.1. NCBI lineage: Eukaryota > Metazoa > Chordata > Amphibia > Anura > Aromobatidae > Allobates > Allobates femoralis. Next base: position 478,078,358 of record JARQOC010000004.1, read on the forward strand.
CGCCTCACTCCCATTGAGATATAATGGAGGACTTTGAGTTTCAAATTTACCGCTGTAAGTGAGGCGCTATGCTCATTGGTCGGCGCTGGCCACGGCAACCAATGAGCATAGCGCCTCACTTCCCATTGAGATAATGAGGACTTTGAGTTTCCAAATTTTACCGCTGTAAGTGAGGCGCTATGCTCATTGGTCACTGTGTGCTGGCGCCGACCAATGAGCATAGCTCCTCACTTCCCATTGAGATACATAGCGGTCTTTAGAGCTGTGCATGGCCGGGCCCTTGGGTCTATTTTCGGCCACGGCGCTAGGCTCTTGTCGGTCGTCGCTGGGGGGCGAGACTCGCAATGGGCACTTCGCGGCCATTGCTCGCGCCCCTGCAACGGCTCGCAATGGCCATTGCGAGTGAGTCGCGTGGGCGTCGTGCGCCCACAAGCGAACAAAGCCACAGAAGTGGCGCCGTGTGCGACGGAAGTCGCTACGGCAATTATATAATAGACTAGCTGTGAGCCCGATGCAAATGCATCGGGATTCTAGAATGTGCATTAATTTGATTATAGTAGTTATAGCTGTTAGCCTGATGCAAATGCATGGGGTGTCTAGAATATGTTTATTTTTTTTTTAAATATTTTTAAATAATAATCCAATTATTCCAATGACATCTTTACACTAACTACCTATATTTGTATTGTTGATATCATTTAAGGGAAATTGAATCATCAATAGCAATAATATTAGCAATAGCATTATTATTAGCATTAATAGCAGTATTAATAGCATTATTAGCAGAATTATGAGCATTAATAACAGTATTAATAGCATTAGTAGCAGTATTAATGGCATTAAGAGTAGTATTAATAGCATTAAGAGCAGTATTAATAGGAGTAATAGCATTATGAATAGCATTAATAGCATTAGTATGTGCATATGGCATTAATATGCATTATACATAATATGCATTAATAGCATTAATAATAGCATTAATAGCAATATTATTTGCATTAATAGCATTATTATTACCATTAATAGCATAATTATTAGCCTTAATAGCATTATTAAGAGCATTAATAGGATTATTATTAGCATTATTAGCATTAATATTAGCATTAATAGCATAATTATTAGGATTAATAGCATTATTATTAGCAGTAATAGCATTATTATTAGCATTAATAGCATTAATCATAGCATTAATAGCATTAATAATACAATTAATAGCATTAATATTAGCATTAATAGTATTAATAGCATTATTAATAGCATGAATATTAGCCGTAATAGCATTAATAATAGCATTATTATTAGCATTATTAGCATTACTATTACCATAAATAGCATAATTATTAGCATTAATAGCATTATTATTAGCACTAATAGCATTATTAATAGCAGTATTAGCATTAATAATAGCATTAATAGCATTATTATTACCATTAATAGCATAATTATTAGCATTAACAGCATTATTATTAGCATTAATAGCATTATTAATAGCATTAATAGCATGAATATTAGCCTTAATAGCATTATTAAGAGCATTAATAGGATTATTATTAGCATTATTAGCATTAATATTAGCATTAATAGCATTATTATTAGCAGTAATAGCATTATTATTAGCATTAATAGCATTATTAATAGCATTAATAATACAATTAATAGTATTAATATTAGCATTAATAGTATTAATAGCATTATTAATAGCATTAATAGCATGACTATTAGCCTTAATAGCATTAATAATAGCATTATTATTATCATTATTAGCATTAATATGACCATAAATAGCATTATTAGCATTAATAGCATTATTATTAGCACTAATAGCATTATTAATAGCAGTATTAGCATTAATAATAGCATTAATAGCATTATTAATAGCAATAAAAGCATGATTATTAGCTTTAATAGTATTAATATCATTAATAGCATTATTATTAGCATTATTAGCATAATTGGTAGCATTTATAGAATTTTTATTAGAATTAATAGCATTAATATTAGCATTAATAGCATTAATAGCATAATTAATAGCATTAATAGCATTATTAATAGCATTATTAATAGCATTAATAGCATAATTAATAGCATTAATAGCCTAAATAATAGCATTAATAAAATTAATAGCAATATTATTAGCATTAATAGCATTAAGAATAGCATTAATAGCATGATTATTAGCCTTAATAGCATTAATATTAGCATTAATAGCATTATTAGCATTAATAGCATTAATAATAGCATTAATAAAATTAATAGTAGAATTAATAGCAGTATTAATAGCATTATTAGCATTATTAGCATTAACAGCATTATTATTAGTATTAATTGCATTTTTAATAGCATTATTAGCATTAATAACATTATTAATAGCATTACTAACATTCTTGGTAGCATTAATAGAAGTATTAATAGCATTATCAGCAGTATTATTAGCATTAATAGCATTACTATTAGCATTAATAGCATTACTATTAGCATTAATAGCATTATTAATAGCATTAATAGCATTAATAACATTATTAATATCATGAATAGCATTATTAGTAGCATTAATAGCAGTATTAATAGCATTAATATAATTATTATTAGCATTTTAGAAATGACTCAGTTCTCCTTCTGGTCCGCTCAAAGGGCTCATACAGTTACATGGCGGATGATGCTGGACGCTGATTGGTCGCTTCTTCCCATAGAGAAACATGGCCATGTTTCTCTATGGAAAGAAGCGACCAATCAGCGTCCAGCATTATCCGCCATGTAACTGTATGAGCCCTTTGAGCGGACCTGAAGGAGAACTGTGTCTTTAGAAATGACTCAGTTCTCCTTCAGGTCCGCTCAAAGGGCTCATAGAGTTACATGGCGGATGATGCTGTACGCTGATTGGTCGCTTCTTCCCATAGAGAAACATGGCCATGTTTCTCTATGGGAAGAAGCGACCAATCAGCGTCGAGCATCATCCGCCATGTAACTCTATGAGCCCTTTGAGCGGACCTGAAGGAGAACTGTCTCTTTAGAAATGACTCAGTTCTCCTTCAGGTCCGCTCAAAGGGCTCATAGAGTTACATGGCGGATGATGCTGTACGCTGATTGGTCGCTTCTTCCCATAGAGAAACATGGCCATGTTTCTCTATGGGAAGAAGCGACCAATCAGCGTCGAGCATCATCCGCCATGTAACTCTATGAGCCCTTTGAGCGGACCTGAAGGAGAACTGAGTCATTTCTAAAGACACAGTTTTTATTCAGGTCCGCATCTTTAATCCTGAGTCAGCGAATCAGACCGAAGAGAGAAGATCCAGGACCCGGAGCTCGCTAGAGGAAGAAAGAAGACCCCCGAGGCCGGAGGAAGAGGATGCCTGGTCCGGATAGAAGACTCGTGGCCCGGGCTGAAGGAAGAGGACGCCTGGGCCGGATGGAAGACTGGACCGGACGAATGAGATGTGATGAAGACAGGTAAGTGATCGCCGGCGTCGGGGCTGTGCGGACATTGTGGGGGGGGGTTGTGCGGACATTGTGGGGGGGGTTGTGCGGACATTGTGGGGGGGGGGGCTGTGCGGACATTGTGGGGGGGGGGGACTGTTTTGAAATTGTGGGGTGGGCTGTGCGGACATTGTGGGGGGGGGGCTGTTTGGAAATTGGGGGTGGGCTGTGCGGACATTGTGGGGGGGGGGGCTGTTTCTAAATTATGGGGGGGGGGGCTGTTTGGAGATTGTGGGGGGGGGCTGGGGGAACATTGTGGTGGGGGGCTGTGTGGACATTGTGGGGAGGGGGGACTGTGTGTACATTGTGGGTGGGGGAGCTGTTTGGAAATTGGGTGGGGGGGGCTGTGTTGAGATGGTGGGGGGGCTGTGTTGACATTGTGGGGAGGGGAAACTGTGTACATTGTGGGGGGGGTATGTGCGGACATTGTGGGGGTTTGGGGGGGAGCGGGGCTGGGGGGCGGTGCTAGCTGTGTGATGGATGGGGGCTGGCGGCGGAGGTGTGCGGGCAGTGAGGGGGGGTCTGTGCGGCGTTGGGGGTGTGTGCGGTGCTGGGGGGCGAGGCGGGGCTGGGGGAGCGGTGCTGGGCTGTGGATCGGGGCTGGGCTGTGGATCGGAGCTGGGGGGGAGGCACAGGGGGCAGCTCCATAGTCGTCGGTGGGCTGTGGGTAGCGGGGAGCGGAGGCGGCTGGGCCGCCTCCGCTCCATGGTCCCGGGCGGAGATGTGGGTAGCGGGGAACGGAGGCAGCGCGGGCGGCATCGGCGGGGTGTGGGTGGGCAATGGCTCGCAATGCCCGCTACGCGGGCAATGCTTCGCCGTGTGCCTGAGACTCGCAATGGGCGCTGCGCGGCCATTGCGAGTCGAGTTAGAACAGCTCGCAATGGCTGCTTCGCGGCCAATGCTTCGCGCGTATCCACATGACCACGCCGGAAGTAGCGCCGAGAGGGGCGGATTTGCGATTCGCGATTATATAATAGATATACATATATATATATATATAGAGAGAGAGAGATATAGAGATATAATATATATATATATATATATATATATATATAATATATATATATATATATCTATTATATAATCACGAATGGATTTCGCGCACCAAAGTCGCATGCGACTCAGCGTGGTCATGTGGATACGAAAAATGCATTGGCCGCGCAGCGGCCAATGCGACCAGTTGTAAGGCGACTCGCTATGCCCGCGCAGCGGGCATGGCGAGTCGCCTTAGCAGCGCGAAGCATTGGCCGCGAAGCGGCCATTGCGAGCAGTTCTAAGGCGACTCGCTATGCCCGCGCAGCGGGCATGGCGAGTCGCCTTAGCAGCGCGAAGCATTGGCCGCGAAGCGGCCATTGCGAGTCAGAGACTCGCTCGGCTAGAATCCCGATGCATTGTGCATCGGGCACCATCTAGTATATTATAAATATAGTGTGTGTGTGTGTATAGACCAAAGGTCTGGACACACCTTCCTCTCATTCAAAGAGTTTTCTGTATTTTCATGACTATGAAAATTGTAGATTCACACTGAAGGCATCAAAACTATGAATTAACAGATGTGGAATTATATACATAACAAAAAGTGTGAAACAACTGAAAATATGTCTTATATTCTGATTTCTTCAAAGTAGCCACCTTTTGCTTTGATTACTGCTTTGCACACTCTTGGCATTCTCTTGATGACCTTCAAGAGGTAGCCACCGGAAATGGTGTTCCATCAGTCTTGAAGGAGTTCCCAGAGATGCTTAGCACTTGTTGGCCCTTTTGCCTTCACTCTGCGGTCCAACTCAACCCAAACCATCTCGACTGGGTTCAGGTCTGGTGACTGTGGAGGCCAAGTCATCTGGTGTAGAACCCGATCACCATCACACCTCCTCCCCCATGCGTCATGGTGAGAACCAGACATGTAGAGTCCATCCGTTCAACTTTTCTGCGTCGCACAAAGACACAGTGGTTGGAACCAAAGATCTCAAATTTGGACTCATCAGACCAAAGCACAGATTTCCACTGGTGTAATGTCCATTCCTTGTGTTCTTTAGCCCAAACAAGTCTCTTCTGCTTGTTGCCTTTCCTTAGCAGTGGTTTCCTAGCAGCTATTTTTCCATGAAGGCCTGCTGCACAAAGTCTCCTCTTAACAATTTTTCTAGAGATGTGTCTGCTGCTAGAGCTCTGTGTGGCATTGACCTGGTCTCTAATCTGAGCTGCTGTTAACCTGCAATTTCTGATACTGGTGACTCAGATGAACTTATCCTCCGCAGCAGAGGTGATTCTTGGTCTTCCTTTCCTGGGGAGGTCCTCATGTGATCCAGTTTCTTTGTAGCGCTTGATGGTTTTTGCAACTGCACTTGGGGACACTTTCAAAGTTTTCCCAATTTTTCGGCCTGACTGACCTTCATTTCTTAAAGTAATGATGGCGACTCGTTTTTCTTTACTTAGCTGCTTTTTTCTTGCCATAATACAAATTCTAAGAGTCTATTCAGTAGGATTATCAGCTGTGTATCCACCAGCCTTCTGCACAACACAACTGATGGTCCCAACCCCATTTATAAGGCAAGAAATCCCACTTAGTAAACCTGACAGGGCACACCTGTGAAGTGAAAACCATTTCCGGTGACAACCTCTTGAAGCTCATCAAGAGAATACCAAGAGTGTGCAAAGCAGTAAACAAAGCAAAAGTTGGCTACTTTGAAGAATCTAGAATATAAGACATATTTTCAGTTGTTTCACACTTTTTTGTTAAGTATATAACTCAACAAGTGATAATTCACAGTTTTGATGCCTTCAGTGTGAATCTACAATTTTCATAGTCCTGAAAATACAGAAAAGGTGTGTCCAAACTTTTGGTCTGTGTGTGTATATGTGTGTGTGTGTGTGTGTATGTGTACATATTATATATATAATTTGTGTATATATATATATATATATATATATATATATATATATATATATATATATACTAGATGGCGGCCCGATTCTAATGAATCGGGTAGTCTAGAATCCATATATAGTTTATTTACTAATAGTTACCAATAATGCAATTACCGTATATACTCGTGTATAAGCCGACCCCCTACTTTTGCCCCCAAAATCTGGGAAAACGTATGACTCGCGTACAAGCCGAGGGTGGACCCCAGCACAGGTATACAGCCCCCAGCAGTGTGGTATACAGCAGGTCCCCAGCATAGTATACAGCCCAGCAGTGATGGTATACAGCAGGTCCCCAGCACCGTATCCAGCCCCAACAGTGATGGTATACAGGTCCCCAGCATAGTATACAGCCCAGCAGTGATGGTATACAGGTCCCCAGCATAGTATACAGCCCAGCAGTGATGGTATACAGCAGGTCCCCAGCATGGTATACAGCCCCAGCAGTGATGGTATACAGCAGGTCCCCAGCATGGTATACAGCCCCAGCAGTGATGGTATACAGCAAGTCCCCAGCACAGTATACAGCCCCAGCAGTGATGGTATACAGGTCCCCAGCACAGTATACAGCCCCAGCAGTGATGGTATACAGGTCCCTAGCATAGTATACAGCCCAGCTGTGATGGTATACAGGTCCCCCTCACAGTATACAGCCCCCCCTCACAAGATGGCCCCCGCATGCAGCGCTGCGCACATACATTACCTGGCTATCAGCTGTCACCCTCCGGTGGCGGATCGCTGCTCCTGGCTCCGGGCTGCATCTTCATCTGTGTCTTCCTGCTTGTGGCCGGGGCTCATCGCGATGACGTCATCGCAACCCCGGCCGGTCACGTGACAAGCAGGAAGACACAGATAAAGATGCAGCCCAGAGCCAGGAGCAGCGATCCGCCACCGGAGGGTGACTGCTGATAGCCAGGTAATGTATGTGTGCAGCGCTGCATGCGGGGGCCATCCTGTGAGGGGGGGGGGGTGCGCCATACTGTGAGGGGGGCCTGTATAATGGTGCTCTATATGCACTGCTCCCCCCCCTCCCGCTGATGGGCGGGGGATGCAGTGCATATCATGAATATAATATGAGCGGCACCACGTGATCTCTCCGCTCTATTGTCAGCCTCCCCAGCCCCCGATCTCTGCCAGCACCAGCCAGCACAGGCACTGACTCGCGTATAAGCCGAGGGGGGGGACTTTTCAGACCAATTTTTGGGCTGAAAAACTCGGCTTATACGCAAGTATATACGGTAAGACATTATATCTATCCATCAACCTCCTATGTTTGTGTGGTCTATGTAATTTTTGGAAATTTAATTGTGTTATGCTAGGGCGTTTGGCACACATACTGGCCAATACTTGTGTACCCATCAAGTAGCTTTATTTAAGAAATCAATGTTCATAATCTACGTATTCGCCAATCTGTGTTTGCCCATCAACCCCGTCACGGTAGCCTTAGATCTGATGGGTCCCTAATCTACCTTATTACTATTTATTAACACTTAGACCCCTTTCACATCAGCGTTTTTCTGCTATTTGCAGAAGGTGGGAATGAAAAAAAAAATTTCTGCACTTGCTACCTAAGGGCCTACCTGCGGCAAACGCAGCTTCGGCAGTTGTAGCAAATGCGGCCGCTAAAAAACGCTGGTAACTGCGTTTTTTTGCGGCCGAAACTGCCGAAACCACGGTTGCTGCACCTGCCGCAAGTTAACCACAAATTATATATACATTGCATGCAACTTACGGCAAGTGTGCCGTAGGTCAGCCCTTAGGCAGCAAGTGCAGAAATTAGTTTTTTTTTTCACTGTAACTTCCGCAAATAGCAGAAAAACGCTGATATGAAAGCTAAATCTCTATTTTTCTATCTATCTATTTATCTATGTCTACAGAACACACCTTGAGATGGAGATGTGTGTGAACAGCAATCCCCGCCCGTCTCTTAGCTGTTCACAAAAACCCCTCCCTGTGTAAAAAGAAAAGCAAATTTCTCAGCAGCCCTACTGCTGGAGCTTAACATGCGGGTTCATATCACCAAATAAAGGAATTTGGCTGATACACATCTACCGTCTTCTACTTAATGTGTGTTCAACTTAGTTTATAAAAACTATCTAAATAAATGAATGAAGATTATATAATAACGACTACGTATGTTATATACCTATTTCCTATATAAGTAGTTGAGATCTATATGATCTATAGTTAAACTAATTTTTTTGGGTTTTTTTTCTTGCTATATATCTATGCCTAAACTAATTTTTTTTGTATTTTTTTTTTTTTTAACTGACTATCTATATAAGTGAAATGACTTTAGATTAAAATATTTCTGTAAACAATATTTCTCGTAAAAACTTTTGGACTGAGGGATTAATTTCCCTTGAACTGGTGAATCCACCACTTTGACTCTAACATTGCAGCGTTGCCCAACTCTGGAAAATGCTACATATAATTGACCATGGGCAAATGCTGGTTCTGGTAGAAAAATATCAACTCGATTTAAGTGTCAGCCCTTGTGATTTGTTAATGGTAATTGCAAATGCTGGCTTGACAGGAAACTGTCGGCGTCTTCATTTAAAAGGTAACCCAGTCTCTGATGGACACAAATCAATGCGTGGAATGAAAACAATATTTCCTGCTGCTGACCCAGTAATTACTTTAGCCTGTATCATGTTGGGAAGTAAAGCAGTGACAATAGCCTGTATCATGTTGGGAAGTAAAGCAGTGACAATCAGCCGAGTACCGTTGCAGAGACCTTTTTTGGTGTTGAGGTTGCATAATAGCATGACAGTGCTGACAATTTTAAGTTTTAGCCGATGTGAAGGCATTCCAGTTGGTGTAAGTGAATTAAAAAATTCCAGTGGGTGTTGGTCAGGGTCATCAGATTCATCAGCATCAATAGAATCATCACTGGTATATTCAGTGTAGTCACCTCTCAGCCTATCCATGACTTTAGAGTTGACATTATCAACGTCCTTATTTTTTGGACATAGAATGGCATGTGATGCAGCAATATTTATGCTCTCGTTGTTATTAACATCAATGCAAATGTTGTCTCCAAAGATATCACTTATTAAAGAGCCAGTGCACATCATGTCTGGAGGAATTTCGATGACATAGTCTCCAAGATTAAAATAATTTGAGAGTTCACCATTTCCCAGTTGAAGCAACCAACTGCTGTAATCAGGATCAATGGAGCACATGTTGTTGATGAGCGGCAGTGGAGTAAAATGTTGCCAGTGTTATGAATATTTAATGCAGCTCTCTACAATATCTGTTCTTGTTCCATGAGCGATGACAGGAAGGCATTGTCTAAAGTCTCCTCCAAGAACAATACCTTTAGCTCCAAACAATGTTTTATGTTTCTTAGGGCCACGTCACACACACAGATATCTGTGCAGATATTGTTCACAGATCTCTGGTTACAGTGAAATCATGGACATCTTGTTCCATTTTGTGGCTGTGTAGAAATGTAGCAATGTGTCCATGGTTTCACTGCAACCAGAGATCTGTGAACAATATCTACACAGATATCTGTGTGTGTGACGTAGCCCTTAAGCGGCCGTCACACGCACAGATATCTCTTGCGATATTGTAAGCGATCACGTGCACGCGCGATCGCTTACAATATCGCTCACATCGCTGGTGAGATGTCACACAGACAGACTCACCAGCGATGTGGATCCGCAATCTCGCTGGTAACTATGGTACACATCGGGTTACTAGGCGCCGCGCATCGCTTAGTAACCCGACGTGTACCATAGTTACCATCTCCCAGCATAGGCTCTGCCGCTGGGAGATCGCTCATCGTGGTGTTATACACCACGATGAGGCAGATCGTGAAATCGTTAATCGCAAGATCTGAGGTCCGGAGCTCAGATCTCGATCTTGCGATTTGATCATGTATCGCTCGTCGTATCCTGCCGTCACACGCAGAGACATCGTTCAAGCGATGTTTCATCTGGCGCTTTCAAGCGATATCTTGCGCGATATCTGTGCATGTGACGGCCGCTTTAGAGACATTTGTTGTCATGACATCCCGTAAAAGTCTATCTATCACATGCAATGCATATTTAGATACCATTGTGCACTCATCAATAATAAAAAGTTTTGTAGTCTGCAAATGTTTGGCTGCATCTGTATCATTTTTAATCCTGGAAACAGAAGTTTCATTGACAGGTATTGGAATGCCATAGAGAGAGTGGATTGTTCGTCCTCCTTGTAGCAAGTTAGCCGCAATTCCTGTAGTGGCAGCAGGTGACACAATGTCTCCTTGTCCCCTTAGATGATGTAGGAGTAGATGATATAGGTAGGTTTTTCCGCTGCCACCAGGACCGTCAATAAAACAGCAAATTGGTGTTAAATTAGTGTCTTCTAAAGCTTGAGTAATAGCATCATAGGCCAAAAGTTGTTCCTGATTTAGAGTAGCTTTCATCTCAGAAGCTGTTCTTAACTCATCCTTATCATACTGCGGGAGCAGTTGTGGTTTCTTTACTGAGCGTGGTAAATTAAAATCACTATAAGTTTTGCCGTGACCTTTCAGAACATCTTGGACATCTGTCATAGCATATCCTTCACAATTCACACACTCCTGAGTGTTGGAGTGGTATGCATGGCAGTAGTCTTGTACAAAGTGTTCCTTAAATTCATCCCACAACTCAAAAGGATTAGCTGGAGGACCAAAAATACAAATATAGGCAAACATGTCGCGAAGCTGTGCAGGCATGTTGAGAATACAGGCATCAAGTAAGGTATTTCTCCACAGACTATCATCAAATAATAATCCAAGTGCTAATGCCGCCTCTTTGAAGGTTAGATGTGTGACTCCGTTGACAGTTTTAATGCTCTCAAAACTGGTTGCAACTTTCACATGCAATAACAACAACCGTAAATAGTAGAGTTCTTGGTCTTTCACACTTGCAGTATACATTCTTCCAATAACAGAACCACCCCCTCACTTTCTAAGTTCCCAAGACCCTTCTTTCCAAACATAGTACTCGTGAATTTGGCGGTATAAATAATTATGAGCATGTTGGTCGTTTTTATTAAGATTGAAGTAGACCATAAGTGTAGAATTGCTATGGAGCTTTTGTTTGATGTTAGCAATGGAGTCATCCTCATGAAAATATAGTGCCTGAGAATGAGGCAGATGTACGGCAAGGCGAATGATGCTAGGAGATTGTTTATGCATAGGATAAGCAAATATTCGCAAAGCTGCCTCCGGTGCACTAACATATCTTGAATCCATGAATTGGTGTGTTTCATCATGTTGGATGTTAGTCTGGCTAATTTCAAGATTGGCTTTGTCATGTCCTTTGTACACGTATTTAAATAGATATTTGACACTCTGAATGGAACCACAACCTTCAACATTAATATGGCACTTGTATTTCAACAGCAGGAAAGGATTATATGGAGCTACCCATGAATTGTCAATCATTTTAGAATGGTGTTCAAACGATGGACCAAAGTTTCTGCGGTAAGTAGGGTAGGCATCCTTTGCTATGACGGTAGATGGTTGAAAATCTTTTGGGAAACCTTTCGTACACTTTCCAAGATCCATACAGAGAGAATTGGGGTTGTGTTCTCCACAGGGACCATGAATCATGTGTTTCAGAACAATCTTTTGGAGCTGAGGGTAGTAGGTAGAATCAGGAATTTCAGCCCAGAGTGTATTGTCTATGTCCTCCTCAGTCCTTAATTTAGAGTTGCTATCCAAAATTATCAAAATGTGAGCATGTGGGAGACCACGTTTTTGAAATTCAATTACATGAACCATAGCGCAAACCTTTCCAAACAATCCCTTGGTAATTTCTTTTAAGAGTGCTTCCAGTTTAATTTTGAAGACACGTGCCACCAAATCAGGTCTGTGTTCAACACACTGCCATGGTTTTAAATTATTAGTAATCTCACTCCATTTCGGATAACCGGTCATGGTGATGAAAAGATCAGGGTGACCATATTTAGTAACAATAGCCATGGCATCCTGGTAGCGTTGTTGCTTGTTTCTGGGACTGCCTTCAAAGGAAGATGGTAAAATGACAGTTTTGCCAATGGGGATGCCCTTTTCAATGAATTTTTTAAGTAGATGTTCTTGGAGTACGCAGTAATCCTCCATTTTTAAATCTTTTTGGTGTTTGCGGATGTAATGTAGGCGATTAGCCTCGATTTTGACATAAGCATCTACTAAGTACTGCTGTGTGAGTTTACCACCATTCAGTAGTGGATTAAAGTAATTTCGGACAGATAGCATATAGCAATAGTATTGCAGTTGTGTAATCCTGCGTGGACTCTGGCCTTGTTGCTTGAGTGCATCATGCCAGCCTTGGTCTCCGTAAGGAAAAAATAATGGATAAAGTAAAGCATCCAAATTGCTGTGGAGAATGCTTACTTGTTGTGTTTTGGGCGCTAAAGGGTTTTTTGGATCAGGTTTTAAATGAATTAAGATATCTCGATGGAATGGTGGCTCCCCATTGTCATTTTGAAATACAACGGCAACTTCATTGACAGGGGGATTGTTATAGCGTCGAGGGTCTTGAGTGCGATCTTGTTTAAGGGCCATGGTTATATTTGGCATGACAGTGCCATTTTGTACAGCTTTCATATGTTTCTCGTGTTCCACATCACGTAACATTTTGTACGCAGCTACAAAGGGATTGACATTGTCTAACTGAAGAGCAATAATACTTATCAAAGTGGGATTACATTTTTGATTTTCTTTACATTGCAAACGTGGTTCATTAGTGGTAGCGGTATCCAAAATGTAAAGTTGGGCATACGCTGGAACTTGATCATCAGATGGATGTAATGTTCCAGTTTGATGATATATTTGTCCATGTATACGGAAACAGTATGGGCCATATCCAGGTGGTGGGGAAATATTGGCACCCATAGAGGCAAAAGCAAAGGAACTGTTTATGCTTCGGATGTTGTCCATGAGATTTTTCCTGAACTCACTTTCTCCTTTGTGCAAACGTTTGAAGACCTCAGGATATTGGGGTATGGGTACATGGACTTTGCCCTTGTGACAACACAGAGAAAAAATTTTTATCAGATGGTATCTCTGCAGTAAAATGTAACGCTTCACAATGTTCACATAAATAGTTCATAGTACCACAGCTGTGTTCTACAATGGTACTGTCAACATCAGTGAAACCTGTAGGATGTACAGCAACATGTTTTTGTAACAGGGCACTGGAGCGTTTGTGTAGACCAACGGATATTAAGCGTGGAACTGGTAGAGGATCTTCACTGTGTGCACATTCGATGAATGGGGACTTCGAAGGTGTATGGTGCGCAGAATCTAAGAATGTGGACGTTGAAAGTGTATTTTTGCGATGTCGACGGCGTGCAGCAGCTGCATTTCTTAATCGAATGGTTTTTGACTTTGGAGACTCATGTGTGACGCGTTTGTTAAAAGCAGCCTTAACGGTGTCCAGGCGATGGCATTTGTCTTCTGGAGTCTCGGTAGCACACTGTTTGCGTTTACGTGCAGAATCGGCAGCTTTTTTCTCTGTGTCATGATACTTGGTATCAGACCTCATGTTGGTGTAGAAAAATAACTTTTTGTGTGGTGGTGGCAAACAGCAGGTTAATAACAGGCAGTGTCAGGTAGGGGGAAATAGCAGGTTAATAATAGGCAGTCAGTATTTGTAGGAAATATCAGGTTAATAGGCAGTGTCTATTGGTGGCAAATAGCTGGTGAATAATAGACAATTTATTATTTGCCACAAAAGGACACTATGTCTGTGGTAAAGTGTCTTGTATGTTTTGTGCCGATAATAGCGGAGAGCTTGAAGTGCGACGTCAATCTGACAGGCTCTGTGCAGTAGAAAGTAGCTGTGAGGTAAAATTTCAAATTTCGCGGACTAAAATGGCGGATCCGGAATCTCGCGAGATTTCGGGGCCGGCGTATAGGATTTGCCCTATCCAAGATGGCGCCTGAGACTTAAAATGGCAGTTCCCGAGCGCCATCTGGGCTGTGGTAGAAATCCCTGTGTGTGTGTGTGTGTGTGTGTGGTAAAGATTAGGGAAGTGGGCGGGAACTCAGGGACGCTTTCGTCCTCCATCTTGGGGATGGCAGTCAGTGGCGAAGACTATGGGGGAGACCAAGCTGGACCCGGAGCTCGCGACTGGACAGAGGAAGTAAAAAGTCCCGATGCAATTGCATCGGGAGTGCGGTGAAATGAATTGTGTGTATACAGGCGGCTCTGTGTGTATACAGGCGGCTCTGTGGGTAGCAGAATATCCAGGCGGCTCTGTGGGTAGCAGAGTATCCAGGCGGCTCTGTGGGTAGCAGAGTATCCAGGCGGCTCTGTGGGTAGCAGAGTATCCAGGCGGCTCTGTGGGTAGCAGAGTATCCAGGCGGCTCTGTGGGTAGCAGAGTATCCAGGCGGCTCTGTGGGTAGCAGAGTATCCAGGCGGCTCTGTGGGTAGCAGAGTATCCAGGCGACTCTGTGGGTAGCAGAGTATCCAGGCGGCTCTGTGGGTAGCAGAGTATCCAGGCGGCTCTGTGGGTAGCAGAGTATCCAGGCGGCTCTGTGGGTAGCAGAGTATCCAGGCGGCTCTGTGGGTAGCAGAGTATCCAGGCGGCTCTGTGGGTAGCAGAGTATCAAGGCGGCTCTGTGGGTAGCAGAGTATCCAGGCGGCTCTGTGGGTAGCAGAGTATCCAGGCGGCTCTGTGGGTAGCAGAGTATCCAGGCGGCTCTGTGGGTAGCAGAGTATCCAGGCGGCTCTGTGGGTAGCAGAGTATCTAGGCGGCTCTGTGGGTAGCAGAGTATCCAGGCGGCTCTGTGGGTAGCAGAGTATCCAGGCGGCTCTGTGGGTAGCAGAGTATCCAGGCGGCTCTGTGGGTAGCAGAGTATCCAGGCGGCTCTGTGGGTAGCAGAGTATCCAGGCGGCTCTGTG
Organism: Allobates femoralis; assembly: GCA_033576535.1. Lineage (NCBI taxonomy): Eukaryota > Metazoa > Chordata > Amphibia > Anura > Aromobatidae > Allobates > Allobates femoralis. The sequence goes on from JARQOC010000004.1 coordinate 478,093,643, forward strand.
GGTAGCAGAGTATCCAGGCGGCTCTGTGGGTAGCAGAGTATCCAGGCGGCTCTGTGGGTAGCAGAGTATCCAGGCGGCTCTGTGGGTAGCAGAGTATCCAGGCGGCTCTGTGGGTAGCAGAGTATCCAGGCGGCTCTGTGGGTAGCAGAGTATCCAGGCGGCTCTGTGGGTAGCAGAGTATCCAGGCGACTCTGTGGGTAGCAGAGTATCCAGGCGGCTCTGTGGGTAGCAGAGTATCCAGGCGACTCTGTGGGTAGCAGAGTATCCAGGCGGCTCTGTGGGTAGCAGAGTATCCAGGCGGCTCTGTGGGTAGCAGAGTATCCAGGCGGCTCTGTGGGTAGCAGAGTATCCAGGCGGCTCTGTGGGTAGCAGAGTATCCAGGCGGCTCTGTGGGTAGCAGAGTATCCAGGCGGCTCTGTGGGTAGCAGAGTATGATGTGGCCGGAGGCTGGAGGGGTGAGGAGAGGTGAGTCTGGAGGGGTGAGGGGAGGTGAGTCTGGAGGGGTGAGGGGAGGTGAGTCTGGAGGGGTGAGGGGAGGTGAGTCTGGAGGGGTGAGGGGAGGTGAGTCTGGAGGGGTGAGGGGAGGTGAGTCTGGAGGGGTGAGGAGATTGATGTGGGCGGAGGCTGGAGGGGTGAGGAGATTGATGTGGGCGGAGGCTGGAGGGGTGAGGAGATTGATGTGGGCGGAGGCTGGAGGGGTGAGAAGATTGATGTGGGCGGAGGCTGGAGGGGTGAGAAGATTGATGTGGGCGGAGGCTGGAGGGGTGAGGAGAGCGGAGGCTGGAGGGGTGAGGAGAGCAGAAGCTGGAGGGGTGGAGGAGACAGATGTGGCGGAGGGCCGCACATCGGGCTGTGGGGCGGGCTGGCTCCCGGCTGAATGTAACGCGATGTTGGTGGAGGATGCACACCGGGCTGTGGGTGGGGCTGAGAATTACGGGTGGGCGGAGATGAATGTGGCCGGTCTGCGGGGGTGCTGGCGGT